>JAOSBP010000001.1:22901764-22916407 GCA_027563825.1 Erythroxylum mucronatum | reverse complement strand
ATAAATGTGTTTTACACTTATTAATTTCTTTAATTAATCTCTAAATGATTATATTATTTTAGTCAATGAATTTTTTTCTATTAATAATTTAGTACTTCAATCAATAACTTTGACACATATTAATTACTATTTGAAGTAGAAGTATTGAATGTTAAGCATTAGTTGTTACTTATAATAGCAATGCTCAAGATTAACGTTTAATAACATAGAATTAAAGTGGTTTTTTTCTTTTCTTTTTTTTTACTCAAGAATTAATATAGTAAATATTAGTAAATTTATTATTATTAATACCTACTTAAATTATATCTAAATATATGATAGATTTTTTGGGTGTTTCAGGTTCAGGTTTAAACCTTAACCTATAAGTTAGAAACCTGAACCTGATTTTTTAGATTCGGTTAACTTTATTTACAAGTTTGGTTCATACGGTTCAGGTCTGATTTTCAGGTTTATGGATTTTCCTAAACACCCCTAGCCATCTCTCCCTGATCTCTCGTTTATTTCCCATTCTTTAGCCTCTGGATACGCATAATCAGCAGATTTATATACACACTCTCATCTCCAAAAGAAACAGTGAAGAATACAAGAAAGGGAACACGCAGGACTTGTCACGGTATCAGTATCTTACACACACTCTTTGTCAAATGGTAAAACTCGAATTGATTTCTTTATTCTTTTTGCTTTGGCTGCTTCAAATCTTACTTTGGTTTGTTTGGCTCAGCTTCGTACCCAGCCGTGTTTCGTGCTTTTGTTCCGCGTTTCTTTCCATGTAACTTCTTGTTAGCTTCTGTTTCTGTTCTATTTTTACTCTTTTATGGTTTCATTCTACAAGTTCTATTTTTGATTCTTTTATGGTTTCATTCTACAAGTTTTCTTCATATACATTACGTATGTTGATTGTTGAATTTGATTTTATGGTCTATGGATGTTAGGGTGTCATTTTTTTCTGCGTAAATTAGGTTTGTGACTTTGGATGTTCCTGTATGTTAGACAATCAGATATTCCTCTCATTAAATGTCTTGATTTGCAGCAGATTGCAGAGAGTGCAGAGAGGTTCAACTAGTAGTAAACCGCTATCAAACCGAAATATAATAAATAAGATGAAAATTTTATAAAAATAAATAAAAATAAAATATTACAGAAATTGATATGAAATAGAGGTGTAAATGTTACAGAAATTGATATGAAATAAAGGTGTAAATGTTACAGAAATTGATATGAAATAAAATTCCAAATGTTACAAAAATTGATATAAAATAGAGTTTTAAATATTATAAAACTTATCACTACCATAAATTGATATAAAATAAAGTTATAAATATTACAAAAATTAATATAAAATAGAGTTCTAAATGTTACAAATCTCCTCCGTACCAAAGAGGAGTTAAGCCAAATTATTTTAGATAATCGGCTTTGTTAACGATGGAATGCTAGTAACAAAGCCGATTGTTACAAGAATTCTAATAAAAAGTTCAAAACAGACATAAATTAACTGAACCTGCCCTGCAACTATTTCAGACTATAAGTCTATAACCAAACTCCATCCTAATGGAACTCTAATAGTCCATTCTTAACTAAAAAAGCTAAACCTCATCCTCACGCAAATCTAAAAAAGGTGAGCCTCATCCTCACGCAACTCTAAAAAAGCTGACCTTTAATACTCCTTTCATGTTTAGGATTACGGTGCCCTATCCTTCAATCTAGACTCTTCTTCTAAGATGTAGATGTTTCTTTGTTAGTGACTCGTCGGAAAATAAAACTTCATTATCTTTTTCACTGTGAGAGAAGCACAATGATAACGCTGATCGTCAGGACTAAAGGTCGCGCTTTTTCACTTCTCTTCGACGTTACTGAGGAAGAACTCGACGACTAAAACTTCCGACGACTGAAATTTCCGCTTCTTCTTGGGCTGCCGTCAACCGTCTACTTCCAATGGAACCGATTTTAGATATGAGAAGAACAACTATTCATTCCCTGTTTCCCTCTGCCTTTGTCAAGATTTAGATCACCCCTTCGACGCAGTCCGTTCAGTATACTTCCAGTCGACCAACGGTTCCGTTGTTGAAAAAAACCGGACCGGACCGGACCGTACGATCCGACCGAAACCCGCCGATTTTTATACATAGAGGTTTTTAGGAAAAATCGAACCGGACCATTGACCGGTTCAAAAATTTTCCGGTCGGACCGTACGGTCCGGTTCGGTTTTTTAAACATTGAAATTAGTTGACCTCTTAGAATCCAAGAACTCAAAATTCCATCAAATGGAAGATCAACATTGTCATCATCCATCAAATAGTAAGTTCAAGAAAGATCCCTTGCATAAACCTAGTCCACAAATGTCTATGATTCCGCATAGCAAATTCATTTCCAATGATTAAGGTCATTTCCAATGATTAAATTCATTTCCAAAGAAGGAATAGTGCTAAGCTTCAAATGAGTTTTATGAAATTCTCCAAATGAGGCCATTTCAAGCTATTGAAAGAGCTTAACTTCACAATTCATAAGTTAGATAAATCAACTTATCTTCCTCCGGATCCTCGACTGCAGCAAAAGTAGATGAACCATAACACAACCATTACCAAAAGGGGCATTGCATATTATGAACACCGAAAAAGTTTGGACGTCAAAGCAACACTTATGATGACAACATTGAAAAAAGGTTATGAATTAGAAGGTAATGATTTGTGGATTGCATGCTCTATCAACATATTGAACAACTTGAGCGTGGAAAATTCACAAGCAAATCATCACTACTTTAAGATCAACACCACCGAAAAGTCTAAGACTCCAACTTTGATTTCTAGTCAAACCACAGTCTCTCACTGCCTCATTGGCTATAATTCTATAAAGATAACAAGTCAATCATTTCAGCAAAGTCACCATATGGAAAAACCTTCATCAATTGTAATTTCTCTTCCCATCCACAGATGTGTAATTGTGGTTTCAGCAAGACTTTTCGGACAGGCAAAGTCAGGGCTTTTCTGGTCCATAATTTCTCTTCCCATCCACAGATGTGTAAAGTTTATACCTTCATCAATTGTAATCTCCTTCACCTCTAGATTTTAGTCGATCACGGAGCCTTCCTTGATGCGAAGAGATTTGTGAACCACCAGATGATAATCTGCCCCAATTCCTAACCTTATCCATTTCATCACTGCCGCTGTTGAGAGATCTTCCAGGAAGCTTTATTCTACCTTAAAGACGACTACCAGTGGAGCTCTCACGATGAGAATTTCTTTTCGACGAAACCTGATAACCTCGCTCCTCAATACGGTCATTAGGAACAGAATCTTGACTTACAACTTATCTCAAGCCATTGTTGACTCTCCGATGTTTTGATAAACTACTAGCCAGACAATAAAAGCAAGAATATAATTACCGAATAGACAGAGAAAGAGTAAAGTTACTTCACGAGACCTGGCTTTATCAGAGGAGAGCCTGGGGACGATCTCTTGAACGTCTCTGGAAGTCACCATATGGAAAAACCAACAGAAAAGAACAGGCAAAACAAAAAACCCAGATGAAAATTTGTGGCCGCATTTCAGCTTGGCCCTGGATCTACCCCCATTGTCAAAAATGTTCAAACCAAGAAACTCACAAAAAATGCATTAGACAAACATCAATGAAAAATCCTACCAATCGACACAAAAACACAAACAAATCTTCATCATCAAAACTTACCTAGAATCTGGAAATCGTGGAACGCTAGAAAACCCGTAACAGAAAACCCAGAAGTTGAATGCACAAGCCAACACTAGATCTCACTCGGGAGTCACCAGATCTGGAGAAGATGGAAAAAAGAGAGCTAATTTTGGTCGCATCTGAGAAGAGAGAAGAGAGAAAAGAGACGCGACGATGGAAGCTTTCTGAGAAGTGTGAGAAGAGAGAAGACGAGACAAAGTGACAAACGTTTGGTATGAAATAACCGGTTATCAAATAACCGGTTCGTATAAAAACCGGCCGGTTCTCTGATAAATCGGCCGGTTTTTATACTCAAGGGTTATTAATGAAAACCGAACCGGACACATGGCCAGTTCGGACCATTTCCGGTCGGACCGGCCGGTCCGGTCCGGTTTTTAAACCCTTACTTTTTCCTACTCACTTAGCCTTAAAATTTTATTTTAACTGGAGTAAACATTAATTTTCTTACAATCAAATTAAATCTAAATTGATAAAATATGAGATTTAAAATTTAAAAAATTCAATTGATAGTAAATTATTATAAAACCAACAAAAGATTTAATAAAATTTAAAGACCGATTAATCAATTGATTTATTTTAGTTTATAAGAACTTATTAATTTACGAGAATTGACCGATTAATCAATAAATTAATCTGTTTTTAACAACAAAAGTTATTAAAGTAAATCAAATTAAAATTTTAAAAACTGAATTGAAAATTTAGACGATATAGGTTGAACCAGCCGAATCGGTTGACTTTTGTTGTTGCTAGGTTTTGAAGATTCTATGAATTACAAAATTGTAGTTCCATTCCGATCAATCATTTTAGTTTGAATAACGTTAAATAGAATTTAATTCGTTGAATTTAAATCAAATTAAAATTAATTTATTAACTTTAAAGAAAGTATTATTATAAATTTAATTATTGTTTATTGTGAATTGAGTGTGAATAATGAAATTATTTAAAATTTTTATGTAGACTGATTCTATGTATGATAATGTTAAAGTGGCTTTTTGGGAGCTTAGTAGTAAATTTTTTTTACGATTATGATTATGATTATTAAAATTCAAATTAAAGTGTGATAGAATAAAATCTGTTATCTTAACAAATTAGATAGAGTTAGAACTCTATCTATAGAAGAACTCTTGCAGATCATGAGTCGGGTTTTAGAAACTCCGACTCTCGAATTCCTCAAGTTTTGGTAGCTTATGTACTTCAACCATTTAAAATTAACGAAACTACAAAAACATTAACAGAAAAAAAGAGAAGAAAGAAACATAAAAGCTAATTCACTGAACATGGTGAATCGATGAAAGGAGATATAATTGACTATGGATCGAGAGCATACCTTTTGTTTTCATGGAGGAAGAGGAAAGAACATAGTTGAGGATTAGACATGGGTGTTTTTTGCTTTAAGGTTCTTTTTTAAGCCCATTTGGTTTTGACGGAGGAAGAGGAAAGAAAGAGTAGAAGATGATAGAGTGTTTTAAGCTTTATGGCCTTTTATTTTAAGTGTCATTCTCGATTTCGTTCCCTCTTAAAATTATTTGGTATCTTTTGTGACGATTCTTAAAATCGTTGCCTAAGGTCATATTAGACAACGGTTTTTAAAAAATCATCACCAAATGGTCAATCAAAGTCGTCTTTTGGCACCAAATCAGGACCTTTTTATTAAGATTTTCCAAAATCGTCACTAAAGAGTCCACATTTTGTGACCGTTTTTCCAAAACGTCACTAACGTCACAAAATGTGGACCATTTAGCGACGATTTTTTACAATCGTTGCCAAATAGTCCTCATTTGGTGACGATTATGAGAATCGTGGCCAGAAGCTTACTCTTTTGCAACGATTTTCAAAAGTGTCACCAAAGGCTTACTTTTAGTTACAATTTTTAACTCGTGGCAAAAACAAACATCGCTAAATATCTTCTTTGTCGTAGTGTATAAAATTATTGTTGATAATGAAAGAATTAAGCTGGGTGAGGGTCCTATAGATGTAGGTAAGATGTGTTGAATTGCGTTTTCAAATTTCGTTGTTGATTTATATTTGTGCGTTTAATTTTCTGGTTTTTTATTGCGCTAGAAACGATTGCGGTAAATTGAAGATTTTGCGAAACTACTATACTTTTTCGAATTTTTCAATGATTATTATTGTATAAAGTGTTATCGTAATTAAATAAATAGTTTAAGTGTAAAGATAATTTAGATGATAATGATCAGAACGATTACTTAACTTTAATGACTACTTGGTGGGCAAATAATTGAAGGAAAAAGCAGAAATGATTGAAACATCACTGTTATGAACAGATCCTTAATAGTAATTATAATCTGAGAGGGCAAACATTGTAAATTGGAAAGGAAGAAGTCCTCTGCCTCTTCTACAAACAATGTTACAAAGTAGACAGCAAATGATGGTGAGTTCATAGCTTCTAACAATTTTTAAGCTGATATCCAATACTACCTATATAAATAAGTCTTAATTTTAAATTCAAATTTGACTCATAATAAAATATTTAAATTTAATTCTAACCTGTAATATCAGATTTTTAAATTGGTAATAATTATAACAAATATAAATAATTCATTTAAATTATTTAGGAAAATAAAATAAAAAATTAAAACTATCTAAAAAAATATATAATTTCTTATAATAATATGTGTAAATATTAATAATAATTTATATTAACATTAAATTATATACATAATTATAAAAACTCATAATTTTGATAAGATCTAAAATAATATAATATTATATATAAAAATATTAATATTATTTTAAATATTAGGTTAAGCTGCATTTGTCAGAGCCACGAGCTTGGAAGGAATGCTTGTGTTGAGTATGAAATACTTTCTGGTAGTTAGTGATCCATTTAGTCGGCATTAGCTTTTCAAGCTTTATTAGTAGTCGTTGCTTTGGAATTTAAATGATGGTAGTCTGATCGTGAGCTCTGTCTGTTATCATATACAAGACATCTGAAGTGGAATTTAGAAAATTCAGATATATAACATGATTATACAAACAGTAGATCATATGATGGTGTAGAGTAGTCATAATGACTGTAAAATCTTACTCATCAGCGATTTGAATTTGGATTTGGAGTCGTTAAACTCTTAATTTTTGTAGACTTTAAATCCAAACTCGATTTATGAATAAATTCTTCAAATTCAAACATTTTAGTTTTTTAATGAGTCAATTAGATGGTAAAAACAAGTGTCCATTGCATACACTTTTTCAATCAATGTTAGGTTTCATAACCATGAAACACAACACACATGAATCCCTAATGTCTCGTTTGGTAATTAGTAACGAAATAGAAATGAAATAATTATACATGTTTAGTATATAATCATTAAGAATAAAACTAAACGAGTTAATAATTATGTTAGTATTTAGCATCAAATATTAGGAATAATAATAACTTTTTACTCATATTCAATTATTATACAATTTATTTTTAAAATAATAAATTGAAATATTTTATTTTATAAATAATTAATCAAAATTATTTTTAGTGATTTACAAAATTTTAAATAATTATGAATAATTTTTGTGATAAGAATAAAAGCAACAATGAAACAAAACAAAATAATCATTAAATAAATTAAATATAAAATAATGTAATATGTAATTTGAATAATAATATTTTGATATCTTGATAACATTTTAATAACAATTTGATAATATTTTAATAATATTTTATTTATTGCTTATCTCTTACTTATACCCACACTTTTAGAAATAAAACTTTATGAATAATTAGAATTTATTTCATTTTTGTTATTCCTTAATTTATTCATTCCTAATAACCAAATAAATAAAAGTTAAGAGATAAAAGTTGCATTCTCATTCTCATCTCCAAAAAAATATATAAACAAATAGATTAATCTAATTACCAAAAAAAAAGTTAAGCTAAAAGTCGTATTTAAGTAACCCGACCCAAAAATCTGTCTTCGATTACGAGACTCCAGGTCTGAGCCTAAGCTCAAGCGGGTTTTTTGTTGCCTGAAGTATGATCAAGCCCAATCAAACTCAATTAAATATGTATATTTAATTTTTAAAATTTAAAAATATTGTCATGATTTAAAGTAAAATAATATTGTCTCACTTAAAAAATTCAGGTTTCAGATCGGACCAACTCAAACCTGAGTCAAAGCTTGAAAATTTCAGGTTTCAGTCCGGACCAACTTGGACCTGAGTTAAAGCTTGAGAATTTGAAAACGAAACCAATTCTAGTCTAAAACCTGATTAACTCACTTTGATACTGTTAATTCCAAATCGAGCTAGGTCGAATCGAGCAGAACAAGTTTTACTAAGCCTAATCGTACTTTGACTTCGAAAGTCAGTAACCCCATTTTTGAAGGTAATGACTTCCATTTCTTAATATCGGGCTCGCGATGACACTTGACTGAACTCATCCATCTTTGATCAACTGTCGACTTCTTGAATTCTTAATCAGTCACTACACTTGCCCTTCCTCTTACGTTAGACCATGGATGCTACTTGGAAGACTGGACGACCGAGAGAACATCCTGCGGGTTGAATTTTGGTAGAAACTGGTTGAAGGTAATTGAATTGAATAAAATTTTATATTGTGATTACGATTTATATTATAGTTACGAGTGATTAAGATAATTATTGATGAATACAAATACGATAAATTGTAATATTTATAGTTGCGTTTAAGAATATAAGTATGATCGAAACTATACTAATATATTTTAAGAGATCATTTCTTTTCCTTTTTCTTTTTACGGTGATGGGATACCTTTGAAGAGGCCTTAGCAGGGTCCACTGCAAGTTTACTCCCAGATGAAACCATAAAACTCAGAAATTTCACCATTGACTCCTGATTCATCATCTTCTTGCGTGTATCAGAATTTTTAATATGAGTAAAGTGTGGAGCTCATTAATAAGAATTGAGAGCCTTAAGGGGTGGCCGAGTTGGTAGAGTAGAGAAGCATGGGGCCAAAAGGTCCTGTGTTCGAATTCTCCTACCTACGCTCTTTCAATCGAGCCTATCGTACAGAGTTTGCCTAGTGTGGAGTACCCAGTTAATGTGATTTACATTATTGCATCAATCTTGAGGTTTACCTAGTACGCCTTCAAAGAGTAGCGGCTGCGGGTTCCTCCGTTTAAAAAAAATGAGCTTGGTCAACCATTGCCAAAATGACTAGAAATAGTCAATTGGATAATTAATCCTTTCTACTTATAAATCCTTTAATATTTTCATATTTAGTCAATATGAGATAATCTAATACTTCCTCTCAAGTGCAACTGAGACAGGATATCTAGTTGTCACTTAAAATAAACGCAACGGTAATCGGACTAGGCTACTGGGACTGGACATCCATAAGGACAATCGGAAAATTAATAATCCAGATCAAACCTGTTCTTATATCATATTAGAATTTTTAATATGAGTAGACTATAGAGCCCATTAACAAGAATTGAGCTTAGGGCAATCATTGTCAAAATGACTAAAACTTGTTTTTGTTTTTGTTTTTTTTTTCTCTAAAATTATGTCATTTTAATTTTACTTTTTAAATAACATTAATTACTTTTGAATTTTTTGAAATTTATAAATAAAAAATTAAACCAAATCGACATCATTTTAAAGAAGGGTTCAGGTTGTTCAGGTTAAATTCCAACTAGTCCTCAATTTTGAAGTAGATCTGGAAGTTAATCACTTAAACTTAATCTATTAATTTTAGTTTAGATAGGATCAAACTAAACTAAGCTTAACTTAATTTTCCAAGCTTAATCTTCTTACATGTTACTTTGAGGATTAAGCTTAATTTGCCAAGCTTAATCTTCAATCAATGTTAGGATATATTAATTCATAAGCAAGAAAGACATCAGTCATGAATCTCTAAGCTCTCTTTTGGTAATTGAAGGATTGAAAGAATCAGAATTAAAAGAATATAAACAAGAATAAAAAGTTGAAAATAAAAATAAAAATAAAAATAAAAATATTGATTATGCATATTTAGTGTGTATTCTTTAATAATAGAATGAAACGAGTTAATAGTTATGCTATTAATTATTTAGTATTAAAATTTAAACATTATAAGTAATAATGGAAAATTTTACCTATATCTAATTATTATATGATTTATTTTGTAAATAATTAATCAAAATATTTTATATTTAAATAATTAATTAGACTTATTTTAATGATTTACAAAATTATTGATTTTGAAATAATTACGAATTATGATTTTTATGATAAGAATAGAATCATTAATAAAATAATACAAAATAATTAATAAAATTGGTAACATGTAATTTTAATAATAATATTCTCATATCATAATAATAATTTGATAATAATTTGATAATATTTTAACTTTTAATGATATCTCACTCGCTGTTTAGGAATAAAAAATCATGAATGTTTAGAATTTATTTCAATTTTATCTTCATTGTTTTATCAATTTTTAATAATCAAACAATTGAAAGTTAAGAAATAAAAGTTGCATTCTCAATTCCAAATAATATATAAAGAAACCAATTAATCTAGTTTTAAAAAAATTGTCAAGGTAAAGTGCAACCCAACCTAAAAATTTGTGTAGAACGGAACAAGTTTTGCTAAGCCTAATCGTACTTTGACTTCCGAAGTCAATAGTCCCCTTTTTTTGAAGGTAATGACTTCCATTTCTTAATAACGTTCTCGTGACGACACTGGACTTAACTCATCTGTCTTTAATCAACTCTCGTGTTCTCGAGCGCTTATCACTTCACTTGCCCTTCCTCTTACGCTAGACCATGGAAGTTAGTTGGAAGACTGGACGACCGACGAGAACAACCTGCCGGCTGAATTTTGGTCGAAACTGGTTGAAGACTGAAGGTATAAATGAATCAAATAAAATTTTAAATTGTGATTAGGGTTTATAATTACCAGCGATTACAATAACTATTCATAAGTACAAATATGATAAATTATAATCATATATAATATTACGACTGTAATTATTCCTCTTCCTTCTTCCTTGAAGAGATCATTCCTTTTTCTTTGTCTTTTTATGGCAAAGGAGTATCTTTGAAGAAGTCTTAGCAGCGTCCAGTGCAAGTTCACTTCCAGATGAAACCAAAAAACTCAGAAATTTCACCATTGACTCCTCATTCATCATCTTCTTCCTCGCTTAAACTTGATCAATGTTTCCTTAATATAAAGGAGTATCTTTGAAGAAGTCTTAGCAGGGTCCAGTACAAGTTTACTTCCAGATATGAAACCAAAAACCTCAGAAATTTCACCAATAGCTCCTCATTCATCATCTTCCTTGCACCAAAAAACTCAGAAATTTCACCATTGATTACTCATTCATCATCTTCTTGCACGGTTAAACTTGATTAATGTCTCCTTAATATAAAGGAGTATCTTTGAAGAAGTCTTAGCAGAGTCCTGTACAAGTTCACTTCCAGATGAAACCAAAAAACTCAGAAATTTCACCATTGACTCCTCATTCGTCATCTTCTTGCATGCTTAAACTTGATTAATGTCTCCTTAATATGTGTGAAATAATATGTCTCGATTGTTTCTAATTTTATTGCATGCACTTACGAGTTATTATTATAGTTATTAAATTTGTCAAATAAGTTTCGATTGTTTGAACTTAATTTGAAATTAATGGGTTAAATTCAATTTGATAATATGTTATTCAAGTACTTAAGTTTGTTTAAATTTGAATTTTATAATTTTTAAAATTAATTTAAGTTTTCATATTTAATCAAATTTAAATTTAATATTATGCTTCTTGTTTTGGACATTGATTTTATATAATTAAAGTTCTAAATTATGAGTTATATTGCATTTATGAGTTATTATTATATAATTTTTAGAAATGATAAATTAATTTGAATTCAGATTAAGTTTAATTTTGTTGAGTTTAAACTTAAGGGCCTTTTTGTTTTCTTTTTTTAAAGGTTTTTTGTTGTGGTTTTTGTAAATTAAAAATCGACTCTTAACATCGTGTTTGATTAAAAACGTTTGTATATTTTATTTTTAAAAATAAAATGGCAACTATTTTACAAAAACGTAAAAATAACGTTTTCGTGATTTCTGAAAATAGGTTTTCATAAACGTTTTTTTCACAAAAACAAATCATATTCAATTCAAGTTCTTTTCTCGTCTACGCTGACTTCTGCGCTTTCACCGGTGTTGCAATATCTCCGAGTTTGTTTTCATATCTATCTATTGCTTATGTGATTTCTCTTGTCTCTTTTGTCCATAACATCAGACCCATAATAAAATAGAGAAACTATTTGTGATAAAGGAGAGATATGAAAACCGTGAAAAGAAAAAGAGATATGAAGAAAATAACATTATTATAGATGTAGCTATATTTACTAAAAGCAATATGTAGAAGTTCTACTTTGAGCATAAACTTCTGCAATTTTTTGTGATAATAAAGAAGATGATGCACTCTCGTTGAAGAACAATTTTTCTAACTATAATAAATTTTAGTGCAACGTGTTAAACTAAGTTTAATATGATTAACATTCAAATATTCGAATTCAATTGGATTTGTACTCATGCTCAAACTAAATTTACGTTTGAGCCTTAAAAGAATCCAGTTCATTACCAAAATCAACAATTACAAACAACTACTATAATACAATCACGCAAAATTTACAATTCAAAATTTTCCACATAATTCTAAGTTATCAATATATTTAATAATTTATAACTAAGTCCTTAATTATAAAATTTTAAGCCATTTCGTACAATGGAAAGCTGGAAGTGGATGCTCAACAATAATACGATCAATCAATAACAAACCAATTGGAGGGCAAGCAACTAACAACACAAGTCATTGTCCTTGTTGGAAGATCCGGGCTTCTCCTTCTTGTGGACCATTTCGAACAAAACTAGTTACGCGTCAAGCACGTCCATTGCCTGCCACTTTACTCTCAAGAGACCAAGTAAACTCATTCACACGTAGCTGCCTAGCATTGCTCAATATCAGAGATCATAACTTGTTCCTAAGCCAATTCTTCTCCTGAAATCTATAAATACATCTTGAAACACCAAAAGGGTACAACTGCCAGAGCAAAATCTAATACTAGAACCTCTCTTGTAGCTGTAGATCAGTGATCATTAATGGCTTTCAAAGCTCTTCTCCCCTTGTCTTTTGTCCTCCTCGCTTTCTTATCTCAAGCTGTTTTAGCTCACAAAAATGCCACAAAAACATCACCATTTGAGTTCCTGAAGCATCTTCAAGGTTGTCATAAGGGTGAAAAGCTCAAAGACATCCACAAGCTGAAGAAGTACCTCGAACATTTCGGTTATCTGAGCTACAAGAACTCCAAAAACGTTTCTGATGATTTCGACGATGTGTTGGAGCAAGCTCTCAAAGTTTACCAGCACAATTACCATCTGAATGTCTCTGGATTTCTAGATTCGGAGACCGTATCGAGCATGACCACCCCAAGATGTGGGGTTGCAGACATTGTAAATGGCACTAACTGGATGCGAGCTCGGAACAACCATCATCACCATCGAGGCCATAACTCATTCCACACTACTGCTCACTACTCATTCTTTCCAGGAAACCTAAGATGGCCAAGCAATCAATTCAGTCTCACTTATGGATTCCGTGCAGGTACTCCAGCAGCCGCCATGCAAGCAGTTGACAGAGCATTTCGCACATGGCAGACCAACACACATTTCAGGTTCTCAAGGGCTTCAGATTATGGGAATGCTAACCTCAAGATAAGCTTTGAAAGACGCGAACATGGAGATGGGGCGGCTTTTGACGGTCCTGGAGGGACTATCGCTCATGCTTTTGCCCCAACCCGTGGATGGTTCCACTATGATGCGGATGAATCGTGGTCCGTGGGTCCGAGACCGGGTGCATTCGACCTGGAGACGGTGGCGTTGCATGAAATAGGTCACTTACTTGGACTCGGACATAGCCAAGTTCGAGGGGCTATCATGTGGCCTAGTATCCAACCTGGAGCTACCATGCATGGGTTGCACAACGACGACATCCAAGGTATTAGGGCTCTATACCGAGTTTAAGGTTCCTTTCTTAACATAAACTATATAGATCACGTACTAGTTATGTTGTAACAGGGAGAGGGATGTTTACGAGATTAATGTAATCCTCGGTAGAATAAATTTGATGACGATGTTAAATGATATTACCTACTTTTTGTTGCAGACAAAATAAAATAATAAATTTTAGTATTATTTGTTTCTAATTGGACAAGTATACATTTTATTTTCTCAAATTATCGATTTTATCTTAAATTTTTTAGTGACGTGAGACTATATATACACATATATATAATTATATCACAATAAAAATTTTTAAAATTAGGTTATGAATTATATATATATATATCATTCTTTTTCTTATGATGTGATACAATTTCATATATTTTTGGTGAGGGGAAAGTAAGTAGTAAACTAAAAAGAAGTGGAAAATGAGTTATTTGACTAATATTCCTAATTATTATTAAATCACAAGAAAGTATTCTATAAAATTTAATTAGAAGAGGTTCTTGAAAATTAAGAATAGCATATAGGAAAAATTAGTATGATTAACTTTTTAAACTAAAAATTGTAAGGTTACTCCTCCTTAACAACAACAATACTTAATAAGAACCACGCCGGTATGCATAATTTGGAGAGGTCCAGTATTTTGCAGTATTACCGTTAATTAGTAAAGTTACACCTGATATGCTAAAAATAATTTAAAAAGGGAAGCAAAATCATCAATTTCCCCGCATCAAGCCATATAGCAACTGCCGAAGTTCTTTGGTTAAAAATCAATAGAGTCCATAACTTCTTCAAATAATCTGCGGTGAAACAAATGCTCTTGAAAGGAAGTTCAAATGAAAAAAATTGAAAGTTTGGATTTTTTTTTTTGGATACGAAGGAGGGGATACCCAGAGAACAATCAGGCACGAACAAATCGTGGCCAAGCCACTTCCTGTCTATCCTGAATGAGAATCGAA
>JAOSBP010000001.1:22887052-22900555 GCA_027563825.1 Erythroxylum mucronatum | reverse complement strand
TTTTGTCTATATAAGGCAATCAAGTTCAATAATAAAAATATGAGTGTGTTTTGGTATTGTTCAATCTTCATCTTATCTCATCTCCTTCATCTTCTTTATCTTCAAAATTCCAACATGGTATCAGAGCCTTAGATCCTTGAGGGACTGTGAGAATGGTAGAGGGCGTTTATCTAGCAAAAGTTTCATCATCGAAGAAGGAAGGAAATAAAGTTCAATGTACAAATTGCAAGAAGTCGGGTCATGAAGAGGAATATTGTTGGCATAAGGGAAAAGTTCAATGTTTCAATTGTAAAAGATTTGGACACCTACAGAAAGATTGCAGATTAAAAAAGGAACAAGCAAATATGGCGGAGTTGCTTGATGAAGAAACTCTTTTTTGAAAATTGGTGAGAAGTGCACCAAGATGTTTTTTGGAGAGAAGTGCTCCAATAATTGTAGGTTGGTGAGAAGGGCATCAACAAGATGATGAGAAGTGCATCATACGGTGAAGAGAAGTGCTTCACATAATCATTGTAGGTTGATGAGAAGTGCATCAATAGGTGAAGAGAAGTGCTTCACAGAATATTCTGAAAATGGAGAGATGTGCTCCATTTAGAAAATTTGAATTAAGAGGGAATGTTGGAGAATTAATTCAAATTTGAAGTTGTTTAAATTCCTTTAGAATAAGTCTTAGATTATCTTAGAATAAGTTTTAGATTATATTTAATCTTATCTTATAAATTAGATTTAGTGGCTGAAAAATCATAAAAATAGTTATCAATTTACTTTAAAATAAATAGACTAAAATATATGGAATAGTTTAAAATTTTAAACATTATTGTAAAATAGAAAGTTGAAAGTACGTAGATATTGAATGATAATAAGATCAACGTTCAACAAACCAATCGAACGGAAGCAACTAACAAAAAGAAGTCATAGATGTTGGGAAACTAAGGCCAGCTTCGTATGGACCAGTTGAGATAAAATTGGATCCCCGTGAAACAAGTCGCAAGAGATCAAGTAAACTCATTTGCATGTAGCTTACTCAATCTCAGAAATCATAAATTGTTCCTATCGAAATTCTTCTCCTGAAATCTATAAATACATCTTGAAACACCAAAAGGGTATATCTTCAGTCTGCAAATTAGCTCTCTTGTAGCTTTACATCGGTGATCACTAATGACTTATAGAGGTCTTCTCCTCTTGTCCTTTGCCCTTCTTGCCTTGGTATCTCAAGCTGTTCTAGCCCAGAAAAATGGAGCATCACCATTTGGGTTCCTGAACAATCTTCAAGGGTGTCAGAAGGGTGACAAGCTCAAAGATATCCCTAAGCTCAAGAACTACCTCGAACGTCTCGGTTATCTAAGCTACGAGAACTCCAAAAACAATATTCATGCCGCAGATCAGGATGAGTTCGACAACCTGTTGGAGCGAGCTCTCAAAGCTTACCAACGCAATTTTCATTTGAATGTCTCTGGAGTCCTAGACTCCGAAACCGTATCGAGCCTGGCGGCCCCAAGATGTGGGGTGCCAGACATTATCAATGGCACTAACTGGATGCGAGTTGGCAACAATCATCATCACCAACTTGGCCATAACTCATTCCACACTACTGCTCACTACTCATTCTTTGCTGGACGCCCAAGATGGCCAAGCAATCAATACAGTCTCACTTATGGGTTTCGTGCAGGTACTCCAGCAGCTGCCATAGCTGCAGTTGGCCGAGCGTTTCGCACATGGCAGGCCAACACTCGATTCACATTTACATGGACTTCAGATTATACAAATGCTAATCTCAAGATAAGCTTTGAGAGGCGAGACCATGGAGATGGATCCCCTTTCGACGGTCCTGGAGGGATCCTCGCCCATGCTTTTAAACCAACCATTGGATTGTTCCACTATGATGGGGATGAGCAGTGGTCCGACATTCCGACGCAAAATGCATTCGACTTGGAGTCACTGGCGTTGCATGAAATAGGTCACCTACTTGGACTCCTACATAGCCAAGTTCAAGGGGCTGTTATGTGGCCTACTATCGCACCTGGAACTACCCTCCGCCAGTTGCAGAGCGATGACATTCAAGGTATTAGGGCTCTATATGAATTTTAAGTGGGCGCCTGGATATGCAAAATCAAAGGTTACATTCTTAATATAAACAATAAATGGCATACTGTATTTTGCTTTGCATCATCATTACTCAGATAATGTAATTGCCAAAAATAATGATTGTATGTACACTTTGTCTTGGACAAAGTAAATTACTTGATGATACAACAAGTTTAAACTTTTCTTTTTAATTTTCAGTTTTGAATTATACTAAAAATGAAATGTTTTAAGAAAAATTTTGGCTATATACTAAAAATGATATATATATATATATATATATATATAATTATGAAATTTTCAAATGATATTAATTAAAGTCAACCTAATTTCAGAATGGATATTAGATGTCAATTCCTTTTGGCACCTACAGATGACCATTTATAAGAGTGAGAGGGGTGTGTTAAATGTATCAATTAAAAATATTTTATATAAAATTTTATTTTTAATTTAAATAAAAAATTTGAGTTAATATTTACTTACAAACATTAAACAAAATTAACTTAATTTACTAAAACTTTGGTGGAGGAATACACTCGATTTACAAAATGGTGATCAAATAATTTAAAAATAAAGAGTAAAATGTTAAATAATTAATAAGTCCCATATAAAATAAACAAATAAAAAATTGTAAAGAATTTATAACTTATTATCCTAATATTTAAAAGTAATTACCAAAACTTACAAATAGCCATAAAATTGGAAATGAACTACTACTTGAATAAGAAGTTTCGATATTGAATATTTCAATATATATTATTAAAAGGAATAATTTGACAAAGGAGAGTCTCCAACTGATAAAAGTTGTTTCTTTAATAGGAGTCTAAATTCTTAATTGCAATGGAAGAAAACTTCCGATTCATCAATAATTTTTCTTTTTTTCATTTTCTTTTTGATAATCAATAATTTATATTTCATGCGAAATTTAAAGTAAAATGGTCATCAAACTTATTCTCTCCAGAATTACATGAATCTCGTACTGTCGAAACATTCGATCTCCCTAGTACAACATAATTAAGTACATGATCTATATAGTTTATATTAAGAATGGAACCTTAAACTCCGTATAGAGCCCTAATACCTTGAATGTCATCGGTATGCAACCCATGCATGGTAGTTCCAGATTGGATACTAGGCCACATGATAGCCCCTTGAACTTGGCTATGTCCGAGTCCAAGTAAGTGACCTATTTCATGCAACGCCACCGTCTCCAAGTCGAATGCACCTGGTCTCGAACCCACGGACCACAACTCGTCCGCATCATAGTGGAACCATCCAACGGTTGGTGCAAAAGCATGAGCGATAGTCCCTCCAGGACCGTCAAAAGCGGCCCCATCTCCATGGTCGCCTCTGTGAAAGCTTATCTTGAGGTTAGCATTTCCATAATCTGAAGCCCTTGAGAACCTGAAATGTGTGTTGGTCTGCCATGTGCGAAATGCTCTGTCAACTGCTTCCATGGCGGCTGCTGGAGTACCTGCACGGAACCCATAAGTGAGACTGTATTGATTGCTTGGCCATCTGAGGTTTCCTGGAAAGAATGAGTAGTGAGCAGTAGTGTGGAATGAGTTATGGCCTCGATGGTGATGATGGTTGTTCCGAACTCGCATCCAGTTAGTGCCATTTACAATGTCTGCAACCCCACATCTTGGAGTGGTCATGCTCGATACGGTCTCCGAATCTAGAAATCCAGAGACGTTCAGATGGTAATTGCGCTGGTAAACTTTGAGAGCTCGCTCCAACACAACGTCGAAATCATCAGAAACATTTTTGGAGTTCTTGTGGCTCAGATAACCGAAATGTTCGAGGTACTTCTTCAGCTTGGGGATGTCTTTGAGCTTGTCACCCTTATGGCACCCTTGAAGATGATTCAGGAACTCAAACGGCGATGCTTTTGTGCCAGTTTTGTGGGCTAAAACAGCTTGAGATTGGAACGCGAGGAGGAAAAAGGACAAGAGGAGAAGAGCTTTGGAAGCCATTAATGATCACTAATCTAGAGCTACAAGAGAGGTTTAGGTATTAGATTATTTTGCCCTGGAAGTTATACCCTTTTGGTGTTTGGAGATGTATTTATAGATTTCAGGAGAAGAATTGGCTTAGGAGCAAGTTATGATTTCTGAGACTGAGCAATAAATGCGAATGACTTTACTTGGTCTCTTGACCTTGAAGTGGCTGACAGTGGACGTGTTTGACGCGTAAATAGTTCTGTTCGAACTGGTCTACAAGAATCCCCAATTTTCAACATCTATGACTTCTCCTATTAGTTGCTTGCCTTTCAATTGTTTCGGAAACAAACAAGATAGTTTTGTCCAGTTTTACTCTGTTTTATTCTGTCTCATGGAATCTCAGTCATTTATTTTGCTAAATCCACGCGAGCTTTATGTGGGTCTTACATAAATAAATGGCTAAGATTTATTGGACACAATAAAACACCATAATATTGGAAAGAGGATCTGGACTCATTAGTTTGTTATAGATTGATCTTATTATTATTTAGCCAACTTTTCATTGGACTCTCTGAACCTCAAATGCGAACTAAAAGAAATTAAAATCAACTTGTTGATTTGGAATTGATATAACCGAATTCAAATTAATTTATCATTTCTAATAATTATATAATAATAGTATTTATCGTATTGATTTTATAAAATCGTTGTTTAAATTAAAAAGTGTTTGATGTAAATTAATTATTTTCTTCTAGAAAATGAGAAAAGAAAAATATTTAGGAGTTGGAATTATTCATCCATGGTTATAGAAAACTTAGAATCTTCAATGTAACATCTATGGAGCCTACGTTGAATTATTTAGTTTCCTCTATTCACATACATCGACGAGAAATTAGTGAAGTCTAACCGTGCAAGAAGATGACGAATCAGAAGTCAATGGTGAAATTTCTGAGCTATGTGGTTTCATCAGGAAGTAAGCTTATGTTGGACCTTTTAAGACGTCTTCAAAGATACTCCATTGCCATTAAAAAAAAAAAAGGAATGATCTCTTTAGATAAAAAGGAAAAGGAATTATTAGACGTTAGTGAATATATAAAACCAATTAAGTTAACCTTACACAACAGCTTAAGTTATTGTGGTGAAACGGTCACTTAACATAGTATCAGAGCCTCTATGATTAAGTGGCCGTAAATTTTGCAAGTTTCAAGTCTAAAGGGCTTTCACTTAAGGGTGTGTGTTAATAAATACTAATATATGCAATCTTTTCTTCATATTTTTACAAAGAAATTGTTTCTATAACTGAATTTGTAGTCCTATAGTCACATAGGAGATTATAATTTAGGATCACCCTCCATATTATGATTATAATTTATCATATTTATATAAATCCTAATCATAATTCAAATTTTATTCGATTAATTTAAGATGTTGTCGTCAGCCATCCAGTCTTCCAAGTAGTTTTCATGATCTAGCGTAATTGGGTAAGAGGAAGGCCCCTTAGTAGGTGGTCGAGTTAGTAGACTAGAGAGATATGAGGTCAAAAGGTTCTGTGTTCAAATTTTTCTACCTACGCTCTCTCGATTGAGCATGTTGTATAGGAGTTGTTTAGTGCGAAGTACCCAATTGATATAATTTACAAGCTATTACATCAATCTAGAGGTTTATTCAGTGTACATCTAAATGATAGCGACTACAGATTCTTTCGTAAAAAAAAAAGGATAAGAAGAGGGAGCAGTGGCTAATTAAGAATTCAAGAGCACAAGTATTCATTAAAGGTAAATAAGAATAAGTCAGTGCCATTACGAGTACGATACTGAGAAATGAAAGTCATTACTTTAAAAAATGGGACTAATGACTTTGAAAATCAAAGTACGATCTTTTCCTTGACAATGAAATTATTTTTTTGGAAATTAGATTAATCTCTTTCTTTCTTTATTTTATTCTTTTTTATATTAGAAAGAAAAAAACATACATATGTTTCAAACATTTTTAGATAATTTATTTATAGCAATTTATAAGTGGTATACATTCAATTACTCTTATAATCAATATTTTAAAAACTGGAACCGAAGTTAAATGGGTGAGATAAGAGATTGACGGTTTAAAATATTTAACTGTTATAATAAGATTTAAGGAAATTATCCTTAATTTAAAGATTACTGAAAAATTATTAAATAAAAATTAATTAGTTTATTTTAGATTATAAAAATCGATTAGTTTACAAAGGTTGACCGATTAATTAATAAATTGATCCTTCCCCTACGATGTTTATTGCTGCTTTGCTTTGGAATATATGGAAGCAGAGGTGTAAGGTAGTTTTTCAGAAGGTTAGCCCTGATCCGTATAAATGTTTAGAGAAAAGCATTGCATTGCTGAATGATTGTAGTGCTATTCGGCCTCAGAAGGGAATGCAGAAAATGCCAGATCAGCAGAGTTCTTGCTGCACCAGAAGCTGGTTTTTTGAAATTGAATTGTAATGGTTCTTTTAAAGACGACACTGCAGGTTGGGCAGTGATCCTTAGGGATGCTGTTGGAACTATTGTGGATGGTCTAGCTTTTGATTGCACTGCAGATTCTGCTCTTGAGGCTGAAGCTAGAGCCGTGTATAAAGGAGTGAAGCTGTTGGAGAGGCGGGGTTACCATAATGTACAGATTGAATTGGATTCACATATTGTGTATTCTGAACTTCGTAAGAATAAAGGGAATGGTAAATGGCAGATTTATCCATTCATTTCAGATATACTGTATAGATTACAACATTTAAAGAGTATTGACTTTGTTTTAATCAATCGGGAAGCTAACAGAGCAGCTGATTGGTTAGCAAAGCAAGCCCGGAAGAAGATGTGCTTAGGTAATTGGGTATTATTACCCCCATCTTCTTTGGTAGGCATCTTGAGCCGGGATGGATTACCAGCACCGCCTTGATATTTTGTTTGTTGAGGATTGAAGTGAGATGCTAGCGAGGCTATTGTAGTTAGTTCTCTTGAGTGTTTTGCTTCTTTCTTCTTATTCTCCTGCTGTATTGTTGTACTTGAACTCAGTGTTTCATATCAATGGAATCTCTTTTTCAACCAAAAAAAAATTGATCGATTTTAACAATAAAATTTATTGAAATAAATCAAACTAAAAAATTAAAAACTAAATCAAAAATTGTCCCATTTAAGATTTTTCATGGTGAAACCACCCAAATTAGTTTTAACTTTTTAATCATAGCTTATAACAACGATTGACTTATTCACAAAAAATTTAAGAGAAATAATGATTTAAAGATAGTTAACTAATAATTAATTAATAATTCTATAATTATAAAATATTTATCTTTTTTCTTAGTATTTATCCAGCGTTATCATTATCCATTGACAAGGTAGAAGCTATTCTATCTAATTATTTTTATAGGTAATTTTTTTAATTTTAAAGGTAATTATAAAACAAAAAATCAAAAAAGAAATAAGAATCTTATATTCAAAAAATGTAAATTGCTATTCAATAAAAAAAACTTCCTTTTTTCAAATTTAAGTTAAAAAAAGAGATTATGATAAAGTGTTAAAATATACCGATGAAAAAAAAACAAAGACATGTAATGATTTATGTAAGAAAATGAATATATAATTTATTATCTTAATGTTTAAAAATAATTACCAATTGTTAATGGAACATGGAAAGCCAATAAGCGGTTTCAGGTTTACAAAAACTATAATCTAAGCTAATTTCAAGCTAAGCTTTGAAAGGCTTGATCACGGGGGCTAGCATACTTTAGAAGGTCCTGGTGGTCATATCGGCTCTGTTTTTGCATCAGCTGGACTTACTGCACTTAAATGCCGATGATCCCTTCACTACAAGTTGCATGAATTTGCCACCTCCTTGGACTCCGCTGTGGCAAGTTCACTGTTCCGGCCGGGGTCAGTTGCAAGAGGTAGAGTTCTGATGACATTCCGGGTATCAGAACATTATATGGATTATAAATGAAGGTGCTCAGTCGGTTGTACATTACAGAGATCAGAATAAATATCTGTAATTTATGCCTATTTCACAAAGTTCAACAATGTCTTCCAAAATACAATCACACCCTTAACACCTGCAAAATGATGAATCAATTGCAAGGATAATCACTTTATAGATCACTGCAAATACAGGAACTGATCGTGAAGCATCTCGGCTGCAGGAGAAAAAGAAGAGTCCAAAGTGTCCGAAATAGTTTGTCTTCATGTCTGATCTTTGCACCAAGGCCGAGTTCCTTCACAATCAGTTCCTGCTGCTCCTGGCATAGTCCACAAAAGTTTCACTATAACCCAAATAACTTGACAGCTTTGTACATTATCCTTGATCTGAAGTTTCAGCAGTCATTGATGTAGTATGTAACAACATGAACTGTATGTGAAAGTGCAGAAAAAGACAATCAAATGAAACAAAGGCTATCGTCTTCATTACAGTCTGAGATGCCTCACATCTACTGTTCTGCTTTGACCGATCTACATTGTAAGATATTTCAACCATAACCAACCACCCAAAGAAACAACTTATGCAGTTATTTTCAGCCCCCTCAATAGTAAACAATAACAACTACTTTGTAAAAGTCCCGCTTATACATAAGGTCTGAATTACAAATATATCTTATATCTCCCTCGTCCATGCACAAATTACAAATAACAAACAATCAAAAGAAAATAACTGCAATCCTTTGAAATTTGTCAAAAGAGTTAAAATCCAACCATTTGAGTAGGTATAGCTAATCCGATTTGCATTTACAACTATAGTTCGAAGCTCAAAAAAAATGAGAAATGTGAAACTTATGAAACAGGATAGCAAGAAGTAACCTCTTGAATGTTTCATATTCAAAATCCTATTGACAAACCATAAATTCAAAATTGTCCCTAGCAACCCTGAAGCAACTAGCCAACTTCATCATGTCACGTTCCAACTGTTGGAACATTTGTGATTGATTATGAGATGGGTTCCCAATTCATAAATTCTAAGCTAAGAACAATGAAACAAACATTCAATCCTGGCCACCTTATGATATGAATCTTCATCCGGATATGTATAATCAAGCTACCACTTTCTGGAGGTGTTCACGACATCAAAACTATCTATCAAATTACCTCATTAATGAGAGCCATGACCATTAACAGTCATTCCCACTACAGCCCCTTTGGTCGAAGGCACATTCCCCTCTTCTCTTATCTCTTCCTCATCAGAATCCAAAGTGAAGTGACCTTTTTCCCCTTGTTGAATCTCTTCTTCAAGAGGCTTATACTGCATAAAAGCTCCAGGATCTCCTTTAGTTGTAACAATCACTGAGTAGACAGCAGTCAAAAGAACCACAAGAAGAGCAAGATGACAATTAAACAGAAGCGTAGCAATCCCTTTTCCTCTGTGATACTCGTGCATGCCTCCACACTTAATACTGTAATTCCCCCGACTTTTTCCGGGCAAGGTACAACCTTGAACAATCCGATCGGAGTAAAACGAGATGCCCATTTGCACAAACCATGTCCCCTGCAGAACTGTTCTCCAAATCAGCCGTAGGTTTTCCAGTGCTTGGATAGCAGCAACTCTTCCGCGTATCACAATATGATCCTGGCCACAGTAGCTTGATCAAATGGCAAGTACAGGACTTCGTCTCTTCCTTCTCTCTGTTCCTCGCACTACGAGGGATTAGAACTTTGTATTATTCGATCTTCTACTATGAATGATAGCCTCTAGATTGCGAATGATGGGCTGCAAGTTGTGCATTTATAGGCCTAAAAAAGGAGGTCGACGTGGACAGGATATGCTAGCCATTCCCTGCATCTAATAATGAACGACAAACTTGTTTACGTGTGAACTGTTTCCTCATGATTGTCATTGGTCGGCTCCGGATTATTTGCGAACGATTTCATATGCAGTACTAATTTGAAAAGAAACGATTCGACAACATAGCTAATCACTAAATTCCGTCACTTTCAATTCCAGAAATCACAGACTATAGAGAGCAAAGACCCAAAAAGGAAAAAGTTTGAAATATGGCATGACAGTGTTCAAGTCAAAGAAAATACATGTGGCACGACATGAGCGAAACTTGCCTGTTCTGCGTATCGATTAATGCCATTTGGATTTTATAGTTCAGTTCATTTCACATTGACCAGAAGCAACCCAAAAGTCGTCCCATACACACCCTGAAAGCTGGTCTTCAATAAAAAACATATCTTGTGTCCCTGGAATATTCATTGTCGACACCATTTTCAGTCCAAAAGGTACTCAGCGAGGTTCATGTTCTTTTTATTCTTTTTTTTGGGTGAACCAAAATTGTTTCATCATGATTTTATTTTATTTGAACAATTCTTTGATAAGAAGAAGCCCTTTACTTGATTGCTTTCACTTTCAGTTAGAAAGAAAATGAACAACAGTAATAAAAATGAAACCGGAGACGGTGAATGATCTCTGTGTCAAATTGAGCCATCCCTTAACTTGTAGGAGAGTGAGAAAGAGGTCGGCTACTGGGGGAGCTGATCTTTGAAACAAACCAAGTGTTGGGTTTTCAAACGTTCACACGACCTTAAAGTCACACGTTAGACAGGTTTAGTTTTTCACGTAAGTGTTCCAGCAAATCCTGAACTCCATGAATGTTACCAGAAATAAATTCACAGTGTCTATTATTGAAATGGACGACCAATAAATAATAGTTACGTATTCAAACCAATTTCCCCTGATCAAGTGTATTTGTCTCTTGCCGTAAGACTCTCGACGACCACAAAACAGTCACCTGTTAGACTGTAATTCCAATCAGTTGTTCCTTGTGTCTTTTTATCCGTCATCATATCTGAAGAGATGATTATATTTTAAGCATTAACTGTACGATTCTAGTCCAGAAGGAGAGCAATCTTTTGTCTCTAAGCTAAGATAGCACTAAAATATAAGTTATACTAATTGAGCATTTCACAAACTGCCTTTTATATCAAAGGCAAAAGAACTTACTATTTCATGATGAATTTATATCTAAATAAGTACCTATGATTAGTGGTGTGGTGTACACGAATGGGTTATATACAAAGTTACCCCTTCCTGGTAGCTTCTATACCTCAGAAAAGTGGCACATAACAGATGCAATATCATGTCAACTCCGGTGACACCATTGCAAGTTTCTCTTTGCTCGAACAAGTTTCGCTACCAATAATCTCCACAAGAGCATTTACCATCTTTGAAATGATGAAATCGTTGGACATCTCGAAGAATTATTTCCCTATCAAAGATCAACGATATAAATTTGGCAGCAGAATGACAATCTCCACATACACGAAGGTTCTTCACCACACGGATTGTTGTCCCAGGTGGAGTGTTAATTAACCCAAAAGCAATGGCCAATTTCTCACTATGATATCTAAGAATCATTTCTTTCTCTTCTTCCTCCAGACCAGCATGAAAGACCAGAGAAGTGTCAGGTATATAACCAACTAATTTTAATTCCTTGACCAGCTCATCAAGTGCTCGGTGTAGATCTGTTGAAACATAATGTACCCCATCCCCAGAGAAGAATTCATGCACTACATTGTCTATTTCTATAGAGCTACACCCAGGAATCTTTACGACTCCTCTTTGAACCATCGATTTTCTTAAGGAATCAACGTCTTCCCAACTTCCGGATCTTGCATATAAGTTTGACAAAATGACATAGTCTCCACCATGAGAGTCATCTAGTTCAAAAATTCGTTCTATAACCTTTTTCCCTAATTCTACATTTCCATGGCTACTACAAGCAGATAACAGAGTTCTCCAGAGTATAGGTGTGGGCTTGATTGGCAGTTCATCTATGAATTTATAAGCTTCTTCTAAACATCCAGCTCGACCTAGCAAATCAACCGTACACCCATAGTGTTTGATCACAGGAGTAATACCGTATTTGTCTTTCATACTATTAAAATATTGTTTACCTTCCTCTACTAATCCAGTATGACTACATGCGTACAATAGACCTATAAATGTAATCTCATCTGGTTTCACTCTTGCTACTTTCATTTCTTCAAACATAGATATAGCTTTACGACCTTGTCCATGTGTTGCATAAGCCACGATTATTGCAGACCATGCTTGTGTATCTCTTACATCCATGTTTTCAAAGACAGAGATGGCATCATCCAAACTTCCACATTTCGCATACATATCAATCAATGCAGTGTTCACTTTTACATATCTATCAAAATCATTCTTCTTCACATATTCATGAATCCACTTCCCCAAATCCATAGCTCCCAACATAGCACAAGAAGATAAAGCACTAAGCATGGTAACATCCGTAGGCTTAAGTTTCCTTGCCTGCAGTTCACGAAATAATGACAAAGCCTCATTAGGTCTAGTATTTCGAGCATAACCTGTTATTATCGCATTATATGAAACAACATCAGGTTCCAGTATGGCATCAAAAACTCTTCGAGCCCCATCCACATCACCACACTCGGTGTACATATTTATCAGCGTAGGAGATACATACAAGTTATCATCAAGCCCAACTTTAATAGCGAGACAATGCAATTGCTTCCCTTGGGGCAATGCCTTAGCGCTAGCGCAAGCTTTAAGCTGAGAAGGGAAAGTGTATTTATCAGGAAAGAGACCATTTTGAAGAGCCCTACCAAAGAGAGAAACAGCTTTGAGTGGGGCGTTTGAGCGAGAATACCCACGGGCCATACTGTTCAAAAGCACAATGTCAGGTTGGGAAATTTTATCAAACAGCTGGTAAGCGTACTCCATGGACGACTCAGTGGGATGCTCTGTGCATAAATTAATGAACTTAGTAACTAAATGGAGATCAATTTGGAGATGGGCTTTGATGGTAAAGGCTTGAATTTGTTTGAGCTCTTTCAGAGAGGTGCATTTGTGCAGCAAAGAAACGGGATTGGGCGAAAAAGCAGTGTCGGTACCGTCGCAGACAGAGGGAGAGAATTGAATTGCCTGTAGAGATGCCATTGGAATGGGCGTTGAGAGCTTGTGACGCGGCTTATGGAGGGAAATGTGAAGCGGAGCCATTTGTGCGTAAAGATAAGAAGTTTTATCTGAATGGTTCCTTTTTAGGCCCATTAAAGTACATTAGAAAAGAAAATTTATTGGTCCCAAATTTAGAGTTCAGACCATATAAAATTCAAGTGCTTTTTATCCCCAATAAGAAAAAGTAATCTTCATTTAATTAGGACTTTAATGGCTTACAAATGTATGAGTATGATTTGATTCCTTAGGAATTAATCTCATTATATTGCAAATTATTAATAATCATAAGCTATCGTAATTGTTCTGCGTCATTTGCATTGCTACCCATAGACAAACTGTTGGAACCCGATCCGAAAACCGGATCCCAACCGAAAAACGAACGGAAAACAAAATAACCAAATCAAATCCGAAGCGAAATCGAATCGGAAATAGAAGCGAAGTACAAATCGGATTCAAATCGAAAGCAAACGAATAGGTCACTCCGATCATATTGCGGAAACAAATCAAAGCGGATCCGACATCC
>JAOSBP010000001.1:22842149-22854642 GCA_027563825.1 Erythroxylum mucronatum | reverse complement strand
CCACCCTGTCCCGCGCTCTGTCTCTCTCTCTCTATATATATGTATATCGCTTTTTTTCTCTCTAGATGTTCCTCGTTGTCGTGTAGTATTTATGGTTGTATTGGATATCGGACATGTGTGGCCCACATGACTCCTATTTAAAAGTTAAAACAGAAAACTGCTGCCAAGTCAGCAAACGTCGTACGTAAGGACTCAAGTAGTATTTAGGAAGGATACATCACCTTAATGACTAGGTTTGGGCCCAAGTCCGCCCAGGCCCATGCTTGGTTAATAATTTTTCCTAAAACATGAGCTCGGCCCAAAATTAAATCAGACTTTATTTAGTTTAAATCGAATTGTTTTTATTTTATAATTAAAATATAAAATTTGTCATTTTTTCTTAACTTTGATGCTTTCACATTTTTTGGATCATATACCAAACACTAATTTTGCTTTCAACTCAATTCAAATTTGCACTCTAATTATATATTTTAAATTAAATATACAAAACAACATTTTTTTAATCGAACCCGAGCTTGGGCAACTCAGGCTTGCACCAGCTCGAGACCCAACTCTTGTAAGTAAAACGATGCCATTTTGTTTAGAAAATTTGAACCTAATACCTAAAAAACATGATTCTAGGTTCATAGGTAAGCCATTATCATCCTTAACTATAGGACCTATTTTATGATGAATTTAAAAAAGCTAATTATGTAGAAGTGAGATTTACATTAATTTAAAAAATATAAAAATAATATGACGTTAATTTGAGGCCAACTGTGTAAAATGTATACTAGTATGCTTATTGGCACTGATCATAAGACCCACTTTTTAATTAATTAAAAAAAACTAATTACATAGTAGTAAAACTCATTTCTATTTAAAAATATAAAAATATTATCACGTCAGTATTAATATAACATTTAACTCCGTAAAATTTTTTATTTATTTATAGTTTATTTTAAAATTTTTGAAAACTTATGGTTCAATTTGAAAGCTTTAAAATGTTAGATTTCAAGTTATATTCTATTGTTATTGTTGGAGTACAAAATGTAACTTTTGCTATCATATTAACAAATAACTTAATGTCAGATAACTTTTTACGACAAAATTTATAGTTAAAATATTTTTATGTCAGTCTTTTGAATACTTTTTGTGAACATGTACTTAGTATTTTACTCAAATGCAAACATTGATGATAAATGTCAATCCGATTATTCGACTAAGTTATTTTTTATTAAACTGTTTGGTTGAAACGTCATTGTAGTCTTTTGACGTAGAAATATACATTTGTGATGCATGTCGATCCTGTTACTTAACTATATCACGTTCTCAACTGGCTACTAACTCTATTCCTGAAGGCTAACAGAATAATAATTTATTTAAAATTAACAAACTCAAAAAAAAAAGTATTCCCATGAATCAAATTATTATAAAGATGCATGTCTTGTCACTGTATTTGCTGAAACTAAATCTCAAAACTCAACGATTACTACTAGTCTGAAGTCTTTGACTATAAACAAACCTGAAAGTTACATTTCCATTTGTAAAGCAGAAATGCCATTACCTTTTGCAAAGTTCCAACATTAATATTATAGTAAGAGTGGTCATATGCTAACTCCAGAAAAGAACAATCTTCAACTTATTTTAAACATAATTTGACCTGGACAAACCGGAAATATCTTGATTTATATCGTCACCTTTTTTTTTAATCTCACTCTTTTTTATTTATTTTACATTTTTATTTTTTCAGGAGAGCAATCCTCGATAAATAGATATGAAAACTATAATTATAAGCTACAGTCGAATCTATAGAAGCATTGGTTTATACATTCTTCTTAATTTCTACTTTTGGAATTACTTTTTTTGCGATATTTTTTCACGAACCACCCAACGTTTCAACTAAAAAGTTGAAATAAATTTTTATTATCTTAATTGAAGTGATGACCGTATTTTAATCCTATTCTACTTAATCTTATTTATACATTTATATGTACTTCAAATAAATATATAAATAAAATAAAATAAAAACTGGTTAATCTAAACAGAGACATCCAATTTATTTATTGTCCCCTCTTTTTTTTTGGTTTCTTATAAAAATGTGTTAAGAAGGTTTCAACTATAAAAATATACTTTTAACTTGTTTACATTCAAACTAATCCCGCTCAAATCGAGTAAATCTCATGTGAGAGCCGGCAAGTCTCCTCTATTTCAATCTCATGAGATGGGACGCAACCTAGTTGTTTGGTGCGTGAAGAAAAAAAAAAGGGGGGGAGCCAGAGAAAGGAAGATGCGGCTCGAACCAAAATGTCTACGGAGCTTTTGTGATGGGTCCTAGTCCTTATAGAGAATACATCACTTTTTGTAAAAGGAACTAAAGATGCCGTACAGAACACTAAAACTAAAAAATTGTCAACTTCAGAATCTTAGCAATTAAGTTTCAATAATTACATTAAAGTTCTCTTTCTTCACAAATATTTTATCTTTTTTTCTTTTCGATTGAATTATAAAAATTTCAATCGTTTAATTTTTTTATTTGATTAAATTTAATAATTTTTATTATTAAAAATTAATTAATTTAAAATTTTATAAAATAAAATAATTTAACTAATTTTATTTAAGAACTTATTTTAATTAAATTTTATTTTTAAATCTTAAATTTCTTATTTTTTGGGTCTGATATTAAGAATATAACATTATTCGGGGGCAAAGCGGAAAGCGACCTTTATTTCTGTTTTTCTTCGGCCTTTTGTGTTAATGGCGTCTAAAGCACAAAAGTGCTGATACGAAGCACAGCCAATCAGGAGGGTCCCTTGAGAAGATCAACGGTTCTGTAAGTGACACGTCAGAATTAGCATGAAGCTTTTAATCAGAGAATTGAAAAGGAAAAGTGGATCTCGACAGCATAAAAAGTTGCTAATGCTGCCCATTAACTTTAGGACAGGTATCAATTATTGCATTTGCATGCACATTTTATATGTTAAAATCTTTTCTTCTTAGATTAAATATTTAAAAGGGAAATAGCATCTATGTTTTTTTTTCTCTTTGAAATTTAGTGATTTTTGTTGGTAATTTGCATTGATTTTAAAACTTAACTCGTTTTTGATCATTTTAACTGTAAAAATCTTAAAACGTTAAACTTTTAAGTTCGATTTGTTTTAATAATTAAACATCGATCAATTTATTAATTAGATCGGTCAATTTTTATTAATTAATTAGTTCTTATAAACTAAAATACAATAATTAATTTCTGTTTAACAATCATTTTTTAATTAAACTCTAAATTCTTTGATTGATAAAGACAATCTTTTCAACCACCTCTTAGAGAGTGGTCGAGTTGGTGCAGTAGAGGGGTTAGGGTCGAAAAGTCCTATGTTTGATTCCTCCTACATACGCGCTATGGATCGAGCCTATCATACAGAGCTTGCCTAGTACGGAATATCTAGCTAACATGATTTTCAGACTATTGTGTCAATTTGAAGGTTTACCCAGAGCACATCCAAATAGTAGCGACCGTGGGTTCTTTCGTTTCAAAAAAAATTCAACCATATTTTAATTTATTTAATTTTATTCAATATTCAATAAATTTTATAACGGTATAATAAACTATTTAAACCTTAAACATCTTATATTATCGGCTTAACACTTAGTATGACTTTGAAAACATTGATAATTTGTCAAAAAATACTAATTATTACTTTATTTTGGTTAATTACGTAATTTATATATTATGGAAAATTCCCCAAATTAACTAATAGTATTTAATGCGTCAATTTTATAAATAAAATGGTTAATTACATTATATCCTTTTGTACTTTGACCATTTTTATTTTAATTGTTTTAAATTATCATTTATCTTTTTATAATTTAATTTAATTATTATATAAATCATCTTATTATATTATAACTTATTATCTAAAACTTGTCCGGATCAATTGCATTTTAAAACATTTTTAGTGTCAATTATTAATTATATATGACGGTTTGCGTAAAACTTTTATTACATCAAACATCGTAAAAACAGCATCACTTACCTCGTATTGCTAAAAAGATCTAATGCCTTTTATGCTTTTCTTAAACCGGTTCGGAAGGGCGTAGACGGATCGTAGAATAAAGTTAAAATAAGTCGGTTGTTTGAATATAATTAAATAATTTATTAAATTTGATCAAACTTGACTTATTGTTATCTTTAATCTCAAGTCTAATGGGTGAAGTGACCTTATTTGAATCTCTAATTAAAAAAATTGCACGTTTAAATTATAGTAAAAATTGCAATTGATTTTAAAATTTTAAAAATAGTAATTAATTAAAAATAAAATTTTATTGAAATATATGAATATCAATCAATCCCAATATTTAATTTTAATTTACAATGATTAAAATATCAAACTAATTCGTGTTGATATACCCTCCTCAGCTCAAAGCAAAGCTAAACATTTGTTGGGCATATTAAACAAAGGGACAGAACTGACAATCGCCCCAAACGAGCTCTAATATTATGTTGAAAGAACTAATTCACCCTTAAAAGCTGGCTTGAGGTGGGAGGTTTACACACTATTATAAATGACTGAATGCACTAACACCTATCCGACATGGGATTCTTGACAATTCAACTAGTTTAAATGTGAAAAAATTGAATCAGTTAACTTTTCAGCTCAATTTTTAAATTTTCAGTTAAATTTACTTTATTAATTTTTTTATGTTTGTTAATTAATAGATCAATTTTTATAAACTAATTAATTTTTATCACCTAAAATTAACTAATTAATTTTTATTTACTAATCTCTTTTTTAATTAAATTTTAAATTTATTAAAGATTGTCACTTTTTAAAATTTTTAAAATTTAAATTATTGCTAATTTATTTATTAATTAAAATAACGTAACTAAAATACTATATTTTGCTAATGTAAATCTTCCAAAACATGTAATGATCCCGAATTAATTATCTCCATTCCCCCAAAATACCCCTCAAGAACAGGTCTTTATCTCTCTCAAGATCACATGATTGATTATCAATCTCATAAATCTCTGCCCAACAAATCTATCCGTGTTTGGCTCCACACTCCCTCAAGAATTGGTCTTTACTAAATTCTGTCCATCTTACACGATCGATTCATTATCTCTACCCAACAAATCTGTACGTGTTTGCCTCGTTATCTGAATCTTTTCTATGTTCTATGATTATGCATCCAACGTTAACTTTTCAGTTCCAGGTTTCTATGGATATGATTGTTCTTTTAAGCATAAGCAGATAACAGAATAGCCAAAGCTATGGAGTTTCAAGAAGCTTTAGTGAGGTTAGTGATTAGTAAACCTGCAAAGAAGGGTTTAGACGGAGACACGGAAACAGAGAAGCAGAAGAAGAGGATAATTTCGTTCCCCCGAAGGAGGAAGTGGTCAGTTCCGTCGAAGTCACCGAGACCTGAATCGTTAGAGACACCGAAGGAGTTCCTATGTCCGATCACTGGGACTCTCATGAATGACCCTGTCATTGTCTCATCCGGTCACAGCTTCGAGCGTGTTTGTGTCCAGGCATGTAACACTCTCACCTTCACTCCCACTGTAGCTGATGGCAGCTCACCGGATTTTTCTAACGTAATCCCCAACTTAGCTCTCAAGAAAGCCATTGTCCACTGGTGCAAGAAGCAGTGTGTAGACCCACCTAAGCCAATTGATTACTCCTTCGCCGAGAAGCTTGTACGTTCAACAATGGTGAATTCCCAGAAGAAAGTTGATGGAAAAAATGTTGCTGTTACCGAGAAGCCTCAACCCAAGTTAAACCACGCGGTGACTGAACTGACCCGTCGTTCGTCGACTCACTTCTACTCGAGCTCCGACGAGTCCGTCGAGACCAACGTGTCAACACCCCCACTAGAACTCAAGACTCGTCCAAGTTGCTTCTCATCTGCATCTTCCTCGTCAGAAGCCGAAACCTTAAATCCTAACCCAAACCCTGAGGAAGACGAGCTTGTCTCAAAACTCCAAAGCCCACAAGTCTACGAGATTGAAGAAGCACTGGGTTCATTGAGAAAGATCACAAGAACCAAAGAGGAGGCGAGAGTACAGTTCTGCACACCTCGGATACTAACATCACTACGATCTTTAGTCACATCGAGGTACACCAACATTCAGGTGAATGCAGTCGCATGTTTAGTGAACTTGTCGTTGGAGAAAGTGAACAAAGTTAAGATTGTCAGATCAGGGATTGTCCCTTTATTAGTTGATGTTCTAAAAGGAGGCTACCCTGAGTCCCAAGAACATGCATGTGGTGCAATCTTCAGCTTAGCACTTGAAGACCATAACAAGATCGCAATCGGAGTCTTAGGTGTTCTGCCACCACTGGTCCACTTGCTCCGATCAGAGAGTGAGCGGGCTCGTAATGACTCCGCCTTAGCATTGTACCACTTGTCACTTGTTCAAAGCAACAGAGCTAAGCTTGTTAAGCTCGGTTCAGTGACAATACTGCTAGGAATGGTCAAGTCGGGCCATATGAGAAGTCGAGTTCTGTTGGTGTTGGGTAACTTGGCATCGTGTGCCGACGGCCGGTCGGCAATATTAGACGCCGGAGGCGTCGAGTGTTTGGTGGGGATATTGAGGAAGGGTGAGAAATTGGAGTCTGAGCCAATTATGGAGAGCTGTATGTCGGTGCTGTGTTGGCTGAGTTATGGAGGATTGAGGTTCAGAGGGTTGGCGAAGACGGCGGGAGCGACGGAGGTGTTGTTAGAGGTGGAGAAGTGCGGTTGTCAACGGAGTAGACAGAAAGCGAGGAGGGTGCTAGAGTTAATGAAAAGAAGGGGTGTGGCGGAGGAGGAAGAGGAGGAGGTGGTGGATTGGGAGAAATTGCTTGACTCGGGATCAGTCACCAACTCGCCTCGGTGTCGACTCGGTGGAAAAGGCGGCGAGTCTCGTACACACTCATCTTGACTCGTTTCTTTCTTTTAAACTTTTCGTTTTTTTATAATTTTTTTATTGCGCTTGTTGTAATTACCGGAGCTTTTTAATGTGATTTTCTCTTTTCTTAAAAAAAAATGTATTAAACAAGAAAGATATTGGAAAAAAGTGATGTAGATATTCTTCCATCTATAAATTCAATTTTTTTTTCTTTTCTCAAAAGTTGTCAAATTATAGTAATAAAATTAAATTTTAAAAATTAGGCTGAAAATTAAAATAATAAAATAATAAATATAAGGTTTAAAAGTTCAGTCGGTATTAAGTTAGAATAAAATCGGTATATAGTAAATTATTTTGGAAACAATCTCTCTACTAATTAGGGTGAAGTTAGGGATGTCAATAGGTCTGCCTAACCCATCCTCAATATTCTTTTTAAAAAACTACTTTTATTAGACTTTCACACACTCACGTATCAGGAAGATTCGTACTAGTTGTTGTAGTTATAAAAGTTGAACAAAATTAAAATTTTGAAATACAATTAATGAAGAATATCGTCTTTGTTCATTGAAAATTTGAAGTTTAATTAAAGAAGTTGAACTCAAAATAAAAACTACCAAATTTATTACCGGCCGATTTTTAATAACAAAGATTGTTAAAATAAGTTGGTTTAAAAAATTAGACGGTTTAAAGTTTTTACTATTAAACCGATCAGATCAGTTCAAAATTTTAATTACTGAATAAAATTAAAATTTAGTTTCATATCTAAATAGTATGAATTAAATAATATTACATAACAAACTATAAATAATTTGATATTATACGTCAAAATAATAATTTAATCCTTAAAGCTAAATTATATAATAATTAGTTAAATAATATATATCTACATTTTTTATACAATTTTCAAAATAAATATAAGCAAGTAAAATATAGAAATATTATGATAAGAGATCAATCTCATAAATCAATGAACTTGGTGATGATCAAACAGATCATGAGCAGACAATCTCCGCTGAATTTTAACTACCTTCATGTATCTTCCTTGGATACTCTTCATTAGGGAGCACAAATCTTCTTATAGAACCGTATATGTATCTAATGGGATCTACTATATTTTGGTTTGGTAAATAATTTATAAAAATGCTCATTAAATATCTCTAAATCACATTTAGGATCGATAAAGGAATTTCGCGTTTAGTATGACTATACTAAAATTGGCTCATTAAATAAATTTTTGGTTTGATTTACTTTAATAACTATTCTTATTAAAAATCAATCAGGGTTAACCCAATGGGTGTGGTTGAGTGGCAAGGACTCATCTATCCTTAACCAAAGTTCAAGGGTTCGATCCTTGACTTTGAGTATGGAGCAACCTTAAATCCTTGGGCCAGCTGTCTCACCCTGTGAGGTGTTTACAAACCAGCGAGGGGATTAGTCACTGAGTCCGCCGGTGGTTACTCTAGTCTAAGACCAAAAAAAAATATAAAAAATCAATCAGGGTTAGACTTTTGTAAACTAATGACTTTTTCTCGTATCTTTTGGTGGCTGGCTTGCACTATAATGGACAAGGTTTGCGTTCTTGACCATTATGATTCTGTCGACACCATACGCGTTATCGGTGCTTGTGGACATAGCACTTTGTGTGAATGTCAGAAAGCTAGAAAGCAAGGGCCTTCGATACTCTCCAATGCCAGAGAGTCACTATCTCTACTTGGATGCATGATCATGGAAGCTCTTTTTCCAGGTTTTGTTTGAAAGTGAACGCTTCATTTGCAGGAATTTTCCTCGGAACAGAGCAATTCGGAAGTACAGTATAGCTGCCTGTATGGTCATGAATAGGAATGTTTGAATATCAGTTGCTGCTTTTAATTGCTGAATTGAAACAGGGCTCCAAGTAGAGTTAATGAGTGGGTGAGGTAAATTGTGACAGGATTGAATGCAGAAGGCTATGGTGGTTGAATTAGCTTTTTCAAGGAACTGGTGGAGGTGGGGACGTGGTGTAATCGGATAAATGGTCCAGATCTGAACCATATAACGGTGTCCTATTGTCAAGTACATTCTGCTGTTACGTATTATTCCGGGAATTGCAAATTCCCAGAATTACAGACTATACGAACCCAACTACAGTAAAACAGATGAGACCCGATTGGGAATTCAACCAAAAGTCTGCTAATCAAATTTCCTGGAGAAAACACATCAATGACACGACCAAGCAAACAAACATCTTGATTTTCATTTTGCCGTTTCTATAATGATAACCAACTCAAAAACGGGGGAAAGACCAAGGAGTGTTCTGCTTTTTCCTACAGTAACACTCTGCTCATCATCATTTGGTCAAATTGCATCATTTTAGACGAGGGTTGAATGAGCATATCAATGTATAATCAGCATGTGCAAGGAATAGATAAATGCATATATGAAAGCATGGGGCAGAGTATCATACACATTCTGAGGAGTTTTACATGCAAATCTCAGGGGACTTGAAGAATAATCTATAATTTACTACTATCAATACCAAAACGAGCTTCCCTTAACTCTCCTCATTATTATAAACCTTACCATAACAGTTTCCAACAACGAATCTATAGTTAACATTTAATCCTTGTAAAATATATAATTTGGCCTCACTTCGAGTTATGATTCTTACCAATTACCACCTCGAGTTACTATTACAATCAAGCAGAAGGTACTAACACAAGAACAGAACAGATCTTTTCAGGATCAGGGAAAAGATCGAAACCCAGTAGACATAAAACAAATATGTATAATTAAGCTTGACTATGACGAACACAGACATTGTATACGTATATTCTCAAATCCTCAAAGCCTAAAAGAATAAATGCAGAACCAAAACCCGATACTTCTTCACCATCACTGAATCTCTCTTTTTCCCTCTCTCAATCATAAGAGGAAGAAAAAGGAAAAGATGAACTTTAAAGTATTCAGTTAACAGCATCACACCTGCGTCTAATTTCACCTGTCCCTCCAGTTTTGATCCCATAGACGCTAAGCTTCTCCATGGCCTTTGCAAAATCCTGAAAGAACTTGTTCTGATCATTAGCATACATCTCCACGAAAGGCCTGGTTCTGGGATCATCGTACAAATTATGATCTGACTCCAAGAGCCCCAACCCTTTTGGTAAATTCTGAAAATACTTGTTATCAAACACATTGGGGGTCATAATATCATTGAAAACCGATAAAGTTTGGTCTTTTGGGTAATTTTCACAAGCATGTTGCAAGGCCTGAGCAAACCTCTGATTATAGTGAGTATCATTGTACAAAAAGCTCTTAAATTCCTTGCAATGAGAGAAGCCTATGGTGTGGGCACCACTCAAAGCTACCATTTCCTGCAGAGTGAATCCTTTGGAAGTAAAAATCTGAATGATCTTGGAAAAATCCATGGTGGGTCGTGGAAGATTCCCTTCAACATTGCTGGACTTGGAGATTCTATAATCTTTCCGACCAAGGAGAACTTTGTAATAAGGACCACCGACCATGGACACAAGATCGCGAGTTGCCAGGGCCAAGATGTCGGAACACGAAACCGTGTTAGGACAAGCGAGCTCGAGAGCAGCCTTGGCGCGAGTAACAAGGTCGAAGGCGTCACCAGGGAGAGAGAGGTTGATGTCGGCGTCGCGCTCGGCGGAGTTGAAAGCGGTGGAAGAGATGAGGACGGAGGCGTCGCAGCCATTGAGCATGCAGTCGTGGAAGAAGACTCGGAGGGTGCCGCCGGCGGTGGTGGGGCTGGTGATTTGCTTGTTGGTGACAGTCTCTTGAATGATTTCTTCGAACCTTGGACACGACTTGGCGTAGTAGTCGTAGGCGAGATTTGACTCAGTGAGGAAAGTAAATAAGGAGAAGGTGATGAAGAAGAGGAGCAATGCTGGTGGTCCGGCCATGGCGGCGGAGTAAAATGAGAAGGTCGGGGAGAGAGGGAGAGAGTGAGACGGTAGTATTCGATGCTTTTTAGTTTGAGCGAAGAGAGAGAGCCGGTGGAAGACACACTTCTCCTTATCACCAATCACGGAAACGCAACGCTGGCAATAACTGGGACCCACTCGTGTTCTTGTCTTTACTGTTTTGATTTTATTATTTTATTATTATTACATCTCAATTCGGTGGAAAAAGCAATAATTTAAATTTTAAATTCATAATTTAGATTGCCAATGAAGATACAAGACTTCTCTAACAATTATTTTTAAAATTTCTTCAATTAAAAAATTTAAATTAATTTATCTTAAATATTTATTAACTGATAACGATAAAAACAGATTTAAATTAATTAATTTTGACATAAATTAATAATTTAAAATTATTTTTTAAATAAAATTTACAAAAAAATCTTTTACTCTTTAAATAATAATATTCTTAAATGAGATATATAAATCCTCCATTAAATAATTGGTAACAATAGAGCTAAATTTTACTTTATCAGATGGTATTTCAACTTAATAAGTATTTAAAATTTTAAATACCTTTATTTAATGTGATATAAATAAATTTTCAACTCATTTAAATTAGTCATTTTACATTTTAATAATATTTCATATTTTAGCGAACCTAGGTGATATTCTATATATGATTCATATTATGCAGTATACATCAACAATGATCCGGTAAAAATTTTAATGACACATATAAAATTTGGAAAAGTTTAATAATATGTAACCTTATTTTTAACTATTTGAGAGATTGTTTTCAAATTTATATTACGCATAATATATATGTAAAGTATGTATATCAAAGATAAACAGAATTTATTTATTATGTTGAAATCTATGGTTTGGGAGATCCACTATTACACACTTTTACTTCTAACTAATAGAGAGTTATTTATAAAATGGCGCATTTGAAAATAATAATAACAACAACAACAATGAATTGATAATACAGCAAACGAGTATGTTATCTTATCTTAATAAAGATGCTTTTTTTTTACCGTGTTAGATGTTTATTTTAACATATGAAACACGGAATATACAAAATAGATTATGAAGTGAAAACTAAAAATCAAATGGAGAATTCAATAACAACAACAATACTAACATTTCTCTAATCTTATCTTAGGAGTGCTTGGTTAGTTAGTACCGGAAAAAAAGGAATAGATAAAACATGAAAACAGACAGTATTTATATATTCTCATTTGGGACAATGCTTCATATCTAAAGTTATATCCATTTCTAATATTCTCTATCATCATCATCATCATTGTCATATCCCGAAGTCCTGTAATAAAGCAGGGTATGAAAGAGCCTGATAATACGCAGTCTTACTCTTATATTATAGAGAAGTTGTTTCTAATAGACCCATACGTATATGTTACGAGATAATAGTGACGCAAGTTAAAAACGTAAAAACGTAAAAACAGACAAAATATACATATGTTCATTATAATTCTTATTATTATTCCCTAAAGTGAACCAAACACACGCTATTGTAATTAGAAATTTTGAATTATAATTAAATTTATATTATTATTGATGGTGTTATCTTCGTTTATATAAAAATTACAATGCATTGAGTATATTGAGCTAGGACAGCGCGACGATGTCTATGGCATACATTTCGTAACGCACATGAAGGGTCATGGTAGGCCAAGATCTGAGCCGGGGAATTTTC
>JAOSBP010000001.1:22824160-22834844 GCA_027563825.1 Erythroxylum mucronatum | reverse complement strand
GGATCCTGGGTTTCGGGAAGGTCCCGGGAACAAAAATTTTTGTTTTCCGCTGCCTGTACATGTGATGTACGTCCCGGAATTTTCCTACAACTTGAGTCTACTAGGTCGTTTTCTGGGTGAACGGAGTATCAACTTTGATGCAATGGAAAGGACTCTCCTCAACCTCTGGCGTCCTATCAAAGGCTGTTCGATCAAACCGTTTGGAGGGGAGGGACTGTATTTGTTTCAGTTCTTTCACATCGCTGACCTTCGGAAAATGATGGCAGGAGGGCCATGGAGTTTCAACAACTGTATTCTCTTGGTTCATCAGCTGCGTGAGGGGGATAACCCAGAGGATGTGGAGTTTCGTTATGCCGATTTCTGGGTTAGAGTTCACGATCTCCCCCCGGGGTTTGCCTCGGAATCCTTAGCGCGCTCTCTGGGCAATGTAATGGGCACCTTCCTGGAGTATGACACAGGTCACAAGCGTCATTCTTTTGTTTCCTATATACGTATCAGAGTCCGCTTAAATATAACTGAACCCCTTATGCGAACTAAGAAGATCCGCAAGGAGGGAGGTGATTTCTTTGCTGTTGCTTTCAGCTATGAACGGATACCTCTTATTTGTTATTTGTGTGGCATTATCGGTCATAGTGAGTCCAGTTGTGTCAAACTCACTGAGTTGCCGGAGAAGGAGATCAAACGAAATTGGCCGGAGGAAATCAGATCAGAATTTCGAACCCAAAATAACATCCAGCCGAATCAGTGGAGAAGAGATCCAGCTTCTCCCGCTTTTTTTGACGGCAGATCCAAAAATCATGGGATTCCAAATCTGGGAGCCGCCCGACCCACACGTAACCGAGTAATTAATACGTATGGCTCTTTTTCTCGACAGTTTACTTTTGCCAGCAATATTGACTTTGCTCCACCTGCCCCTGTTGCCTTGGATACGGAATCTTCTGGTAATATTGCAACGCCAGCTGTTGTTCTACTGGCAAAGGAAACTAATGACATGGTAGTTGATGAGGTTAAGAAACGACCCCGGGAGACTCCATCTTCTTCAGCTTCAACACCTAGCTCTGCTGACTTACCAACGGCCGGTCTTGATTGTGAGACCCGCCGATCTGCATGAATTGCATCGCCTGGAACTGCCGGGGCTTGGGCAACCCGCGTGCAGTCACTGCTTTAAAAGATGTTGTTCGATCCAATAAGCCTCACTTTCTTTTTCTTAGTGAAACTCTAGTTACGTCTAGCAGATTGGAGAAACTTCGTACTTTGTTAAATTTCGATTGTTGTTTTAGTGTTGATCGGCAAGGACGCAGTGGTGGTCTTGCTTTGTTTTGGAATAATAGTTCTAATGCTTCTGTGTTGGGTTATTCGAGTAACCACATTGATCTGGAGATTACCCTTTCTAATGATCTTAAATGGCGGTTCACCGGGTTCTATGGCTTCCCTGAGACCCATAGAAAACGCAATAGCTGGGAATTACTCAAAGCTTTGTCCCGACGTTATAGTTTGCCGTGGGTTCGCATGGGAGATTTTAATAACCTCCTCTCTGTTACTGATAAGTTCGGAGGTAGGGAATACTCTATTTCTCTGATGGAGGGGTTTCGTGCATGCATTGATGACTGTCGACTTATTGATATTCCGCTTACGGATTTTGGATTTACTTGGGAGCGTGGACGTGGTTCGGACTCATTGGTGATGGAGCGCCTAGATAGGGCTTTTGTTACGTCAGAGTGGATTGACCTCTTTTCTTTTCACAAGCTTTATAATTTGGTTAGTCCTTATTCGGATCACAGTCCTATTAAGCTATTTGCTAGCTAGGTTTTACCGGTTAAAAAAATTAGCCGTTTCAAATTTGAGAATAAATGGTTGCTGGAAACTAGCTTTCTGGAGGTTGTGTCTGCTGCTTGGTCACGGAGTGGGCATACAGACCTCTTAGATAGAATTTCCGCTTGTAGTGCGGCCCTACTCGCATGGCAGAAATCGCAGGACCACAATTTCACCCATAGGATTGCTATTTTAAAAAAGCGTATTAATGTTGTTCGACATTCTAGCGCGGATGATGGGTTGTTTCTGCAAGCTAAAAATGAGCTCTCAAACCTTCTGGCGCAAGAGGCTATCTATTGGAAGCAGTGGTCTAAAATTTTTTGGCTTCATTTTGGGGAAGCTAACTCCCATTTTTTTCATGCTCAGGCTTCCAAAAGAAAACGGATTAACCACATTGATTTTTTGGAGGATTTTCAGGGTAATGTTGTATCGGATATTGATATGATGTGTTCTATCGTTATGAATTATTTTAATGACCTCTTTGCAGCTCCTTTAGACGCACCAAATTTTGACGAATTGGATTGTATTCGCAAGGTGGTGACAGATAGTGACAACTTGGCCCTGCTAGCACCCTTTAATTTGGAAGAGTTCAAGACTGCGATTTTTGAAATGCACCCTGACAAAGCGCCTGGTCCTGATGGTATGAATCCAACTTTTTTCAAAAATGTTGCGATACTGTCGGAGTTGATATTTTTGCTCAATGTTGTTCCTGGCTCGACAATTGTGCGTTCCCTACCGCTCTAAACATTACTACTATTGTCTTAATTCCAAAAAAAGACAAACCTAGTAGTATGCAAGATGTACGGCCTATTGCCCTTTGTAATGTGATTTATAAAATCATAGCCAAGGTTCTTGCAAATAGACTCAAAGCTGTTCTCCCTCGGATTATTTCTCCTATGCAATCAGCGTTTGTTCCGGGTAGATTAATTTATGACAACATTATGGTTGCCTTTGAGATAATCCACTATATGAAAAACAAAGGGCATGGTTCACAAGGTGATGTTGCGTTTAAGATTGACATTTGCAAAGCATATGACCGAATTGATTGGAGGTATCTCGAATTCATTCTTTTATAGCTCGGTTTCAATGTTAAGTGGGTCCGATGGATTATGTTGTGTGTTACCACGGTTAATTATTCGGTGATTTTGAATGATAGAACTGTTGGCCCTATTACTCCTAATCGGGGACTTCGACAAGGCGATCCTCTAAGTCCTTATCTTTTTATCTTATGTGCTGAAGGTTTATCTGCCCTTTTAAGGAAAGCTGAGTCAAGGGGTGATATTCATGGTATTAGCATTTGTCGAGGGGCCCCTAGCGTGTCGCATTTGCTTTTCGTTGACGATAGCTTCTTCTTTTTCAAAGCTTCCTCCTCTGAATGTAGGCATATCAAGCGGATCCTCTTCACTTATGAGGCCGCTTCGGGACAAGCTATTAATTTTCAGAAGTCTGGCGTGATGTTTAGCTCCAATACAAAGCTTGCAGACAAGCAGGAAGCTCATTCGATTTTGGGGGTCTCTCACCCTATCGATCATGGTAGGTATCTGGGTCTGCCTTCTTTAATTGGGAAGAACAAGAAACAAGTGTTTGCTTTCTTGAAGGACCGCCTCAGTAAGAGGATCCATCGCTGGACAAATCGACTGCTCTCCAAACCTGGCAAAGAAATCGTCCTCAAGACTATTGCTCAAGCTCTCCCAACTTTTTGTATGAGTGTTTTCCTTCTTCCTAAAGGTGTTTGTGATGACCTTCACAAGATGATGAACGCTTATTGGTGGGGTTCTTCCTCAGGTAATCGATCTAAGATTCATTGGGCCAAATGGGAGCGTCTCTATGCTCCGAAGAAGCTGGGTGGTATGGGTTTTCGCGATTTATACTGCTTTAACCTTGCTATGCTTTGTAAACAGGGTTGGCGTTTCTTAACTCAACCGAACTCACTGTTTAGTAGGTTATTCAAAGCCAGATACTTCCCAAACTGTCATTTCCTCAATGCCACAGAGGGCCGAAACCCTAGCCTAATCTGGAAAAGCATCTTCTCGGCTAAGCATCTACTAGGTAAAGGGGCTCACTGGAGAGTGGGCAATGGTGAGTCGATTCTCGTGTTTAAAGATCCATGGTTAAATCGTGCTGATGATTTTTTTGTGCGCTCACCCCCATTACCCGGCATGGAGGATATGAAGGTTAGTGCTCTCCTAAATTCGACGAATTCTGGATGGGATTGTTTGTTTGTCAATGGGATTTTAGCTCCGGTAGAAGCTTCTCAAGTCCTAAAAATCCCAATTTCCCCTTTGCTGGAGGCCGATCATTTCTGTTGGCAATTTACCAAGAATGGTGTGTACAGTGTTAAATCGGGTTATCGCCTTGCCACCGAACAGTTCTCTCAGCTTCCTTCTTTTGGAATTGGCGGGCAATGGAACTCTATCTGGCATGCCAAGCTTCCCCCAAAGATTAAGGATTTTCTTTGGAGGCTACTGCGTGGTTTTATCCCGTCTAAGCAGAGACTCTATGACCGAGGTATTTCATTGGATATTTCTTGCAACAGATGCGGCTTGGTGGAAACGGTGGATCATCTGCTGCTCTCTTGCCCTTATGCTCAAAGTGTTTGGGCTGCTGCAGGTATTTTATTGCACGGTGATGATATTAAATCTTGTATCTCCTCGGTGTTAGCTGGTAATAACCCTGCCTTTGGTCTCTGAATTTTGACTCTCTGCTGGAGCATTTGGTTCCATCGAAACCTTTTGTGTTGGGAGCACAAAGATACTCCTCCTAATGTAGTTGTGCTTTTTGCGGATGGTTTCCTTAAAGATTGGCAAGTGGCTAAACAGGCTTTTAATCAGCTTCACCCGACCTGTTCCCATTCTCCTCCTCCTCACACTTGGCGCAAACCGGAGTTTGGGTGGTTAAAATGCAACGTTGATGCTTCATGCTCGCAGAGGGATAATAGTTCAGGTTTTGGGGTTATTCTTCGGGATGACCAGGGTCGTTTTGTGAAGGCCTTCTCAGGGCATATCCCCTGCTGCGTGGATGTTTTAATGGCTGAAGCAATTTTTGTTAAAGAAGCATTGACTTGGCTTAAGAGCCAACAACTTGACAACATTGTTCTGGAGTCGGACTGTTTAGAAGTGGTTAACAACCTTCATAGGTCTTCGGGTAACTTGTTAGAGGTTGGTGTAGTGTTTGCTGAGTGCTTGTCACTTATGGCTCACTTCCAACATTTGTCCGTTCACTGGACTTCGCGGAGTGCTAATAAAGCTGCTCATTCGCTAGCAAGGGTCGCTTTATTCCACGCAAACCGTTTCGTTTGGGACACTATCCCTATTAGTATCGTTTCTGCTGTTCGTTCTGATTTTCCCACGTTTTGTAATCAATTCTGACGAAGCTTAGGTCCGGGTGTATAGGGTTGAGCCTATTGGCTTTGGGTTTAGTTGCTTCCTCAGTTCTGATTTGTTTGCTTTGATTTAATGAATCCCTTTAATTTAAAAAAAAAAAGTATCTATGACCATTTTGAATTGTAACACGATCATTTGTGTTTCTCACGGAGCTGATGAATTTTTCATCCTAGCTAGATGGAGAAATGTGTTCTCAAAAAGGATCCAAGCCATAAGCACAACACCAAGTATTGCATAGAAGAGAGCTTCATATCTGACATAATTGTTGGGAATTAATTCAAATTTTAAATTTGTTTAAATTCTTTTAAAATAAGTCTTAGATTATTTTATAATAAGTCTTAAATTATCTTTAATCTTATCTTATAAGTTAGATTTGGTGACTGAAAAATCTATTTTAGTTATTTGTATTTTGTCTATATAAGGCAACTAAGTTTAATAATAAAAGTATGGGAATGTTACGTATTGTTTAAACTTTATCTTTGTCCCATTTCATTCATCTTCTTTTTCTTTAAAATTTCAACAATAATCATAGACGGGACAAAGAAAGAAAGGTTCCATAAAATTCCTCATGACGCTTAATTGTTAAACAACTATAGTCTGAAATATTATTTTACCCAATCGAAAGAAGCAGAAATGTTGGTGCAAAGCCAAGAAATATAGAAGTAAGCCGTGACAAAAGGCTGCACTCCGAAAAAAGTGGGAGAGCCATTGAGAAACCTGGAACAAAATAATCACTGTAGTAAGAAGCAATTAAAGGTGTCATGCCATTGAAATGGTTTGAGCATGGAATATGAGCATTGCTGTGAGCCTGTGACTAATAGGATTAAGCTGGAAACTTCATATTGATATAGCTATAAGCATAACAGATGATAAATATCGACAATCTGTGCAATTGTAGCACAAATTCACAAAAAAAATATGCTTCTGTTTTGAGGGGAAAGTTAAAAATGGCAATGTATTCATATTATCTGAAGATTTTACAAGAATCACTAAGCGCACGTAAAAACTGAAAGATGGTGTAGAAGAATACCAGCAACAGACCAGTTTATTAACTAGTGTAAGGCATGCAGTTCCCTTTTTTCTGTTCTATGAGATTTTTGGCAATCCCAACCAAAAATTCCTAAACTTAATCCATAAACTACATCAGTCTTTTGGTCTCAAGGAGCTTAAGTACCTGTAACTGAAACAGAAAATAAGAGGAATATCGCACCAGTAAGTAAAGTAGTATGGAGAACCTAGATTTCTCCGCTCCACATTTACAGATGCTTAGCCAATGTTTATTCCCTTGAGAACGCAGATCCACCCATCTTGAAGCTGCTTCAATCAGGACAATAACAGCTTCACTTGCAATTCTGCACACGAGCATGTACGTAGAATAGGAAATTCAAGTGAGAGCAACAATGACAATGGAAAAGTTTGTCAGCAACTTAGCCTGTTAATTCTCTTTTCTTTATAAGAAAATTAGGTTGCTTAGATTTTTGCTCCCAAAATATTAATATCAACAAAGTTTCCAAATAGCCTTTGATAAGATATATTATTTGATAGAATAGCAACAATCTTTTTTATCAGAACACGAATGAAAACTTTACATAATTTGATATAATAGCATGTGATTTCAGGTGTTATGCTACTAACGGCCTCGTAATCTCATTGGTCTATTCCTGTCCAATCCAGGGTGAATTTTGTAGTCAATTTTAATGAGAAAATAAAAAAAACATTTTAATAGAAAATGACTTTTTGTCTTTTTGACTTTGAAGACAACGCATACACATATACTTTTGTGTTAAAATATTATTGAAAGTCTCGAGAAATTTAATAAATATTTCTAATTGTCGTATACTTGGTTAGATATTAAGGGTTCAAAGTGCATTCAAATTAAAATTTCATAATAAGTTAAAATTTTTTAATTAGTTCATCTAAGTGAATTCTCGTAAAATAACAATAACAACACTCAGTAAAAATTTTGCTAAGAGGTAGGGTTTGGGAAAGTCTAGTAGTACGCAACCTTACTCCTAACTAATAAAAATATTGTTTTCAAATGACATTTCAGTGAATTAATGTAAAACATAATATTAAATTGTAATCTATAAGGTCATTTTCCTTAAATATTATCAATTTACATGAACATATACCTCAAAAGTAATAATATGTATTAGTTTACATAAGAGTTGATAACTGTACATAGATCTTCATGCAATCTTATAGATATGATTTTCTCTTATTTGATTTTATCTGTATCTTATTTGATTTTATCTCATGTATCCCATATGATCTTCAGATATCAAAGTGTGTATAAATACATGTAAAGTCATTCAGTGAAATACAAGAAACACAATACAATTACATACCAATTGTCTTCCTCTCCTTCTATTCTTTTATGGTATCAGAGCTGATACATTAGCTACAAACTTTGCATCATGTTTCAGCCACATCCACTCACAACCCTGCAAACAACACTACCCACAAACAGATTTTTCTTTTCATCAAACACCTAACAGACATAGTAGAAACATCACACTTCTATCCCAACAATTACAATGGCCGACCTGACCTCTCCTACTCTGCTATTTAACCAAATCACAAACTTCTTAACTACACAATTAGACTTATCAAATTATCTCATTTGGCACAATCAAATTCAAGCTATTCTTTTTACCTTTGACCTTATTGGATATGTCAATAGTGATATCCTCCCACCCTTTTGCAACTCTAGGTGATACGTTTCCCGAATACATCAAGTGGCAAAAGCTTGATCGACTAGTTTATAGCTACCTCACCGCCTCCCTGTCCAACTCTACCGCAAGACTTGCCATTGGATGCACCACTGCTCGTGATCTCTGGTTGGCTCTTGAACGTTAGTTTTTGCAGCAGTCTAACTCCCAACGCTTTTTACTCCGACACAAGCTTTATACTCTAAAATAGGGGGACCTCTCAATCACTGATTTCCTTACCATAGTCTCCATCCACTACTGCTGATGAACTTGCTGCTATTGGCAATTCCATCTCGGATGAAGACCTTGTCCTTTTTACTCTGCATGGTTTAACTTTGGACTATGAATCCTTTATCACATCGATTGAACATCGTGAATCGCCAGTCTCTTTTGGTGGCCTTCGAGCCAAACTTCTTGTCCACGAGCAACGACTCTTGTCTTTTCACTCTTCTGTTCCACGAGATGTTGCATTTGTTGTTTCTTTTGCAGGTTCTCATCCCACCAGTGCATGCGGCGGCAACAGAGGTGTGCGAGAACGAGGGGGCTCGCGTTCTTTCAACCCTACTGGGTTACATGGGCAGCAACATATGGACAATAGGTCGTGTCACTTAAATTTTTCTAACTCCAGTAGGCCCAACAACAATCACACCTTTAAGCCCACAAGCCCATACACCTACAACCCACATTCTCAAGCCTATTATATTAACTCAAATCAGACCCATTCCAATCATTTAGCCCAGTAGCCCAATTACCCAAATAAATTTCCTACCCAATGTGATATGAGCAGGAGCAAGGATCACCATGGAGATGGCATGCATGATGGGGGCGAGCTTGTCATTCCAGTTGGACCTATGTCCAAAGTTAGGACCGAGAGACTCAAGGAGGCTCTCTATGCGTATATGGGCCAATTTTTGAAGAGAATGGAGTGCACCAAGCCTATTGGAGGAGAGCTATCTGAATTACAGCCCAAATTGATTCATTTATCTCAAATCCTTGTATTGGACTCACTTGGGACTTGAAGACCATTGTATTGGGCTGCACATCATGATCAGACTTGGGAGCGCGTTAGGCCAGGCTTAGACGTGTTTTTATTATTCTATTTTGGACTTATTTTAAGTTATAATTATATTTTAGGCTTCCATGTATTTTAAGCCCAAGTCTTTTAGCATTAAGCCTAGGTATAAATACTTATGTTTTAGGATTTTTGGAAGACAACTTTTGATCATATTGTTTTCTATGAGCCGTCGGCCATCTTGAGAGGAGAAAACCCTCTTGTTCTTTTCAACTTAGGAATTGAACATCACTTATCAACTGAATCAGATTGTGGCGTGATTTTGATCCTAACAACTTTCTTGTTCTGTTCTTTACCTATTATCTAGGTTGCTCGAGACAAGTTCTTCATGAGGTCTAGTAGGTAAATTTGAAATCCTGCGTATCAGATCTAATTCTAGTTAATTCGAATCTATCATCTTCTTCTTTCCTTGAATCCGAACTTTTCAATCTTTCAATTCTGTGGAGAGCGTTACAATGTCAGATTTGTTGGAAATGGGAACATATTGCAGCATACTGTCGGTTTAGATATTCTGAATCTCAAAGTTGTCCAAAACACCCTTCAGCTCACCCCACAAATATTTCCACTACCTTTACCACATTAAATATTCAAGATTCATCGAATCCTTCCTCCAACACTCTCATTGAATGGCTTCCAGACATTGGTTTCACCAATCATATAACACCAAATCCTCATCTTGTTGAAACTGAAATCCTATACAATGGTCCAAATCAAATGATTGTCGGTAATGGATAAACTCTTCCTATTTCTTCTACTGGTAATATTACTTTCTCCGCAAAAAATCGTCGCTTCACCTTAACAATTTTTTAATTGTTCGAAATCTTCCTGCAAATTTACTCTTTGTTGCTAAGTTCGTGAAAATAACTCTTATCGTATTGAATTTAATCTATTTGGTTATATTGTGAAGGATCTCAAAACCAAGACACCATTATTCGCGGGATCCATCCATAATAATCACTACCCTATCAGCATCCCACATCACTTCAATAATTTGATTGGTCTCCAAGCTACATCCACTTCGCTCATTTTGTGGCATCAACGTCTGGGTCACCCCTGTTCTGCCATACTTTCTAGGTTGTTTCATCCTTTTAAATTTCCATCTTATGTAATGAATAATTATATTGCCTCTTTATTAGGAAAAGTACTCATCTTCCATTTTCTTCATCTTCTTGTGTTTCTACCATGCCACTATAAATTATTCATTGTGATATTTGGGGACAATCACCATCCATCTCTCTTTTCTAGTTATTGCTACTTCATAATTTTCATTGATGACTTCAGTCGTTACATTTAGATTTTTCCTTTAACTCACAAAAATCAAGCTCTTTCTTAATTTCAAAATTTTAAAACAAATATTAAAAATCTCTTTTCCAAAACCATTAAAACCTTCAGGTGTGATGGAGCACCTGAACTCATCAAAGGTGCCTTTGCCACTTACCTCACCACATATGGTATCTCTTACCGCATTTTGCGTCCTCATAATCCACAACAAAATGGTCTTGTTGAGCGAAAAATTCATCACATCACTGAAATTGGCCTTACCCTTCTCCCACTTGCCTCTCTACCTAAATCCCTATGGTTTGATGCATTCTTTTCAACTACATATGTTGGACCTCGAGCTTTTGGTGAAAATTAGAAAAATTAAAATAAATTGAAATGAGTGTTTTGAATATAAATTGTGTTATAGATGTTTTGTGCCTTAAGGA
>JAOSBP010000001.1:22798054-22824060 GCA_027563825.1 Erythroxylum mucronatum | reverse complement strand
GTATTAGGGGATTGGGTGAGAGGAAAAATTGTGTGATTGTAAGAATTTTTCACATAGTGTATTTTCTTCTTGTTGCCTGTGGTTTTTCTCCGGTTTGGGAGTTTTTCACGTAAATTCTCTTGTGTTGTTATTTTCTGATATTTTTGTCTATTAAATATCCTTGGGTGTGGGTTGGGAGTTCTAAATTCCTAACAGTTGATTTCGCCGGAGAAAAGATCTACATGTCTCGGGACTTCCTTAAAATGATGTGGAGACGGACCCTTTTCGTTACGGAGGTTCTCAAACGCGGATATAACTTCATTTTCACGGTACGTTACCTACCAGTCGTCAATTTCTGCAACATGGTCTCTAATTACAACGGTGTCACTTTGACCAGATCTTTTGTCTAGTCCAAATTTTTTGTCTAATATTATGGTGTTTTATTGTGTTTAATAAATTTCAGGTATTTATTTATGTAGATTTCGTATAGATTTTATATAGGTCTCATAAAATAAATGACTGAGATTCTATAAGACAAAATAATTCAAAAATTATCTATTCTTATTTTGTCTAGTATTAAAATAACCTCGTGTTTGTTAAAAATTTAAACACGTGCTTTTCTTCTTTGTCCTGTCTCGCCGTAGTGTGCATTAAATTTTAAAGCAAGTCAGATAGGAGCCGCTTCTTTCTCTGGGAGAACTTCAGCTATTATAATGATAAAGTATTTTTAATTGATTTTAATTTATGAAACGAAATTTAAAATTTGAATGAAAAATAAAGAAACAATAAATAAAATATCAATTTTATTTTTTATTATCAATAATGTTATTATTACATTTTTCAGAAAATTTTGAATTTGTGTTTTTAATTTCTACCATTCCATTTCTACTGATATATTATTTATTTATTTATAAAATGTATTTAGTAAATTATTTATTTATTTATTTTTCATTTATGTACATAATTAATTATTTATCTTTATTCTACGAGTGTTTTAATTTTTGTTTGTTTGTTTAATTCTTTTTATTTTGATGATGATAAGTATAAACATATATTTTATCGTATTATTATTAAAAACAAAATTATTTAATTATAATTTAATTGTTTAAAATTTTGATAATCATAAATTTTCTACTTACTGTTATTCTTATTATTTCCGCTAGTCTCACGATTGCGAGGTTATCCTCCTCCCCTTATTCTTCTTCTTCTATACAATTATTATTATTATTGCTAATTCCTTATCATTTGTTAATTTATTAATTATTTTAGGAATTATTATAATTTTAGCTAATTTAATATTCCTTATTATTATTAGAAATTATATTATTATGTTTCTTTAATTATTTTATTAATTTAATTGTTTAAAATTTTCATAATTATAAAATTTCTGCTTATTATTATTCTTATTATTATATAATTATTTACTTATTGATTATATTAAATAATATGATTAAATTTCTTATTATTATTAATTTTGTTCTTAATAATAATAAGGACAAAATTTTATGTTTATTTTTGCTAATTCCTTATAATTTGTTATTTTATAAATTATTTTAAAATTTATTATTATTTTTCTAATTTTATATTCATTATTATTATTATAAATTATATAACAATAATAGTGTTATGTTTCTTTAATTATTCTTTTTAATTTAATTATTTTAAATTATGATAATTATAATTTCCTTATAATTTGTTATTTTAGAAATTATTTTAGAATTATTATAAGTTTTGCTAATTTTATATTCCTTATTATTATTCACCATTATATTATTATTAATAATTATTATGGTTCTTTAATTATTCTTATTAATTTAATTGTTTAAAATTTTGCTAATTATAAATTTTCTACTTGCTATTATTTTTATTATTATTAAATTATTTATTTATTAATTATATTAAATAATATAATTAAATTCCTGATTATTATTCATTCTGTTCTTAATATTCATCAACTTTAATTTTAAAATTATTTCAAGCATTGTTATTTAATTAAATTGTTAATAACGTTATGGTTATTTAATTATTCTTATTAATTAAATTGTTTTCAAATATGATAAGGGGATTATTCTTATTATTAATAATTATTATTATGGTTGTTTAATTATTCTTATTAATTTAATTGTTTAACGTTTTTGATATTTAATAATTTTCTACTGACTCCTATTCTTATTATTAAAAATTTTATAATTTTTAAAGAATTATTAAATATAATCATTATATTGCTGATTATTTTTAATTATGTTCTTAATATGAATAAGGAACGAAACCATATTTTAAAAAATGAGGTTGCTTTGGAGTTGTATAAAAAAGAACGTGGATTAAAAGAATAGAAAGTGGCTGCTAATTTAGCTTCTGAAATGGCTTTAATACGGCGGCTATGGGTGGGTCCTACAGATGCTGTCCATTTAAGATGTCTGAGTTCAAATTTTAATGATAAAATGGCGTCGTCTTATTCTTAGAGACAGAATAAGACAGAGAAGAATTCGACAGAGGATCTGCTCTCCGCACCTACTTAGAACATTTCGTGCCTCGAAAGAGGAGCCATCGGTTTAGGTAAAAGATACTATTGTTATCGCTTGAAAAATTAGACATTCAATCTGTTATCACAACTACCGCATTGTTAAGAGCAGAGCTCTACCAACTAAGCTATATTTTTCTGGGCTAAGTGGAGCATGTATAAAGGAGTTAGATGCTTCTCATTTTTTTTCTTTGATGCAAATAGGCCGTGGATGAGTTTTTGAACCCTAAACTAGTTTTTTGAAAAGTGAATAAGTATTTTTTTTTTACCACAATTTTTTTTAAAATAAATATTTGACTGTTAAAAGATAAAAAAGGCATTATTTTTATTTTTATGTTAAAAGATATAAAAAAAGGTTCGACTTGGGCAAATACTATTTTGAGCTTGAGTAGGTTGGGTCCAATCCGATTTATTATTATCCTTAAGTACACCTTAACTTAATGTATTTGTTATAAAGTTATCAATAAATTTAAATTAAATAATAACAAGATTTTTTAAAAAAAATTTAGTTTATTAAATCTTGTATTTATTAAATCCTACTTATTATTTTCCATGAATGGGTTCAATTTATATAACCGTAACAAAGTTAATCATGTGAGTTAATAATGAAATATATAATATTTAATTCATATTTTTTACTTTTAACTGATATTATAAAATTATATTACTAAATCATTTAACCAATTATGCGATGGGATGGGATGGGATTTAAAATAAAATGGATATATTTACTAAATAAACAATTATTTGATCATTACAACATTTAAACATCATTTGTAGCCGAAGATTTACAGTAATAATATTTGTAATTATTAGTCAATTATTTAACAAAATAATTAGATTAATTTTGTGATATAATTTTTAATAAATACTTGTTTATATTTTTAAAAAAATCATTATATAAATCGGATTTAACCGAATTTAAATTGATTTTTTTCCAATCCAATTAATTACAAAAAATCAAATTAACGTAATCTACAGTTAACGATCAAAATATATTTGATTAAACTCAAACTCGAGTTTAAACTTAAGCTCGAACCTTAGAATGGCTGGCCCATTGCCAACCCCAGTTGCTTGAAGATATATATATATATATATATATATATATATATGCACTAGAGTTGTGAGAAGCTCTGGTCAAAAATACAGGATCTCCTCTTAGACATTGGATTAAAACATTAGACAATCTTATCAGCCAACACCTCAAAATATGCAGTTTTACACTTTTACAGGAATCAAGAACTAAACATTAAAAATGTGAAGTTTCAATGCCTAGAGAAGCTTACATGAAGGAAGACAACTAGACAAGTACCTCATTGTAAGAGAAACCTTGGCAGCTAATGTTGTGTCAAAAAATCTTCCTAGTGTCTGCCTACTTACACTGCTTTATGAGAGTACAAGCTTGGTGGTCTGGTCTGAATGTCTTTTGTGAATACATTAGTGAGAGCAAAAAGTAAAAGCACGAAGACAACCTGCGCGCTCATAATCCCGAAATGGCTGATGCTGTTACCTATTTCCATCCAGCTTCCTGTGTTTCTGACCTGCATTTTTTGATCAGAAATGGCAGTGAGTGCTAAAAGAGATGAAATAATGGAGGATTGTTTTAAATGTGCTCAACGTTGAGAAGTTAGAAAGAAGATATAGAGAAAATGGCTTGATGGTTAAAGCAAGTGCATTATAGGGGAATAAGTGTCAAGGAAAAGTTATGAAATCAAGACAAACGCAACCGACTTTACCAGAAAGAAGAAATGGATGGTCATCACGTCTGAAAATAGTATAACAAGAAAGTAACATCCGAGCCGTGGAAGACGATGGAGTTTGGTTATTGCACTGAACACACATCTGCATTTCATTTCAAAGCAAGTAAACATGACTAAGATTTTCTAGCAACTTGTTTAAGGGAAACAAGCAAAAGTCCCAACACAGACAGAAACTTGCAAGATCATCGTTGCTATGATGGCAAGTAGCTCATTGGCTCTTAGTATTTAATCAGTGATCAAAACCAGAAAAGGAAGGAAACTTGCTGATGGAAGTTGATTTAAAACCATATATTAACTACTATCAATCGATAGCACGATATAATGCCTCCGAACAAATGTTAGATCCCACAAATGGTATTACGAATCACAACAGTATTCCAGTACAAAGCATGTTACCATCTTGTGAATATCTGTACCATGAGAAAAAGATTTCACTTACATAACCAGCATGAACGGTATGAATAGCTTGAAGATAAGTAGGGCTGCCATCAGAAATGGCTGTAATGAAAAACAGATGACATTAGCTCCACACTTGACGTTAGAAAAAGAAACAAGCATATCCATTTCAGAGTTCACTTCCTTACGCTGAAGACAGTGATGAAACGATAGACAGATGATATCTCAAAACTAGCAATGCTTGCAAAATTTCCCGTTCCGAAGAAAGCAACATTAAATAAAACCATCTGGAAAGAAAAATATGTCAGGGCCGAATGCCTTACTTGAAACTCATTGATTTAGACGTTAAACTTTCTTTCAACAATACAAGAAAGCAACAAAAAGTTAAAGAAGTGCATTAGTGTGGCGTGTCACCGAGTATACTCAACATGCCTGTTGGCCAAATGTAATGTCTTCATTCTAAACGAAGATCGAAACTTTAACCATGTAAAAACTTCTTATGCTGCTTATCTTACTGGCATATTGACTGTACTGACCAAACAAAGAACATAAAATTTTAATTTGGTAAAAAGGATGAGTTCTGGAAGAGTCGGGCTACATTTCCACCTTTTTAAACTATTGATGAAGATCCTTTAGTATTCATTAAATTACCTATAAATGATTTCAGAATAGTTACTTTATGCATGCTCAAATATGCAGAAATGAAAAGGAAAGACAATAGTGCCAATTAGAAGAGGCATAGGACTTACAAATGTTAATGGAATTCTCATGTCAGATAGCTCTAAGTATCTATGACCATTTTGAATTGTAACACGTTCATCTGTGTTTCTCATGGAAGCTGATGAATTTTTCACCTTAGTTAGATGGAGAAGTGTGTTCTCAAAAAGGATCCAAGCCATAAGCACAACACCAAGTGCTGCATAGAAGAGAGCTTCATATCTGACATAATCATAGATGGCACAAAGAAAGAAAGGTTCCATAAAACTCCTCGTGCCACTTAATTGTTAAATAACTGTAGTCTGAAATACGATTTTACCCAATCGAAAGAAGCAGAAATGTTGGTGCAAAGCCAAGAAATATAGAAGTAAGCCGTGACAAAAGGCTGCACTCCGAAAAAAGTGGGAGAGCCATTGAGAAACCTAGAACAAAATAATCACTTTAGTAAGAAGCAATTAAGGTTTCATGCCATTGAAATGGTTTGAGCATGTAATATGAGCATTGCTGTGACTAATAGGATTAAGCTGGAAACTTCATATTGATATAGCTATAAGCATAACAGATGATAAATATCGACGATCTGTGCAATTGTAGCACAAAAAAATATGCTTCTGTTTGACGGGAAAGTTAAAAATGGCAATTTATTCATATTATCTAAGAATTTACAAAGAATCACTAAGAGCAAGTAAAAACTGAAAGATGGTGTAGAAGAATACCAGCAACAGACCAGTTTATTAGCTGGTGTAAGGCATGCAGTTCCCTTTTTTCCGTTCTATGAGATGTTGTTAATGACACCATCACTACGGCAATCCCAACCAAAAATTCCTAAATTTAATCCATATACTACATCAGTCTTTTGTTCTCAAGGAGCTTAAGTACCTGTAACTGAAACAGAAAATAAGAGGAATGCGGCACCTGCATGTAAAATAGTATAGAGAATCTAGATTTCTCCGCTCCACATTTACAGATGCTTAGCCAATGTTTATTCCCTTGAGAACGCAGATCCACCCACCTTGAAGCTGCTCCAATCAGGACAATAACAGCTCCACTTGCAATTCTGCACACGAGCATGTACGTAGAGTAGGAAATTCAAGTGAGAGCAACGATGACAATGGAAAAGCTTGTTAGCAACTTAGCATGTTATTTCTCAAGTTTTTTCTTTTAATTTTGGTTCCTTAGATTTTTGCTCCCAAAATATTAATATCAACAAAGTTTCCAAATAGCCTTTGATAAGATATATTATTTGATAGAATAGCAGCAATCTTTTTTATCAGAACACGAAAGATAGTTACAACTGTCCTTCTATTAACAAAGTTAATCTTAAAAACGAAATTCTTTAGTAGAAACCATGATTAGTTCAAGAAGTCTTTAAATGATACTCATGTAACCTCTTACTAGCCAAAAACTGCCATTTACTTTGATCACTTAATGATTTTATATCCACTAACTAATTCGGTAACCAAGAAGCGAAAATGTAAAAAAGACTTACACTAGTTCATTGTTATCAGGAATTTCAGCTGGCATCAAAGTGAAAAAGGAGAGAAACCAACAGGATATGCAAACAAAAATTGGTATCCCAGATCTCCATGGCATTGATTTGAAAAGATAAAAAGGAGCTATTACCCCCACAAGTAAGAAACACCAAGTATATAGTTTTCGGTTCGTGAAGCTATTCACCTGTACAAATCAGAAGTAAGTTGATCTGAAATTCAAGCTCGAAAATAAATAGTAAGACTAGTTCCCATACCAGGAGTTCAAGGATGATCAGCGATACAAGACAAGCGGCAAAAAGTTGACTCATATAGTTGAACTTTTTCCCACTTATATGCCGCCATAATGTTTTTATGAATTGATGTTCACCAAGTATCCTGGTCCAAAGGAACACCGTCATTGCCATGTATGCATGGTATAGGGGAGGAGAATGCTCCACAAACAATAAAATGGAAATGAATCCCATCAATAGACATCCGAAAAAATGTACCTGAAAAATAGACCAAGAAATGTCAAACATTTACAGCTTAGTTTCAAAAAACAAACTTTTAAGTGAAAAAACACAAATCAAAGCTAAATTATGTAATATGATAAGTATGCGCATTAGAAAGTGGGTAAATTTAGTGAGTAAAACTTTTTTAAGAAAAATTGGTAATTCACATGGTTTGTTTATCGTATTCTAAATTTCCTAATGTTTTACGGGAGTTAATATAAATGGGCAGCCCCTGATAATAAGACAAGAAATATTTATTGTCAAAAGAGCATGGTAATTAAGAAAAACATATCTCATATTATTATTTATAACTCCATTCTTCTAATAAGATAAAATATTGCACATGATATATCAAGCTTACTTAGACATTACATTTCCAGTATAACTTCTCTTCCGTACAGCTTGCTTCTTCATGAATACGTTTTCTGCAAATGTTGTATAAGACTGCAAAACATGAAGAAGAATATAGACCATCCAGCCAATGTACCCAAGAGTAACTGCACTCATCAACATCAGCCAATCATAGGTCTGAAAATAATGCAGTCCCTGAAGTGCCAAGCTTCTGAGTTCTTCTGACAATGTCATTGCTGCTTTATAGTCTTTAATTGATAGCAGATACTCAATTTGTTCCAGCATAGAGGAATAGTTGGCCAATGGCTTGAAAGGCGTGAAATACAATGAGCTTGACTGCTTTATTTCTAAGTTTGTTCAAGGGAAAACAAAATTTTACCAAACCCAATCACACACCAAATGAACTACTTGTAAGTATCAAAGGTATATTTACACTGATCATATTATGGGCACCATGGACAACACATAGCTTTGCTACAGCCAATAGGACAATTAAAACAACATTTAAATTAAAACTAGAAACATGGATATTTAGTCGAACCTAACAGAAAATCAATCCATGTGCTTAAGATTCAATACAGTGCCTCTCATCTAACTAAGACTGAAATTGTTGAGCAATAAAAGGATACGTGATTTCCGAAGAAACTGGTTGAAAATTTGCTTTGTGTTGGCCAACACAGCTTCAAGCTTTTCTGCCTGAATGAAGAAGATATAGTAAAATGAAAAATTAAGTTTGGCAACCAATAGTATTTACTGCTGTCTAACTAGTCTACCAGTTATATCTAGGGAATGCTTGAAATTGATCTAGGAACTTAGGCTCTCTAAATGATGTCTTATCTAATTATTGAACATTGGTACAATCATATTTACGAACATTTATAATTCTCCAATTGTGGCAATTCAATTGGTAGCACCAAAAACTCAATAAAGTCTCATAAGAAGATCCACAAGGCATCCATTTAAACCTGTCTGACATTCAGGTAAAGGTGTCCATTGAACTGACCTCAGTCATATCGATATAACCAAGTGGTAAACTCCCAACAGAATTGACAGGACAAGGCAAACCAAGAAGTGTTGACTGCAAGAATTAGAAGTTAATAGAGAACTTAACAAATAATGCTAAAGAACAGTTCAGAGCTCAAAACAACGTCTGTAATCAAAAGAACTTTAGGGAAGAAGATGTAAAACCATTAATGGTGCAATGTCAGCTTGATTCACATCCATCCTTTCAATGCCCTTCAGGCCCCAGTCTACAGGTGTTGGCATGTCGTGCACATGTTCATCAACAAATCGAAAAGCATGATCAGAATGGTTGTGACCAGAGATCGGCTTGGGGTAATTAACACCTGCTCCCCAAACAACTAGGGGAGTATCAGTGTTTGAACGATGTCCATCTCCATGACTACCTACAAGCAGAATCAGAAACATAGGAACATTTCCAATATGAAATCCAATTCACTCAAAAACCAAATTATTGAAAAAAAATGCAGATTTGCATGAAGTGCACAAATTAATAGGAAAACCACCGAAAAAAATCAGCTTTGTAAGAATCAAAGTCCAGGTGTTCAACATCTTAATCTCTAATATAAGAAACATAGATGGAACTATAATCAACAGCCAAAGACATCTGCCATGCCCTTTCTACGTAAACATCACAAAAGCAAAAGTTTTAATGAAATGCAAAGAAGCATGAAACAAAAAAAGGCTCATCAAAACTGAACAAGAACAACCTTTGTCACTCATCCCATGGTCAGCTGTAAATATATAAGCAGTATGATTATCTTTGTAATAATCTTCAAGAATAGAGTATACACGTTCTGCAATATGGTCCACGACCTTGACATTATTGAGATAGATGGATGAATAAGGACGGTGCGCATGACCATTTGAATCACAGCCCAGTAGATGTAGAAAAACAACCAGATTATCCTGTAGAAGTAACTTCTTCAACTCTGGTTCTTCTTCGGACCTATTCAGAAGGCTCTGAAATTGATCAAAAGACCACTCATCCAAAAAGGAAGCATCTGCATTAACACTATTCATTTGATAAAGAATTGAAGAAATGTGAGAAAGAAAGAACCTTGGGAATCTTAACGCAAGAATTTAGTTCCCAATGATTGTATTAGGCCAATTATGAACAATAGCCCTTGATCCCAATAAATTAACATCTGAATCAGTGATTACGAACCAGTAGCAAAATCTTCAAACTCGTGAGGATAGGATTTCCATGTGCTGTGTGGCAAAGCACCACAGAATATTGGAACAATATCTGGACTACCGTAAGAAAACGTATGCCTGCTTCGGTTAAAAACTGAATCAAATTCGACAGGGTTGGCTTTCCACCCTGCAAGTGCAATTAAAGTTTTTTAATGACGGAATGCACTGATTCACTCTACTAAATGTCAGCAATGAGAGATTTTCATTGAACTGGAAGAGAGGTGTTCCAAGTTTCCACCTTTAGTAACGGCACTGGGATCCTCATAGAAACCAGCAATGATAGCAACATGTCCAGGCCTTGATTCTGTTGGGGGCCGAGCATGAGATACTCCCCATTTACCTTTCTCTTTTATTATACTTCTCAAAAATGGTGCTCTATAATTTCCTTTGAGATCCGGCTCAAAAAATTTATCAGCACGTAAGCCATCAGCTGTAGTCATATTTATCCTCAAATGAAGTTGCACATTGGGATAAATAAAGCATGACAAAAATGAATGAACAACAACAAAGAGAACATTTGATTACTTCATTTAGAACTATTTCCACCATGAAAGGAGTTCATTGACCCTTCAACTAAAATATTCGCTACAAGCAACCTGGGATCTCAAATTTTTCATTAAAAAAAACCGTTTTCACATCAGGAAACTCCTCTCAATAGCGAAACTAGACAAGCATCGTTTTGCAGAACAAACAAGTACAACAAGCCCAACTTCACATAACCAACAACTTCATAAATCAAACAAGAAGCAAAAAGATATCATCTTTCACCAGTGCCATTGCCATGCATTCATCAAACACAGAAAAAGAAACATACCCACAAGGAGAACAAGGCGTTTGGCGGGAGATTTGAAGCGGGGTTTGACAGGATCCATGCCGTGAACAATTGGGGTCTTGAAATAGATATCGAAGATGCTTAGCATATACACGGCGTGAAGAACAACGCCTAGTATCACTAGCCATCTCTCTCTTCTCTTGAGCCACAATCTTCTTCTGGGTGCCTCTGCTTTGACGCTTTCTCCTTCTTTGACTCCCAAGATCCCTTCACTTAGTCCCATGATCATGTGCTCTGTTACCAAGTGTTCAAAACTTTGCTCTCTCTAGTAATGGTTTACCGGTGCTCTGGATCGGGTCGTTGGCCGTTAAGTAGAACTGAAATTGGACCTTTGGATCATAGCATCGTTAATCGAGATCCAATTTCACATGATTTTGTGTTATGTTCTAAGAAAAAATGTTTATTATATCCGATGATTAAGAAACATAATTGGTTTGGTAAAATTTTGAATCGTTTCATTTATCAATTCAATTTATTTTAATTATTTTTAATTTTTATTAATTAATAATTTCTTATTCACTTAAATAAAGATATTAATTTTTATTTACTAATATATTCTTAATTAAAATTTAAATTCTTTAATATATAAAGGCAACCTCTTTGAATCATATTTTAAATTCTTTAATTTTATTCAATCTTTACTTAATTTAATAACAATCTAATACAGGTCGAACTTTTATATTTGACTGATTTAAATTTGAGTCTAGTTATTAAAACATTAATTATCACTTAGACTTGTAAATTATGTGTATTTTTATTTTTATAGCAAAAAAATATTTGATTGTGAACTTGGATTTTCTAAAAATAGAATTCCTTAAGATCATTTTTTTCTTTAGTTAGATATTAACAACTTGTTTATTCTAATTTCACTTCTAATCAATAACATATATGATTATGATATGTCCAAAAATATGAATTCTTTTTTTTTCTCATGTCAACTTCATTTTTTTCATTAAAAAATTTATTATGAATCTAGATAAATAAGATCATAAAGATATTAAAGATGTCAATTTTAACTCGCCCGGTCGAGTTTTCTAGACTACGGGCCAAGGTAGGCCGAGCACAAAAAAATAAACTTGTTATTGATGTTTTAGTCGGGCTAGAGGAGAGGCCGGACCGAGCTGGCCCGTGTTAGATAATTTGTGTAGTTAGGAGTCCATGATTAAATAAACATTCCTTTGTCTTGGATTGAATGGATAAATATATCAATTTTCTTTTTTATTATTTATTATCAAAATGTAACTTTTAATATTGAAAATACAAAGGAGTAATTAAAATTACGACTGGGATGGAAATCAGTTTAAGTTAGGATTGGACCCAAAGCCTACTTTACTCGAACTGATCCTGTTGACTTCTAGTCGTACCAAGTTGGACTAATTTTGTCCAGCCTGGATGACAATGAATAGGTTGCGTCCGGCTACCTCTGGCTTAACTCGGCCTACAAGTTCTACCTGACTGTTTATGGCTGTTCATTATGTTTTCTCTTTCCCTTGCACGGTTCTGCTCCTCTTCAACTTCAAACTTAAAATTGGAAATGGCTGATGCAGAGCATGCTAAGTTACTGAAAAAAAATCGAAATCTTGTGAAACAGAAGTTGATGAGACGATATATTAATGTCTGCAAACATACATTTGCAGGTCTGGTACATACACATCATAATCACTCCAATCTTGTGGCTTGCAACACAGAATTTAGCAACCAGAATTACTAGTTAACTATCTAGAGAGAGAACTTCCATTTTCAAGGACATTTAAGCTTGTTCCGACGAGTGGTCATGTCAGTGTAGCACTTGCCACACATCTCCTTATTCCCGTAAGTTCCCGGGGGTACACACTTGCACCTTTCACAGCAAGACATGCAAGCTCTGATACACAGGTTCTTCCTTGAATGTAACTTGCATCTTCCTCCGCAAAGTGGGGCGCAATCTGATATAAAGAAAAAGCATCACATTTTCAAGAACGTAGGTAGGAGACTAGGAATCGTAGAGTTGTTCTTCTACACTATGGAAAGAAAGATACCTGCTCTTGTTCTAACTGGAGGAAGAGTAGGTGGCTTCACTGTTGGTGGTGCTGGTGGCGGTGGTAAAGCAGGTGGCGATGGAGGCTTCGCCGGTGGTGTTGAAGGTGGTGGTTTGGTTACTGGTGAAGGTGTCGGTGGTTTGATCAATGGTGGGGAAGGAGTTGGTGGCTTGAATGGTAGTCCAGGTGCTTGTGTTGGTGCCAAAACTTTGCTAAAAACACCCTGCAAATTTCAGTTTGTTTTAGCTTTGAAGCACCTAATAGGTTCATACAAATTTTAAAGATTTAAAGGTACTTCCTTTATCATTACCATCTCATGGGATTCTTCGTCATTGTATGAAGCCTGCAAATGGAAAAAGAGAAGTTTTAGCAGTTAGTGAGCCATATGTCAAAAAGACAAGAAGTAGCTACTGTTCTTGTTCTTTCTTGTTTTCTTTCCGGTGGAGTTAGATGGCTACATACCCTTGAAGATACTATAAGAAAAGCAGCTATCAGAAACAGTATTCCTTTGAGAAGCATTGTGCAGGTAGAGAGCAAAGAGAAGCAAAACCAAATGCAGATCTAACTGCTATGCACTGATTCAAGATGTAACAAGCTGATGGGTATAAATAGATGGAAGTAAAGTTTTATCTCATTTACAATCAATTAAATATGGATGGCACCATCATTAGATCACTGACCACACATCACTTACTGCTAGCAGCCCAAGATTGAAATCTGACCTTAGGTTCAACCCCACATGACCCGAGAATCTGGACTTCTAAATAAACTATTTGATGAATTAACGATAATCAGCTCAATTTAACTGGTATATGCAGGTCCAGAATAAGAAGCAAGACTTTTAAATTGGTAAGTACATTGAAGATAATCTGCACCATTTAGTCCATCTTAGAGGCGTCAAGTTAGACATTTTTACTGATAGTAGTAAGTGTCTGCAATATTTTATTAACCAATACACGAGGTCTGTCCTCTCAGTCAAGGCAAACTTGGGGCCAAAGCTAGCGAGGATTCAGGACTTGCTTCTGATCAAATAGCTTAGGGTGGGCGATTCCACCATTTGAGTGCAAGGGTTGGTGAGTTCACTCGGTTTTACTTATAACTAAGTTAGTCTTGGGACTGAGACCAACCAGGAAACACGACATGACTAAAATTTCCCAGAAGGAGTGGACTGACACACATTTCAAAGTTTGGTTCTTTACAAATGTTGATGTTACTGGTGACCGGTGAAATAGTGAACATTTGTCTTTTATTTAATGGCCTAGTCTATGTTATGTCACTGAAGTTACAAAGAAAGGAAGCATTTTTGGGTTTACGAGCATTTTTGTTTCCTGTTCATCATCTACCCAGCAAATCCACCCTTTGCACTTTCTCGAATAGATCTGTTCGTATTAACTTATTAGAAGATGGCTCCAACTCCAACACCTTACAACTGGTTCAAAGTTCAAGTAGACAACAAGAATCCAAGTGGTGCAAGTGGGAGACTTACTCTCTTAATTCCATGCGGGATCACATGCCATAGCATTGGTCAATACGAATCTTAAAGTTGGTGCTGGATATGAGCTAGAAATAGAAAACTACACATGGATGGTTGTGTTCAAACTCCTCTGAAAATCTTTGGATCCTTTAGTATATTCTTGGTTTGGTCTGCCATCTTGATAGCATGCATTGGTCGACGCAATGTCCTGTAAATTACTTGACGAACTAATCAATCTTCTAACCTTTTAAATTGAAATGCTAGCTTTACGGATTTGATCAACACTTGTGACAGGAACTGTAATCTTACTTGTGTTATTAGAAAAGTCAGTGGATCTTACCTGGCTACACCTGTTACTTGTACCAGTAAGCAAAGTCACCATGCTCCGATTTATTTTGGACTCAGGTTAGGTAAAAGCTGGTGGAAAAATGGAAGCAAAATTACGAGATAGCTATGTTTTTGGCATGCTGGTACAGGCTGTATTCTTACATTGACAGAGATATTTATATTTTTGTCAGGTGCAGACACAGCAGTCAGGAAATAATATCCTGACAGAACACAGTTTGCACCAGTTCAGGCTTCGGCCCACTTATTTACTTGCAAGTGTACCAAGTTATAATGGTTAGCTGACTTAGCTCATATGTTTTCCACTCTGAGTCAATATAAGAGAAAAATAACAATGATTCGACTAAGTCCAAGTTTTAAAAGGCCTAACTTTTCTTTCTATCATATACATATTTTATAATAGAAAGAAAATTGTTCTGACACTTCTCTACTACAAAAGCTGCATATGATCTATGCAACAAGATCCTCCTCATCCTGAAAACTCAAGTTCAATGTCTGCAACTTGAAACCGGAACCCTGTATGACCTCAACCAAACTAGATGCGACCCCCGTAGCTTGTACTGTAGTCTGTTTTGTCATCTGTACAAAGTCAAGAAACTCAAATGCTATTGTTACAAGGGATTTGCCATTTGCAGAAACTCTAATCTAATAAAACAGTAGTCATTATTCCCCTGCAAATCATTCTGTAATTGCTAGTTTCAGGAACTATCTTAACACATACCTCAACACTCGCAATACCCTCAAGAACTTGAACCTTCAAATCCGAAATACCCTCGATGTCCTACATGTACAAAAAGAAAATGGAAATAGATCAATTGGGAGAATCATTACTTGAAAGGAATGACTCAGCTGCAACTTCATAGTGAAAAAGAACTTTCAAAGACTGTAAAGGCAGCTAAAGCTGATAAAACGTAATACTAAGGGATATGATGAGTTTTAGATATTTTCTTGAAGGAAAATAAATATGTCAACCGACACGCCGAACAAATTTAAGTTCACCTAAAAACAATTCAAGCTTCATTAAGGGTATCAATCCTTTAAATAGTAGTCCTTTAGTTCCTAGATGGTTGTGGAGTAGAAAAGCTAGTTTTGAACCACATATACTTACACTTTCAAAGGAAATTGTCATCTACAAATTCTGGGTTATGGGATTAGATACCTTGTTAAAATATCTACGCACAATCCGAGTCCGCTATAATAATGCTGTATGCATAATACTTACAGTTTCAGCAATGTATATTCGCTTTAGAAGCAACAAACGAGTATTTTTAACCCTGCAAATCATCTGAAGGAAGTAATAGATTTTCTTATCCTTCTCCCAGTGACCATTTGGCTCATCACCTCATTACGAATTCATCCTCAAACAGCTCATATTGGGGAATCCACATATTCCCTTACTTAAATTGCAAACATTTTTTGGCTTATGATGTTCAAACCCAAAACAAATGAAATGTAACAGTAAAGTTTGTACCTTTAAGGCCGTGGTCACTCTAGGAATAGCTGCTTCATTCATTGTCCCTTCTGCCTTCAAATATGCAAGCACAAATCATCGGTGGAGGGCAAGAAATAAGCACAAACATAATCCAAAGACAAGAAGAAAAAATTTTAAGCTTGGTAATGACTTTTGTTGCTGAAATTCAAGAAATCTTATCACATTGGTTTCATACTAACAAGGGTTACAGAATCTACATGACAATTAAAGCATATATTTCAGCAAACAATATTGTCACAAAGCTGAAATAGACATAAATGGAAGTGATATGGGCAAAGCACCAGTTGAACATTCACAAGTAACTGCTACAAGACCCCAAATATCAAACGGTCAATAAATACCCAAAGTCCCAATCCAGGTTTTCTTATTTCCTATTACCTTTGACACACCTAATAAAATTGGCAGATAAGAGAAGCCCTTATGAGATGAGCACCTGGAAATACATGCTGAGAGTGTCAGAAGGAGACACAGGGACAGAAACCATTTGCTCTTCAGCCTCTTCTTGTTGTTGGTCGGCTTCTGCTACTTCTTCTGTGAGTTGGGTTTCCTCTTCAACTGACTTTAATCTTCTAACTCCATAGAAAGTCGATTTCTTGCTCCCTCTTGTCCAGTTTTCTGATAAAGTCAAGTGCTTTAATGGACTGGCAACTACACAAGGTTGGAAATGAGCGGCTCTAGTGAGAAAAGCCAGAGGAGAAGATGATATCTTTGGAGTATTGGGTTTGCAGAAAATGGACTGCAGAGTTGAGAATGATGAGACAACGGCCATCCTTGTTCTCTCCCGGTATTCGTTCTCTGGATGCGAGAGAAAGATGCTTTTCGACACTATCCACTGGAAGTAATTCCGTTGGACATCGTCTGTTGGTGATCAAACTGTAGTCAAGCTTTCAAGTTTATCAGAACCGTCCATCCGTTATACTTCCTTCAGCCTGTTGTAGAAAATCAAGCAGTCAACGGATGAGATTGCCCTTTCATGTAACAAAATTGGCCTTGTTTAGGATAGCAAGCAATGGTGTAAAATTTCTCCAAACCAAGTGACAGGATCGTTTTTGTAGGCAATGATCGGCTCAAAAAATGGTTAATTGTACTACAGTATAAGAAGTCCAAGCGTTCTTGGTCACAACTGAACCATTATATACATCGCAAGCAAAACTTTCGATAGAAAACAGTCGACCAACTTGACGGTAAAGATGCACATATTAACATTTCCAGTATTGATTGCCAGGAACAAACTACTTCTAGTTGAAGGATCACCATTTTAAGAAAAAAAAAAAAAGAACAGAAAATGACTGAAATGATCAAATCCTGCTAATCGTTAACTGGCAAGTTCTTAACTTCTTATATGGTGCAAAATAAAATCGAATATACATGCTATTGAAAATATACTAATTTCAGAGGACTATAAAGGTTCTTATCCTAATTAATTTAAGCTTTACATAATCTTGCCAAAACACATTCCAACTTCCAAGTTTCTGATCACTGTCTTCAGTTCTGAATACCGTTTTCTTATAAGATGGTAATGTATAGTTGTTGATTGAAAAAAGATGATGGTAACTCATTAGATCCGAATACCCTGAACTAAATTTCCATGCTACAAGCTGCTCAGTCTTCTGTCATATCATAACCCTTCACTGGCTGGCCAACATCCCAGGAACGTATACGACTGCAGCTCACCAAAAATTGAGTTACTTCTTGCATTCTGCTTCAACCTGACCATCTGCAGTAAAGCAAGAGGTGGGCTACGTCGATATGCGGAATCTAGGGGATAAATGATCTTATAAAAGAATAACTTATAATAAGAACAAGAAACCTTCCTCAATCAAATCCCTTTATCCTTGTTCTACGAGAATCAGAAAGATTTTTCTTTCAAGTTTGTACTTTTAAAAGCTTAAACCTTGAAGGCCATCAAGCAAGTAAGAGCCGAAGGACCTCACCTCCAAGTTTGATAGCCAGGTTTGCTTGAGCATCGGCTTTAGAGTTCAATTCCTAAAAAATGAACAATTGTTCGTCATTTGTACCAGGTGCATATATAACCATAAAATTAAGCAGAAGTGAGATATTTCTGAATATCAATAGCATATTCTGTCAATAGCTAACTTTGGATTGCAAAAAGAATCTGCCAGTACCCTGGGGATATGTTTGATGTCGAATGAGTTAAACTTATTCTTGAGGTCCTGGGCCTCTTTACACAAATCAGCCAGGTTCGCATTCTTAATTTTCCATAGACCTTGAATCTGCTCCATATGCAATTCCAATTAGCAGGAACAGAAGTAATAATTAAGCCAAGAAACTTTATAGGCAATCCAAGTCATAGTGAGGGCAAACAAATTATTAGTATGTACTTGGAACTATGATTTCACAATAACGGAATGAAAAATTAGGGGAACTTCCTCACAAGTCCTTAGAACTTTATTTGCATAAGGAGTACATAGTTGAAATTCAGGATCATTTCTCATTCTTTAGTCACTGATCCAAGTCACATTACACGATTCATGGTTATTGTTAACCTTCTACGATTTAGCTTTGTCTTTCATTTGCATTTTTGAGAACTTGGGAGATTCAAAATTACCAGATGAGACTTTCCACTTCTTGAAAAGAAATCTTAAGACATTAAACGCAATTGCAGATTACAGTCAAGGGATAAATAGACAAACCTGCTGACAAACAAGATTTGAATCTCCTTGCACACGAATGTTTTTGAACCCTTTCATAAGTGCATGCTTAAGTCCTAATATTATGGCACGATACTCAGCAACATTGTTTGTTGCAATGCCCAGCCCTTCACGAAGTTGACAGACCTACCAAACTTCAGACTTAAGAGCCAGAATTTTTGGTTAATTTGAAAACATGAGGTATATTCAAGTAGCCACATACCATGCTTCCATCATCAGCACGAAGGACTGCTCCAGCACCAGCTGGTCCAGGATTTCCTTTTGAAGCACCATCAAACTCAAGAGTGCAGGAGGACTGCTATACAGAGCATATTTATGCAGGTTTGAGACTTATAAACACCATATCAGGAATCAGATGTCAAAGCGAGTAAAAAAAAAGGTAAAATAGTAACAAACTCAAGAAGCAACTCACACAATCAGAAGATGACGGTCTGCTCGCAGGAGCATTTTCAGATCTCAAACTCTTTTTTGGAGGATTTGATGGAAATGAACCTAATACAGTCATCTCCTGCAATAAAATGAGCAACAATCTTATATGATGGCTACCACAGCTCATAAAGTGAGTAGAGTGCGTTCAGGTTTTACTGTTAAATAACAATGGTGCATTTTTAGTCTTGTCCTTAGTTGATATCTAACATATTTTTATATAGCAGATAAAAGAATATAAAAGAACATTCTGTAACCAAATTTAAATCTTGAAGAAGAAGAGATTGATGCGGCACAAAGATTCTGATTTCATGCTATGGTTATCCCAAATTCATTTTTATAGTTCCAACATTGACTACACCAACTTCTTGCCATTGGAAGTAATGATCTGGACAAGTTTTTAATAGTGTTTATATGTTTCCTCAGATTTAGAGTCCTTCCACTTTGAGGATTTCTTTTCATAACTGGTCTCAAGGTTAAATACCTCTACCATGAAATGGCTGGTGTCTAGTTTCAACTTACCGCTGATTCACACACTTTTAGCGACCTCTTAGGTGGAGAATCCTTAGCTAATGCCTTTCCACTAGAATTAGCTGGCTTCTGGAAGAACATAAGAAACGAGTGAATTTCTCTGTCAAACAATAACAACAGCCATGGAAGTCCAGTAACACTTCAGAGCAATGAAACATGCAGACATACAATCGGGGAATCCTGTGCATTTTAAGCTGGTACGATAAATAATAAAGAAAAGCAGACTCTCCTAGTAACGTAGTGTATACTATGCAAAAGCATATAGCAAGAGAACAACTTTGTGAAATTTCTATAGACAAGTTTAGGAATTCAGTCAACCTGGAAAGGACAAGGAACAAGTTTGCCAAAGAAACAATTTTGAGCATCAGATGCATGGATAGCGTAGGCGGCATTCTTGAGCCCATGTGATTTAAGATAATCCTCAGCCTCCTTAGGCAAGCCATAACCTTTGTAAACACTTACTGCAGGGTCGCACACCTTACACAAAACAAAAGTAAAGGCTCACCGCGATTCATAGGAAAAATGTCGTTCCAGCTACGCAGCAGATTAAAAACAGAAGAGAACCAGTATGAAATTAACATCGTGTACAAATTGAATCTTCCAAATGAATAAGACCCAGGTAACGATTTCCATTTGGGTGCTTGAAAATCAATTAAGAAAAAGTAGAAGAAACAAACATATGAGGATGTCGAAAATAAAAGGACAAGAATTACAGAGGATCCAGCCTGAGCTTGACACTCGCTGAAGCTTTTATAAATGCCTATAACATCCCCTTTCCGTACAACATAAAAGGCATTCTTTTCTTCCTCCATTGTTAGATCGCCGGCGAATAAACTGATCACTAGTCCCCAAGGTGAACAGTGGCAGAAGAAAAGTAGAAAGGCAATATCTTGGTAATGGCTATAAAGCGCTTACACACGGAAGTCTAGTCTAGTCCCATCGCAAGTCAAATTTCTTGGAGGTTTTGAAGCAGATAGATTCTTCCGCTGTTCAAGAAAAAGGGGAAAGTATCAAAATTGAGCATAGTTATTTGAGCTTGGATGATGTGAATTCTTGGGCTTTTCTGGGCCGAACCTTTCTTCGGAATGCGTTCGCATGTAAAAAGATCCATTTTGTATTCTAAAAAAGTGGTTTCGCCGGTGGATTTTAATTCAATTTCAATCTGTATTCCCCTGCATGATTGTACGTATTGCACTCTCATTCTTCATCTCCATCGTTTACGTTTTTGGAAGTGCAAACTTGGATCACGTATAACACGTAAATTGGAATATCAAAAGTCTACATTTTGGCTGGATCAACTTCGGCCGATTCAGACCGTTCAAGACAGACCGAGTCAGACCATCCAAATCAAGCACGGCTTGAAACTAAGTCGACTTAAATCAGACCAGCTGGTTTTGCAAATTAGTACCTGCTAGTCTGCAGAGTTGTTACATGGCAATGTCAAGGAAGCAAATTGGAAGAGTATGAGATCAGGAATCTAACGGACAAGTTTGAGAAAGCACTTCAGCTTCCATAAAATACACCTACATCCTTGGAATGCCATAAGGGTATACATTAATGACGTAAGATTTTGTTATCGCAACTGAATCAAGCATGTCTCAACCGTGTGTAAGAATTTGTTCCTAGTAATAGAGGTAGAACTTGCCATTCAGTCGATTCTCGTTGGGGAATCCTCATCATTTGTGGCAATGGCAAAGCCGGTATCAACCATAAGCTTCTACAGGAAACACTTTTTCTTCTTGAGAACAGATAATTAATAGCATTTCCAGCTGAACTGCATAAATCTCATAGCCATATTCAGTCCACAGGTCGATATGTAATCATACTTGTGCACTTCAGATGATATAGGTATCATTCTGATATTCGATGAATTTTCTGATGATCATCCATGCCATAAAGTGAAGTCAAAGTTGTAGCAGACTTTCTGTAATAGCCCATCATATGCCTCTGTCAACAGGCACAGTCTTCACCAACTTTGCAAGATCATAAGACTTGAAGTCCTTGCCATAACATAAGCAAAGATCCAGGGGCGTGTTTCCATGCTGAAGAAAAAGGATCGAAATCGATGAGTAATGTAGTGTCCCATATGAGCATTGCTCTCAAGTCTACAATTATACACACTTACCATGGTTCTTCTGGTCTTATCTGCACCATTTACCAGTAAAACTTTAACTATATGTCTATTTCTACTTTGAACAGCAATATGCAAAGGAGTCCATCCTTCCTGTGTGGAGGTTGTACATGTTATGAGCGCAACAAGATCAAAGGAATATGGAGATATGAAAATATAAGAGGCAAACTCACATTGTCAGCAACATTGACATCAACCTTGTACTTGATCAACAACTTTACAGTTTGTATAGCACCAACTTGAACCGCATAATGTAGAAGGCTAGCGCCATCCTGATATGAAGTAGACACAACATAGGGAAAATGAACTTATACAATTCACGATTAAAAAAAAAAAGTTTCTGGTACTCCAAATGATGTCCTCACCCGATCTTTGACATGTGGGCTTGCACCTTTTCTTAAAAGATGACTTATAACAGCCTCTTTCTTACCAATAATTGCCTTGTGTAAAGCCGTAAGACCATCCTGTTTCACCATCTTAATTAATGCGCTAGCTGCTTAAAACAAACATTTTAAGAAAATATGTTACACAGTTAAAACAAATGGGATAAAACGCACCTTATCAACACTGTCAATATCAAGTCCGTGTACAAGTAGCTTGTCCATTAATCTTATCTGTCCTGATAGTGCGAGAGTCTGGAGTGGCTTCCATTTTGCCTAAATCATAGAGGTATAAAATGGAAGAATTAATAAACCAATCCCCTGCTAATGTGAAAAGTACATATTCATGGCCTTTACCAATTATACTATCTAGCAATACTGGATAAGTTTAATTAAAGAAATCAGCTCTTTTGGCATACTATTCCAAATTGGAACCAAACTCCAGCAGCAAATAAAGGTCTAATCTACCACATATGTGAAGAAGAAAATTTACAAAGAACATACAGTTGATATTTTCTCCAGGTTTGGGCTTGGATTCTGCTGCAAAATAACTCTTTCTTCTGGTGTTAAAAGTCCTTCAACTTCTGCAACAATTAGAAATGACAGACTTGAGTTACTTATTTCATATCCACATACAGAATAGTCACAAGTATTTAACCAAATAATGTTTTAAGGTCCACAACAGAAATGATGCATATAAAAGTGGTTCAAATTACGAAGAAGGAAACATAGGGTGCAAGCACTACAAAGTCATATGCAAGGGAAAAAGCAAGCTAAGATTTGACAACTCGATGCGTATTGGTTATGTTTCTGGTTAAGTTGGCTGAAACTCTCCAAGTTAAGTTGAATTTCACAAGGATGGATTGCAGAGTAAGATTTGTACAAATCACCATTTAAAGCTATGTCATGAGCTCTCAAAATGTCAGAAATTAGTCACAAATTCTTTTTCCCTGATGCTGAAAGAACAATACAAATTTGGAGGCAGATTTGCATCCCTAATCTTAAGTCATATAAGATTGGGAAGCATGGTTTGATGAAAAGAAGTACGACACAAATAAACTTTTATTTTCAATAGCAGGGATTCATCAACAATTTTTTTCAATTCTCATAATTAAATCATGCATAAATATGATTAGTCTCTTTCTGAACATCTGTGAAGTATGACCAGAAGGTCATCTAAGAAACAACACCTCTATGGAGGTTATATAATTCGCAAAGAAATAAGTATAAAGGGGTAAATACTAAACAGTGGTAGTAGGCCAAACAACTCAAGGATAAAAGGTGAGACCTTCCACAAGATCCTCCTCTTCTCGGCTAGCCGAGGTTGATTTCTGAATTGTCATGGCACTTGGTGAAGCATCCATTTGTTGCTCCCAGTCACTCCCATAATCCATGTCATTTTCTTCCAGTTCCTCATCATCTTCATCATCATAATCACTGCCACTTCCTTCATCAGGGTCTTCCCAAACTCCCAAGCTTGTCTGCACGGGAAATTCCTTTTCCGACTCAACTTCACAAGCACTCAGTTTGGAGCATTTCCTCAAAGATATGAAAGCAAACCTTTCCCTCCTGAGGCTACTGGATACTCCGAAGAAATTGGTACCATAACTTAAAGTTAGAGCAGGGAAATTAACAGCAACAGATAGTTGAGGAAGTGCATAATTTGCTGGACTAGTTGCCAGAGTCTGCATCAGAACCATCTTCTACTCCTCCTTCCCTGCAATATAAAATCTCTTTTCCCATCAAAACCAAGTCTATTGTATGCAAATCAAAAGAATATTGGAAGAAAAGGCCATTGGTTTTTCTTATGTTCACTAACAAATAGTCTAATACCAACACTAGACTCACAAAGCAAGAAGCTTTTAGTACATGATAACCATCAAAGTATAGTAGCTAGTACAATTACAATGAATTGCAGGTATCGTGCTCTAATACAGATATTTGGACGCAACATTCAGAGAAGCATTACACCAAGTACTCAGAGAAACACAAAACCACCAACTCCTATTAAACTAACAACGAAACAATCTACATAACCTTTAAAATTCTCAAAGAAACAACCCCAAAGGAATGATATGAAGGTTCAAAGAGTTGAGAACCCAAAGGAAACATGTCAGGTTCCCGAGGAAGTACAAGAAAACAGAAGATGGTAAGTGGTTGAGCTACCTTTCTTCTTCGGAAAAGGAAAATAAAAACGCAATCTTGAGATGGGTTTCTTAAGCAATTCTGGATTTTCTCGGCAACCAATCAAAGAAGACAAAAGGGTGAAAGAAAAGGCCTTGCCTGAAGCCGGAAAATTACCGCGCCACATCATCTGCTCCGCCAAACTGCAGAAGATGAAGTTCGGCTAGTCCTTGTACACGACGCCGTTTCAACGAGTTGGACTTTCTAGTGTTCATAGGCCCAAGCCTAAACAGGTACTTTCAGAACTCAGAAGTATTTTTCTTTTAATTTTTTTAAAAATAAAAGGCGTAAATTCTCTTATAACTTTTTAAAAAATAATTTTATAATTTTTAAAATTATAAAAATACTCTTTCTAATTTGTATTTCTCGGTAAAAACTCTTTTTAAAATTTAATTAAAACTAATAACAAAATAAACACGTTATTAATATTACTTTATATTAATCGAATGTTATTTATGTAATGATTTACTAGCTCTTAAATTCTATATAAACTAATTAAATTTTACTTAAATTAATAATTGATTATAGTTATCTTAAATTATTAAATTTAAATAGAATTTAATTGGTTCAAACTAAAGTTTAAGAGTTGATTTATGTTATAACGTTAGTAACATTTGATTAGTTCATATTTGATATTTATATTACATGTACTTTTTTACTATTTGATCTGATTAAAGATAACAAAATATTCAATAAAAGATCTAGGTTAATTAGCTAAAGTTCAGCAAAGAAAGTAAACTCTCATTAGTGTGGGTCAAATCTGTATCAAATCTGTGATGAAAAAACTCGATATAGAAACGATATATAAAGTTAAGGTAAATCGTCAAGAGGTTTACATATTAAAAAAGTTGCAAAAAGATGTTAACGACATCTCGGAGATCAACTTTCGTATGGGTCATTATGAAAACATGTTCAATTTGACTCCAAAAAGTTCGGTTGAAGTTATGGAAACGATATCAGATATTTTCTGTAATTTTATTGTTCATTCTCTTTTACATTCGATCCTGAACGTGTAACTAAGACTCATGTTATGCACTACACTAATGTCAAAAGAACTTTGGTTGATGAAGCAACTTTGATCGAGCTTAATCATATTCATCTTATTTATTCCGAGTTTTACTAAGGAATGATTTTTGGATATCTCTTGGCATTATCTTTCACCTCTCACCCAACTTTTATGCACTACATTCAATTTTGGAAGATGCAGAACCTTATCAGCTTCTAATAATGGATGTGCTCAAAGTTGTGCAGAGTCAAGGTCATGAAGTCCTTGAGCTAGTGGAAGGTTCTGTGCTTACACATTTTAGCATTATATCGTACGTTTTATCTTCATCATGCATATTTCTCCTTTTCCAGGCATTCTTTTCCAGGAAAATGAGAGAATAATATGCAGAAAGTTAGTTGCCTCACTGACTCTTCTGATGTTACGGATGTAAATGAACAATGCATAACCAAAAATAAGATTGATGAATGGAAGTTCTATACATCAGAAGCTTGAGAATCATCTACACTAATATACTAGTACTTTCAGCTATTTTACGTTAGGTCTTCATTATTCATACAGGATAATCAGAAGAAATTCAAGATTGTACAAGT
>JAOSBP010000001.1:22766843-22785653 GCA_027563825.1 Erythroxylum mucronatum | reverse complement strand
GAGGTGAGAGATTTTCATTTATTAGGGCTAGTCTGAAAGATGACACATGATCACTTGTGCCCAATAGCCTGTTCTAAATGTGCACCATTGATTTTTAACCATATTTTTTTGTTTGTTCTACGTACGTAAATGTGTGGATGAAAATTAATAAAATATGATTGAAACAGGTTTATAAGAACAGAGGATCTGTTCCCTCAAAAATAGGCCTCATGTGGTCACCAGCCACTTCAGCACATGGGAAATAAAACACAACAAGTGAAGATAACATAATTATATTTGGTGACATATTAAGGACATTAGTATTATTTTAATTCCCTTTCCTTTCACATTATCTCTTTTTTATTATCTTTATATTTTAAGTCCCTTTCCTTTCACATTATCTCTTTTTTTTAATAATAAACAATTTTGCAATTATTTTATCTTAAGAATTAAAAATTTTAATATACACAATAAAATTTATCAAATTAACAACTTAAAATTTGAAAAAACTCATTTTAACAAAAGTTTAATCAATAATTAAAAAACTCAACTGATTCGACTGATTTAATTTTAAAAATCTTAAACTGACTAACTTTTTATTTCTATTTTAAATTTTAAATTTGATTTATTTTAATAACTCTTGTTGTTAAAAATTGAATTAATGCTCAATTTTATAAATTAATAAGTTTTTATAAACTAAAATAAATTAATTAAGTTCAATTGAATAATTTTTTAATTAAAATTTAAATTATTTGATAAGAAAACACAATTTCTTTCCATCATGTTTTAAAATTTTCAATTTGATTTAATCTTTAACTAATTTTGTGACGGCTTAATATAGTTGAATTTTTTAAACCTTAAACCTCTTGTCTATAATTTTAACTTATAATCCAATTTTTAAAACATTTATTTTGACCAATATAGTCATTATGATTTTCATAAAATGAACCCAAGACTTTTTTTTTTGACATTACCCAAGAGGCCAAGACTTCAAAATAGAAACATAATCTAACTCCATTTGAATGTAAATAAAATGACATTTTATCTCCTAAATTTATTAAATTTCAAAATAATTTATCTATGTTTAATCCAAAGTAATTTCATCATGGGTCAGATTCGAGTTTAGATTTAAAATTTTATATTCAAAACACGAGTATAACCTAAAGTTTGGCTAGACCCAAAGCTCAATTTCGAACTTTAAATTAATAAAATTCGACTAAATTTAATTTTAAAAATTATTAAAAATTAAAAAATTAAAAAATATATCATTTGGTATATAATATTCGAGTTTCGTGTAAATCCAACCCCAATTATGACCCATATTCATTCAAACACCGTGACATGTCGACTAAACTTTCTTTGTCCGTGGCTTATCAAAATCTTGAGGAGTCCAGGGCTCTCCCACTGCTCGTCGCTTTCAACAAACCGGTGGGCAAAGGTCAAAACCCACGATCAAAGCTTAAACAAAAACACGAACACAAACAGGAGCGATAACATCAAAAAGCAGCAAGAAATCAAGTCACTGTCTCGATTGTCACCATCAAACGACCCATTTGATGTAGACGGTAATCAAATCATGATGTTGATGAAAAAAGTTTAATAATGGAAACTCCAACCTCACAATCACCAGAAAAGAACAAAAGATGAAGTTTGGGTTTCATTTATATATAATTCTTTTGTAAAGTGCGACCCATCAGGATGAGATTCTCCTGATTGGCAAATACCTTACGGTGTGGTTGAGAAATCTACGGCTATGAATCCCCCGCGGATAGCGGAAGGGCAGTGACATCTAACATCTTCCATGTTCTGCCATTGATTAACCATACTTTCTTATTCCATAAGTTTGAAATTGTGGAATCTCCTAAGTTAAGGAAAGACTGCAACTTATTACTATTTAAATTGAGATTAAAATTCAACTATACTAATATTTAAAATTTAATAAATGAAAATTTTATTTTTCTTATCATTATCGTCATAATCATCACACCCAGTCAGAAGTCCCGCAATAAAACAAAGTCTGAAGAGGTCTGATAGTATGCAGCCTTACCCCTATATAGTAGAGAGGTTGTTTTCGGTAAATTCATATGCAGATGTGACAATAAAAGAGTGATACAGGTTAAAAGGTAAAAAAATAAAACTCGCTCGCTAAATAATTATGTAAATAAGATTACAATAAATATATAATTAAAAAAATAAAATATAACCAAAGAATATATATGATGGTGTCCAGATCTGTTAGCACCTGATAAGCTGCAAAGTTCGACTCTGCTTGTTGCTAATTAAGCTGCAGAGATCGTTGAGGAGTTCTTGGGGAGAGAGACCGTTGTTCTCTAATTTTCTCATTTACAACAGTGATTCAAAAATTTAACCGATTTAGCTAGTTTAATTATAAAAGTCTTGAATCGTCCAATTTATTTTAATTATTTTTATTGTTAAAAATCAACTAATTTCAGTAAATTAACGAGTTCTTATAAATTAAAATAAATAAATAAATTTTATTTAAGAATCACTTTTAATTATATTTTTAATTCTTTAATTTTTAAAAAATTTTATGATCTAATATTGATAGAATTTTTTAAACCTTAAATTTTTTATATTTTCAGTTTAATTTTTAGTCTAATTTTTAAAATACTAGTTAATCGAAAATTCAACTAGTTGTTTATGGGGATAGGAAAGGAATAAAAATCATTAAATACACAAATAAATCAAATTTTAAATATTTTATATAACAATGAAAAAAATGACGTACATAGGGTTTAAAGTTCAAACATGAACAAATGGGACAAAAAGTAATGAAATCCTTGAAACGACGCCGTTGGGGTCGTCCTGGACACTCGTTACATTGCCAATACTGCCCATTCTCTAGGACCCAACCTCTCTCTCTCTCTCTCTGTCTCTCTCTCTCATTCTCTTCTCTGTCGCGAGCTCTTCGCACCAAATCTCTCGATTTCGCTAATTCAGTCACAAACACACCTATCTTCACCCACCTCTCTCTCTCTCGATCCGATTCGCTGATAATAAAACGGCCGAGAGAGCATAAAAAACCCGAAAATCCAACAAAAAGAAACCCCCCAAAAAAGTTTAACAGAAAGAGGAGAGGGAAATTCCGCCTTCCAAGCCCAAACCCATCAATAAAAATCCAATCTGATGCTTTTCCCCATATCAATTTTTACCTTTTGTTGATTCCCTCTTATCCTGATCTAGGATTTTTTAATTTTTGTTTGGCCATGTTGTGCCTGGTGGTTTTAGGGTTTGTCTCGATTTGAGTTTCGAGATCGATTTGGGATTGGGATTGATGGTTCTTTTAAGTGAAGAAAGAAGTGGGATTGATTTGTTGAACAGATATGAAACGGAGTTGCTGGTGTGCGTGGGTTCGGTGGTCGCCGCGGCGGTGGTGAGAATCGAAATTGGTAGCGGCACATGTTGCCGGTGTTTGACTCCTCGACGACTGTAGCTGTTGCAGCAGATTTTTCTCCTGATTATTCATCGTCTTCTAATTTTCTCCTTAAAGTATATATCTTGCTCTTTCTCGGTCTTGTTTCTTCATTTCTGGATTATTTATTCATTTTGTGTGTTACACTGGTTGGTTTTTCCTTTTCTTTTTGGATGTTGAATTTTTGGGGTTTTTGACCAAGCTGAGTATGCTAGTCGGTGTTTTTCTTCGAGTTTTTCAGTGATGTTTGGTGGTTTGGATCCTTTCTCTGAAATTTTTTTGTTGAAGCTGATTTGTGATTATGCTTTTTATTTTGCGTTTTAATTACCTTTTTTGGTATCTCTGCGTTTCCAGTTTGTTTAGTTTAATATTTTATCTTATCTTGTATGCTTTGTGTTTTGAGTTGGCTCAGGCTTACCGATGTTTTCGTGGTGGTTGTAATTGTTTTCCCTTTTCTTCTTCTTCTAGATTCAACGGATTCCTAAATTGCCACTTTATCCTCTTCAGAATGTCTGTGTGTTTCGGTAATTGCTCAATTGCCAAAAGCCTCTCTCAAAGATACCCTTTTCTTGGTTCATAATTGCTGTCCTATGAGTTTTCAATTATTTTTTATCCACATTTATGATTGTTTTGGTATGTTTTGATGCTATTTTTAACGTTACTGTTTTCAACTTCTTTTGAAATTATTTTATTTTTATTGCTTTGGATGTTTGCGTTCTCATTTAAATCTTCTGCTAAGCTTAAATATGTTTAACTTATTATTAATTTGAATGTTTCCCGCTATCCCAGTAGCATACTGGTCCAATATAGTTGATTGTTTTCCATCACTAATTGCAGGATGGACGCAAGATTTATGTTGGTGATTGTGCACTTTTCAAGCCGCCCCAGGATTCCCCACCTTTCATTGGAATTATTCGGAAGCTAATTACAGGAAAAGAGGAAAGACTCAGTTTAGGGGTCAATTGGCTTTACCGACCTTCTGACATTAAGCTTGGAAAAGGTGCCTTCTTAGAAGCTGCACCTAACGAAATTTTCTACTCTTTCCATAAGGATGAAATTCCGGCTGCATCATTACTCCATCCGTGCAAAGTCGCTTTCCTTCGTAAAGGTGTTGAACTTCCTTCAGGGATATCTTCATTTGTGTGCAGAAGAGTTTATGATACTGAGAACACGTGTTTATGGTGGTTAACTGATAAAGATTATATTAATGTAAGTGCATTTTCCCGTTTGCTTTCCTTTTTCTTGTAATTCATTATTATTTTAATTAGATCTATATTTAATTTTTTGATACAGGAACGGCAGGAAGAAGTAGACAAGTTATTAGACAAGACAAGACTAGAGATGCATGGGGCAGTGCCATCAGGAGGCCGTTCTCCTAAACCCTTGAATGGTCCAACATCTGCACTAAAACCGAATTCAGATACTGCTCAGAACAGTACTTCATTCTCATCTCAGGGTAAAGTTAAGAAGAGGGAACGGAGTGATCAGGTTTCTGAACCTGCTAAACGGGAACGTTTGTCTAAACCAGAGGATAGGGAATTTGGTCAAAACCGGACTGATCATGTATTCAAGTCTGAACTCACCAAAATAACTGATAAAGGAGGTCTTGTTGATTTAGGAGGAGTTGAGAGATTAGTACAACTTATGCAATCTGACAGTACCGATAAGAAAATAGATTTGGCTGGTCGAATAATGCTTGTTGATGTAATAGCAGTTACAGATAGAGTTGACTGTCTTGGGCATTTCGTGCAGCTCCGGGGTTTACCTGTTTTGGATGAATGGCTGCAGGAGGTACACAAAGGGAAAATTGGTGATGGTACCAGTTCTAAGGACAATGATAAATCTGTTGAAGAGTTTCTTTTGACACTACTTAGAGCATTGGACAAGCTACCTGTAAATCTTGATGCATTACAATCTTGTAATATGGGTCGATCAGTAAATCATTTGCGAACTCATAAAAATTCTGAAGTCCAGAAGAAAGCTAGGAGTTTAGTTGACACGTGGAAGAAGCGTGTTGAAGCTGAGATGAATATGAATGATTCAAAAACTGGATCGAGTCGTGGTGTTTCATGGCCCACCAAGCCAGCCCCATCCGAAGTTTCTCATGTAGGCAGCAGAAAGCTAGGGGCATCTGCTGATGGTGGATTTAGAAGTTCTGTAACACAATCTTTGTCATCTAAAAGTTCTCAAGTTAAGCTTGCAGCTGGGGAAGGTGTTACAAAGTCATCTTCACCTGGTGCAATGAAATCCATGACCACTCAGGTTTCTAGAATGTTAATTGGGCCTGGAACCTCAGATCCACCTCTTACACCAATCAAAGAGGAAAGGAGCAGCAGTTCAAGTCAGTCTCAGAACAACAGTCAATCTTGTTCAAGTGAACATGCAAAGACAGTCGGTTCTTCATGTAGGGAAGATGCAAGAAGCTCAACTACTGGATCCGTGACTGTAAGTAGAGGTTCAAATGGTGCTTCTCGCCATCAAAAATCAAACCATGGTGTTCATGCATCTGTTGCCTCGGTAGCTCAAAAGGAGGTCATTGCAGCAAAAGTTAGTTCCGGAAATAGGAGCTCAAACTCTGACAAGGTATCACCAACTCGAGTTTCACATGATAGAGTACCTGATATTTCCAATGTGGATCATGGAAACAATCAGCGGCTCATTGTGCGGTTACCTCACACTAATCGAAGTCCTTCAAGAGTTGCTAGTGGGAGTTCTTTGGATGATCTTGCTGCCATAAGTGGTAGAACGTCTCCTCCACCTGAAAGGCACGATAACAATGACAGGAAAGCTAGGGGAAGAGGTGAAATTTCACGATGTAATAATTTATCAAGTGGGAATTCGAATTTATGTCAAGGGAAAGATGGACAGTATGGGCATGATGAAGGTAATGCTGTGACTGCTTCTGCCGAACGGCAGAAAATTGACGAAGAAGGTTCAAAGGTACTGGAAGAATCAAAGGCTACTGACTCACTATTGGGGACTATGCCTAGATTGGGGAAACCTTATGATGCTTCTTTGAGCTCCATAAATGCTTTGGTTGAAAGCTGCGCAAAGATTTCTGAAGCTAATGCATCTGCTTCACCTGAGGATGATGATGTTGGGATGAACCTGCTTGCAAGTGTGGCAGCAGGAGAAATTCTGAAAGCTGATACTGTCTCACCTTCAACTTCTCGCAGAAGTTCACCTGTAGCAGAGGAGTCATCCTCTGGCGATGATAGCAAACCAGAACACATGGCTGAAGAAGCTGGGAAAATCCAATGCAAGCCTAGTGATGTAACCGATGCTGGCCCAATTGCAGAAGTGCTTGATTCTGTTGATTCGTTGTTGGCTAAGAAGGATTTGGGACATACAGCTGACAAAATGCACAAATACACGTCTGGGGATTGTGGAGTTCCTTTGGTTGAATCTGAAGATAAAGAAGGGATATCTTCTTTTACAAATTTGCAACAATCTGGTGAAGTTTCTTGTTTGAGATCTGATGTGAAGTCAATTGAGCCAGCATGTGATCCTTCAGTTGTAGGGTTGCCTATTGTTCAGAAGGTTGAGATTAAGAGGGAGGTTGAAGCTGTCCACCACTCTCTTGAACATAGAATATCAGTAAGTGAGAGGGATCAACATAATTTCATTTCAGTGAAATCTGAAGGCAGGACTGCTGCACTGAATGATGAAAGGAAGGCTGATTGTGCACATGAAAGAGTGGAGGAAAGCAGTGTGGCAGCTGTATCAGAATTAGCTGTTACCGGCGCAAAATGTGGGAAGGAGGTGAATGAAAAACCAACATGCTCATCATTGGAGGTTAGTCTTCAAAAGCATAATGCTCTTGATCATGATTCACTTAGTGGTGTCTCAACAGAGCAGAAGCCATCTGAAAATGTGGACATTAAACTGGACCCTTCAGACAGAAAAAGTGATCATACTAGTCTGCCGTCTCCTTCTGGAATGTCCCTCGTGGAGCACATGGCTGAGGTCCCTGACAAATCTAGGACAGAAGGTCATGTTGAGCTGAATGAGCGACCATGGACAGGCTTAGTTTCATCTGGTTCAGACCATAATATTGAATGTACTGCAGAGAATTTAGATAGAAAAGATGTGCAGGGTGCATCTGCTTCTCATGTGGGCTTGCCCATTGTTTCCCTTCGAAAAAATGAACCATGTGACACATCTATGGGCTTCAAGTCTGATGGTGTTGAATCAGATATGATAATAGAGCCACATGCTTCTGTTGCAAATGCTTCAGTCTCAGTTGCATGCTCTGGCGGGTCTGTGAAGCTTGACTTTGATTTGAATGAAGGCTTTTCGATTGATGATGGAAACCAAGTTGAGCCTGCTCAATCTGTGGGTCCTGATATCTCATCTACTATTCATCTGCCTTGTCCTTTGCCTATTCCCTTATCATCTATATCTGGAACCTTGTCTACTTCAATTACTGTGGCTGCTGCTGCCAAAGGCCCATTTGTTCTTCCTGAAAACCCACTACGTACCAAGGGAGAACTTGGGTGGAAAGGATCGGCTGCTACAAGTGCTTTTCGACCAGCTGAACCTAGAAAGAACTTGGAAATGGGTCTGAATTTTGGTGAAACCTCAATGGTTGATGCTTCTGGAAAAGGCCGCACTCCTTTAGATTTTGACCTAAATATTCCAGATGAGAGAGTTCTAGAAGATGTAATCTCTCAAAATTCTGCTCGAGCTTCTTGTTCTGAGTCTGGAGCTCGTGATCGCTCTGATGGTGGATTTGATCTTGACTTGAACAAAGCTGATGAGAGCTCAGACACTGGATTTCTCTCAAACAACAGCTCTCGCTTTGAAATTTCTACGATATCAAACAAATCATCACTACCTGGTGGACTGTCAAATGGTGCACTTAGTATTTCCAGAGGCTTTGATTTAAACAATGGACCAGGCCTTGATGAAGTTGCCCCTGAAGCAGCACCACACAATCTGTCGGTGAAAAGTAGTTTACCTTTTCCATCACCTGTTCCTGGTCTAAGAATGAGTAGTGCAGAATTTGGAAATTTCTCATGGTACCTTCCAGCCAACACCTATTCAGCCATCTCAGTCCCATCAGTTTTCCCTGGTAGAGCAGAACATAGTTTTGTTGCTCCTGCTGGATCGCAGAGGATTTTGGCTCCTCCAAATGCAAGCACAACTTTTGGGCCTGAAATTTACCGGGGCTCAGTGTTATCATCTTCTCCAGCAGTGCCTTTTCCAGCCACTACCCCATTCCAATATCCGGGATTCCCATTTGAAACCAGCTTCCCTCTGGCATCAAACACTTTTTCTGGTGCTTCAACAGCATATATGGAATCATCTTCTGGCAATGCACTTTGTTTTCCTACTGTTCCTTCACAATTAGTAGGACCTGCTTGTGTAGTCTCATCTCCTTATCCTAGACAGTATGCAATGAGCCTTCCTGGTGGCAGCAGCAATGCAAGTTCTGACAGCAGGAAATGGGGTGGCCAACTTGATCTGAATGCAGGTCCTGGAGCTAGTGATGGAGAGCGTAGGGAGGAGAGACTGTCTTCTGCAATAAGACAACATACTCTTCCCGGTTCACAAGTGATGACAGAGGAGCAGATGAAGATGTATCAGGTGGCTGGTGGAGCGGGAAACAGTGTATTCAAGAGAAAGGATCCTGATGGAAGCTGGGATCCATCCGATAGATTCCACAGCTTCAGACAATCATCATGGCAATAGGTTAACAACGCAATGGTTCAAAATATTTTGGAGAGGTGAGCCATTTGTTGGAGGACACAGTTCAGTGATTTGATTTTCAATGTTGTTATGTCCTATGTTATATTTTTGGAGTGGAATGTTTGGGTCAGTTTGTAGGATTAGAGATGTGCTGCCGAGGGAAGGAATGATCACTCTGCATAACTGCCCTTCCAAATTATCTTACGAAATATTGATTTGTGCATTCTTTTTAACACTTGTTCCCATTTTCAAGGAACTGGAAGGCAGATTCATGAAGAGCCATGGCCACAAAAGGACCAAGTTACAAAGGGCGCTGTTCTTTGTTCAACCAGGTATAAATCCCGACCGGGAAGGGGCAAGATGGCTCCTCTGTCTCCTATAACAGTTCTCGAACTGGTGCCATCAACTTAATCGCAGCAGCAGCAGCATTACCAACAATGCTTTGCAGAAAGGATTTTTCGTCTGACCAAAGTGAGGGCCAACCAAAAACCTGAGCACTTTAGGACATCAAGAGCTTGTGACAACATAATTTGGAAACTTCCTGACTAGATGTGGTCATTGAGTTCTTTTTCCTCCCTTTCTTGATTGTACAGTGATAAATCAAAAATGAATTTGGTTGCCTCAAATGGTGTTTGATATATTTAGAAATTTAATTTTTAGGCATAAATGTTATGGATGCTGCTGATATTGATAAGGTATTTCAAGGTTACCCTGTGCCTGTATAGTTTCCATGCCTTGGTCTGTGCAAACCAGTGTCTGTGTTCTGACTCAGCTTTGAACATTGAGCTATGCGCATTTCTTCATTTTGTCTTTTGATGATGTTTTTTCCTATCCAGGACATTGTTGAAGCACGATTTGAATGGTATTTGTATGGTCTCCCAGGTTAAAATGCCAAGCAACTTGCACATTTGTCCCTGCGTTGCATCCCATTTATACAAAACGCCATTTCTAACCTTCTTCTTCTTATACTGAAACCATGGCTATGAGCCAATTAAGCTTCGCCAATCAGGCAATTAAGTGCAAGTGTGAGCAAATCTGAGCAGAGCAAATAAAATTTGAATTTAAATTTAAATTTGATTTAAAATTTAGAATTTCATTTTTTAAAAGTTCCAAGTCCTTTCAAATCCTAATTATTTTGAATTATGTTTGTTGAATTCAGACCAAAAATACCAAACTACTCCAATAAACAAGATTGGTAATAATTCAAACTATAGTCGAGGTTCAATTATAACATGGATTGATAGAGAGATATGATGAGATTGATTTGATTCAACAATCACTGTCATTCGTGTATGATGACAAATCTTCCATTTAGTTATGACCAAATATATGATAATGACAGTCTTTTTTGTCTCAGACATATGTTAGTGGGAAAAGCTAAAGCGTGTAATGACTACAAGGCCGAAATTAGTCGATGCAAGCTTCATGTTTCGAACAAGTTTCGCCGGAAAATCAGGTAAATTAAGTAACCACGCTCCACAACAACAGGAAACAGCACATGCAATCAGCTAAACCAGTGGTGTTCCACAAGTCATAAACCTGTATCGCACGGTTGACATTACAGTACATAAAGATATCCTTTTTGACCTTCCTATCATAGAATTACAACTGCCCTTAACCAGGTCCACGTACGTGTTTAGTGAGGGAAGAGCAAGTACTAAAACCCTGACCTTTCCAATATTCTTTACCAATTACCAAAGATATGTAATGCTTTTGTATAAGGGAATAAATCTTTCTTTTTCAGACACGAATCACATACATGACTGTCTGTGTCTCTCCATCTGCATGACTAAGAAAAATGAAGTCTTCTTCTTCTTCTTCTTCTTCTTCTTCTTTCTCTTCCTTTTTGTTTTACAGCCACAAGGAAAGATGCCTCAAAATGGGGAGATCAGTACCTTTCTTGTTATCATCTCTAGGCCTAACCACCATTTTCAGCATGATACTTCTCTTTTCTCCAAACCCTTTTAAGGTCATGCCTAAAAATGATGACCCTGATGATCAAAAGCTCCTGTTGATGGAACCACAAAAGGGTATAATACCTTTCAATCAATGCTTCAACCCCATGTACCTTTCTTTTTGCTTTTTCTTTTAATTTTTTTGGATTTCCCTTGAGTTTTACTTTACAACGGCATGAATTGAGTTATGATGTTTGGTTTTGTAGTGGAAGACAATTGTGACTTGTTCAAAGGTCACTGGATACCAGATCTTAATAAGGTTTCTCAGTATACAAATTCAAGTTGTGTAACGATTCCAGACTCAAAGAATTGTTTCAGACATGGGAGGGTGGACAGAGATTTCCTTAACTGGAGATGGAAGCCTGAAAAATGTGATCTTCCAAGCTTTGATCCTCATGCTTTCTTAGAAATTGTCAGAGGAAAGACACTAGCTTTCGTTGGTGATTCAGTTGCTAGAAACCACATGGAATCACTGCTATGCCTCCTCTCAAAGGTCAGTTCATGTCTCTTTCATTTCTCTCCTCATGAACATAAATTATGAGATTTAAGCTTTTTACCGTACAATTTTGGACCTTTCGTCTCTGACATATTCAGGAGTTTGTCGGAATCAATAAACGACAGAGAACAAGTTGCATGCATTAGAAATTTGCTTGTCACTTTAAGTGCCTCATCGGATAGGAATTCCAAGGTGGTGTTTGTTCATCAGTTTCCTTTTCAAAATGGCGAGTTTGGTTTTGAATTAATTGATGATTATGTTGGAAACAAAATCTTAGAAACAAAGTGGAAAGATGCTTAGCAACTGCTATTCTCATCTACGCTGATACCTAAATAAGCCTGAATTTCTGAGTGCAGCTTCATGCCAATCATGAGCTTTGTCTGTAAAAGGCAATTTACTGTATCAGAGCATGCAGTAGCTGTGATTGGAACAGCTTGGTTGCTATTTCTGTACCAATAAGGATCATTTCCTCTGCCCATATTGTGCTCACAGGAAAAGAGTTGAAAGTAACAGAATGTGTGAAGACATGTGACAGTTGTTAATAGCATTTATAGTAATTCTGTGGAAGTTAAACTCTCAACTAAAAGTTGCTTAACTATGTTTTGGTCTTCATATTGAATCTAAAAATGGTGTTTTCCCTGCAGGAGGAAGCTCCAAAGGATGTTTACAAGGATTCTGAAGATAGGAACCGGATATGGCACTTTCCTGTCCACGACTTCACCCTCAAGATCATCTGGACAAAATTTCTTGTAGTTGGTGAGGAGAGAATGACCAACGGTTCATCATCAAGCGTTTACGATTTGTATCTCGACAAGATTGACAAGAACTGGACTAGAGAACTTCATACCATAGATTATGTTGTTATATCAGATGCACATTGGTTCTTCAGACCAATATATTTACATGTAGGCTCAGAAGTAGTGGCATGTGTTTTCTGCAATGCACCAAACATCACCGATCGAGGTGTTAGCTTTGCTCTCAGGATGGCATTTCGAGCTGCTTTAAAACACATCAATCACTGCAAGAACTGCAAGAACATAGTAACAATGGTAAGAACATTCTCACCATCCCATTTTGAGAATGGGGCTTGGGACACGGGAGGGAACTGCAACAGGACGAGTCCTTTTGGTGAAGAGGAAATCAGCTTGGAGACTACCGACTGGGAACTTCGAAACATGCAAGTAGAGGAGGTTGAAACAGCTAGAAAAGAAGGTGGGCAAAGAAGACGGTATGGAGTTTTGGACATAACCAGGGCTATGCTTATGAGACCTGATGGACACCCTTCAGAGCACTGGGGTAACAAATGGATGAGAGGCTACAATGACTGTGTTCACTGGTGCTTGCCAGGTCCAATCGATATGTGGAGTGATTTCTTGCTGGCTGTCCTCAGGAAGCTGGTTTGATTTCTTGCATCGGATAGAGTTTTACTATAGATTATAGAATACCATTCAATTGTAATAATATCAAACTTTTCCATTTTTGTTTCTGAGGCATAAAGGTTCATGATAAAGAAAGTATCGGCTTAAGAATTTATGTGATCATTGGGATTGATTGACATGTACATAACACTACAGAAGAAACATCGAATCCTGATGACACTTTCAACGTGATTTAGGTTTCGTTATTTTGATTATGAAAAATACCAAACCTATCTGAAGCCTTGAGGTCTTCATTTTTTTTGAAGTTGCAGATAGTGATAGGTGGTGATTGATAAAAACTTTGGACCCTCATCAAGCTTTTATAACAGGTGAAGTACGAGTCAATTCAGACCTTCAAACATGAATATGGCATAACATCAAAAAACATGAAAGATCCAAAATTAGGTGAATTTTGTTTCAGGCTCAGTACGTAGACTGTGACCAAGCGCAGAAACAAATGAAACTGTTAACTGTGAAGAATAAAGCTTCCCCTCTGAACTGATCCTGTTTAAGCAGCAAACAAACCCTGATCCTGAATCAGCAAAAAGAGGCTGTACTTCATTGTGTTGAAAGAAAAACAAACAAAAACAAGCACCATACAGAGGATCACCCACCTATTAACTGAATGAATGAACCCAACCGTTATGCACCGCTAAAGGAGTTGAGCAATTATGACACATGAAAGTAATTTCAGGAACCCATTTTCTGATAACAATGGAAAAAAAGCTACTCAACAGACCAATGTAGGTAACAGTGGCACAGATTTGTCGTGAAGATTTTAAGATTGACAGGGATGTGCTCTGGCAAAGCTCTGGTCATCAATATGAAGCAGAACAAGAACAGGGACCTCCTGAACCCCACAAAAGACCTAGATCCAAGATCATAGATTCGAATTTTTTGACAACTAACACAAGCTAAAAGCTTAGGGTAATGCATAAACCAAAAGTGCAAAAGAACATGGGACTTGCACTCTACATGTCGATCAACTGATATTCGAAATTCTGAATTTTATTGCTATAAAGTGCAAAAGAACATGGGACTTACACTCTACATGTCGATCAACTGATGTTCGAAATTCTGAATTTTATTGCTATATGGTAGAGTTAGAACCAAAAAACTAAATTCCTACAATGAATGAAGATCTGTTGCATTGGTGCAAGATTAAAATCACGAGACATGGAATTACAAGAAACCAAAATGGTACTGAGCATTGTGGTCTTTCAAACATAAAACTATAGGCAACAAATGATTATGGGGCTTCTAATGACTATGTTGGGTTAGAACTAAGTGAATGACTTTGGATTCTAATCAATCAAAACAGAGTTTATTGAGCACAATTTTTATCTCAACATACAGAATGAAGAATGTATAAAGAACAGAAACTTGTAAACTGGTCAGGAAAGATCCATGACTGAATAACAATCTAAGCAAGAAAAAAGTAAATTGAGCAACACTGAGTTTTATATTCCTAACATAAATGCTGTTGTTTAACAAACACCAAACTAGTACTATCCTCTATGGCTACATCAACAGGAATGGATATTAAAGCACTCAAATTCCAATTAAAAAATTTTGTTCTAAGATAATACACAGTGATCAGATATCCAATACAAGAAGTGCATCGGTCATCCTTCTATCGAGTTACCAAGTACATAAGAGAATAACTCACGAACGGGAGAGAATTCTACCAACCCAATATCAACTGCATATCCATTAACAGGCAACTTCAAGTCTCTTAAAAGACAAAAAGCTTCTCCCATTCTCGCCTTTGGTACCTCCTGAGCTACTGCGCAACAAGGAATCCACGACTCCGGCCGGTACTCTTCACTAATTTCAATGCCTTCCCTTTTCAATGCATCACACAACTGAGAATGGAACTGAAGTAGCGAATGCGAGGGCGTGGGAGACAAAAAGAGGACATTGTTATCACCTGGAGGGCTCCCAACTGTAGAAAAAGTCATGGCCAAAGGCTCTTGCCTTGAAGCAAAAGTTCTTAAGACTGATTCAAGCTTCGTGGGCTCAACATAGGCGCTTGAATAAAGAGTTATGTGAGGCCGAGACTCAATTTCAATGAGTTGGGTACTGATTTGGCGGCGAGCTAGCACGTTCCAAGCCTTCAAGACCTGGTTTTCAAGTGCCGGATCGAAATACAACTCAATTGCATAGCCTTGTGACATCGAGAGTGAAGATTAATCCCTACGTGTGATCCAAAGACAGTAACTTTAGAGAAAATATCCGATAACCAAGATCCAAGATTGAGATCCGAGACTACCCAGAAAGGAAAAGTGAACTGCTGCTCAAAATTGGACTAACACCGGCGAGAGAGAAAAAACATGTAAAGACCAAGTTGAGATTGGAGGCTGAAAGGGGACAAACAACTAGTGGACTGTGAATTAAACGCCAAAATGTTGTGACCCAGATGTGGAAACTCCAAGAAAAGCCAAAATAAAAGATGAAGAACAGGTGTGTGAGATGCTTCGTGAGCGAACGTCACAAGGATCAGGGACGAAGCTAAAAGAGAATAAAGGCCAGGAGGTTGGATGTGAAACGGTGGAGTCTTGGGTTCTAGGAGATAGATATCTCTCTCTCTCTTGTCATTGTGGATTTTTATCTTAATCTCTTTTAGAAACGTAAACGTTGGGATCTTATAATCTTTGTTTTGTCCAACGATTCTAGTTTATTTGTTTTTATCAGTTTATTTTCTATATCATTATCATATATAATTTATAGAAAATAATATATTAAAACTTATTTGTGAAAAAAATAATTATTTCTATTACATAACAATTTTTATGATCTAACTTACATAAATAGGGATTAGTAAATTCTAAATTTTACCTACTTTTTAAGGTTTTTTTAAGACATTTAAATTTAAATGTTTTATAGCGTCTCGTATTGATTAAACTTAAAAATGTTAAAAGGTTTATAAGTGTTAAATGTTAACTATTTAAATGGCTAGTTCTGGTCATTTTAGCAATGATTGAACCAAACATAATTCTTATTAATAGACTCTACATTTTACTTATATTAAAAATTATAATAAAACAAAATGTCAAGCCTACTATGAATGAGTAGTAATTTTACCTATTAATTTTAGTTAAGCGCTCTTATTAGAAAAAAAATTCTAATTTAGCAAATTAAAGACTCATAATTACTACAAGGATAAAAAGAATTGAACTTTTATGCATTCAGAATTTTAAAAAAATAAAGGAAAAAATATATCTAAACCAACATTACAATGAGTTCAAGACTATACACAATAAAAGGAAGCAAATCTAACACAACTTATTTACATAACTAAGCTAAAGGTGCCAACAATACTTCATGTCATAAGATAAGGTAATGTGATGATTTTTGCTATTAAAGAATATCGAATCCAATTAATTATATTCTCCACAACCTGGTAGGCCCCAGTTTCCTTATGAGCAAGTAATCGCGAGTTACGCTCCTTCCAAATGCCGTATATGGTAGAAGGAAAGGCCCCTTGATAGATGATAGCATTAGGATAACCCTTCCGAGAGTATCTAATAGCTTAAGCAAAAAAGTGGTCCCCAGAGTAAGGAGAGCCTGTTCTCGGTAACAAATGTAGGATCCTACTCCAAACAACTTTTGAGTATGAGCACAAGAAAAAGAGGTGAACACGGCCTTTAGCTTCCAATTTACACAAAGAGTAAGTAGTGTTGACAATTCTATGCAAACAACGTTTAGTCTTAAGTCTATTGAGAATAGCAAGCCATGATTTGAAGGAAGCTTTAGGAGAGATAGAATTATGCCATAAAAGAGAAGACCAAGGTACCTTAGTTAATCCCCGAGTATGTACTAGATGACAAGACTTGTTGGTGAACCGCCCACTAGTTTCCAACTTCCATAAGATGACATCATCCCATAGTACATCGAGAATAGAAGGTAAAATGGGAGCTAGAGTATTGAAACCTCTGAAAGTACCCTGCCATTGGCCATTACAAAGAAGGGAAGAGACCCTCAGATTCAAAGGTATTCTGTTACTCAAATGTCGAATACGAGGACGTGAAATAAGTGGACTATAATCTACCCAGTTGTCAAACCAAAACTAGGTCTAACTTCCATTACCGACCTGGTGCTTAATGCAAGGATAAATTGTGTCACACATATGAAGCATTTGGATCAGAATCCAAGAAAATTCCTTCCTAATGCCAATTTGTTAGAAGCTACCATTGTGGAAGTGGTACTTATAAAGCCATTTAACCCATAACGCATTATGATCAATATACAACTTCCAGAGTCTCTTACACATTAAGACTTTTTGAGTGGAGTCAATAGACTTAGTACCCAAACCTCCAAATACCTTAGGGGTTACCACCTTACTCCATTTAACTTTAGCATTTATAGCTTTGTTGGAACCCCCAGACTAAAGAAAGGCTTTTAGGATTCTGTCTATGTCCTTTAAGACTCCTTTGGGTAAAGCTATATGGGCTACCCAATATAAATGCAAGATACTCAAGACAGAAATAATAAAAGTAAGTCTAGCAACATAATATAGGAACTTGTTTTGCCAAGCTTGCACCCTTTTTGTAATTTTTTTTCCCAGCAGAGTTAGACACTATAACCGAGATGGTTTAGAAGAGGAGATGGGGACACCCAAATAATAGTATGTGCCAGGGTGAAAATTCAATCCCACAGTCTGATAAATAAGGTCCATATTACGCACATCAGCTGAGATATGCACACTGCTTTTTTCCGAGTTAAGATGGAGCCCAGACCAATCCGCAAATAACATCTAGGCATACGTATCAAAAGCCTTGAAGAAGTCGAGCTTAATTAAACAACTTCGGAGATGCTTGCCCAAGTTGTACTCTTTTAATAGTTCCTGTAAGAGGAGGATGTTATCCCCAATGTTCCTCCGTGGCATGAGAGCTCCTTGTGCTGGATTGATGATGCTAATGATGGTCACTTTAGCCTCTCTGCTAAAATCTTAGAAATGATTTTATATATGATATTACAATAAGAAATCGGTCTAAAATTAGACATATTTTGAGGGTGTTGCTTTTTAGGAACTAAGCAAATGGTTTAACTCCTTAAGCATCTTCCTAGATTCAAAGAATTCCAACACCACAGAAGAAACCAACCCGCCCACTGACGGTGTTATTTGGGGCCCAGTGGCGCATTGGGCACGCAAGATTTAAAAAAATTAAATATTTTTTTATTTTTAATATATATATATATATATTCTTTGATAACTGAACAAGACCCTCTCTTGAAGTGTGTCGCGTCGTCACCGTCAATGTGATTTGTGAAAGATTGTATGAAGAAGGGTGTTCCAAAATTTTTCTTTCACATGGAGGTGATTGGACATTAACCCCACAAGGTTTTGAACAAATTTCAAGGACAGATAACAATAGTGACATAGAGAGCAGTTATGGGCTTTTCAACAACATCGACAGTTATTGAATTGGGATCTTTCTTAAAAAAGTTGGAAGCGGTGGTCCAATCACCTTCAATGGCAGCTTTGTATAGTGGCAAGTAACGATCGACACTAGAAGGTAAGGCAAGGCTGGCATGTTTGACCGTTTTTCTTGACTTTTTGTTCTTCCATCACGTCTGCTTTTTATATTGACAAGTTTTATAATATTTATTCCACAACAGGATTTAGGGATGTTTCAGCGAATGCATGTATGACCATTTGATCAATAATTTAACAATCGATTTGATGAAGTCAATACAAGTTTGCTTTTATGTATGGCATGTCTTGATCCTAAATACTCCTTTTCTGCGTTTGACATGAACAAATTGATTGAACTTGCAAAATTCTATCCATCAGAGTTTCCTCCTATTGCTTTAATTGAACTTGAATATCAGCTT
>JAOSBP010000001.1:22730814-22743737 GCA_027563825.1 Erythroxylum mucronatum | reverse complement strand
CAACGGAAATATGTGTTAGACCTACTAGCTGAGACAGGTTTGATTGATTGCAAACCAGCAGATACACCTATAATGGTAAACCATGGCTTGAAGTTAGAAGAGGGAGCAGAACTTGCTGATAAAGAAACTTATCAGAGATTGGTGGGAAAGTTGATTTACTTATCTCACACTAGGCCGGACATAGCATATGCTGTTGGAGTAATGAGTCAATTCATGCACAAACCACAGGTGGAACACATGGATGCTGCCTTGAGAATTTTACGTTACCTTAAAGGCACACCTGGACATGGGATTCTATTCCGGAAAAATTGGCATTTAGAGGTAAAGGGGTACACGGATGCAGATTGGGCTGGTAATCCAATTGATAGAAGATCTACTTCCGGCTACTTTTTTATGGTCGGAGGCAACCTTGTGACGTGGAAAAGTAAGAAGCAGAAAGTAGTCGCATTGTCAAGTGCAGAGGCAGAATTTAGAGGGATCGCAAAGGGGTTAGCTGAGCTGCTCTGGATCAAGAAATTGTTGACTGAAATTGGCTATCCACCACAGGAGACTTGCGAACTGTTTTGTGATAATAAGGCAGCCGTTAGCATCTCAGAGAATCCGGTGCAGCATGATCGCACCAAACACGTTGAAGTAGATCGACACTTTATTAAGGAGAAGCTTGAAGAAGGAACCATCAGTCTTCCGTATGTGCGCTCTGAAGATCAACTAGCAGATGTCCTGACCAAGGTTATTACTAGGCAAGTGTTTCATAAAGTGTTGTCCAAGTTGGGTGTGGGAGATCCCACGACTCAACTTGAGGGGGAGTGTTAGAATAGGAACGTATCCTATTAGATGTGAAAAGAGAGATTATAGGAAAGGATTGATCTCACTTGATCGTAGGATCAATCCTTTCCTTAGTTACATTGATCCCTTCTTAGAATTAAGCAAAAGCAGTCTATAAGACTTGTAGTTGTAACGCAACGTTAAGATCAATATACGAAAACAATTACAAAAATTATGTTCTTTCTAGTCTCATACCAACTTGGTCGAGACTTTGGTTGGGCAAGCAGACTTGGGGTTGCAGACCATTGCTGAAGCAATATCCTACATGCATCGAGAACTTTTCGATGACGGGATTGCTCATGGAAACCTGAAATCCTCCGACATCTTTCTGAACAATAAGTTGGAACCTTGCGTAAGCGAATATGGACTCAAGGCCGTTGATAATCAGGAGTCCTCCTCCATAGCTGCCAATGTTACGAGTTTCAGAGGCCTGCAACGACCAGTTACAAGTTCATCAAATGCCTTCCAAGAAGACATCAATGGTTTTGGACTGATCATGCTCGAGCTACTAACTGGTAAGTTGACACAGACTAAAGGAGAAAGGCCGACGACAAACCAAGTCGTTCAAATGATTAGAGCCTTAACGGATGAGGAACAAAGATCTGCAACTACTGAGCCATGAAAGGTCAATAATTAAACTTTCGAAAGCTGAATTATGAACTTAAACTGACATTGACATGTGCAGAGAAAACGTTGTTCGATTATATATCTGTGTTCAAATCCAGTTTAACTCCAGAAAATATCATTTCCTTTCTGCAAATCACGTTTGAAGCTTAGATAACATATAGTCGGGCCAGATTTGCCATCTCTAGGCACATCAAACTTTAAAAACAGATTTCTGTAACATCAATATGGTATGCTTTAAATGTCACAACACTTTCAAACTTGTATTAAAGTTGAGACTTGGAGAACATCAATGTTGAGAAATAAAGATAAAGCAAAGTCTCATGTTCTAGACGAAGCTTCTCCAATAGAAATTGACATTTCAAGCAAAAGATATGGAGTTTTTATATAGTTTAAGAAATTTTACAGAAGCACTTTAATCCTCAAAATTCTCAAAAACATTATACAATTTTATTGTCTTAAACTTTAATTAAAAATACTAATCAAATATACGTGAGGTAAACATCAAACTTAATTATATTAATCAAATACTATTTACACGACGATTCTAACGTACTTTTAAATTCGAATTAAACACATTAAATTCTATTTGAACTAAAAATTTATTATAATTATCTTAAATTATTAATTTAAGTCAAATTTTGATTAATTTGAATTATTGTATTTGTAATATTTGATTAGCCTATATATTTATTGTTCATATTATATTTATTTTTTCGTTATTTTTTAATTCAAGTATAAAAATCTAAAAATTAGAAAAAAAATTAAATTTATTAAACTATAAAAGATGATGTCTTTTACTTTTATGTTTTTGTTGCAATCATTGTTGCTTGTAAGAGAGACTTAATCATTGATTAAGTGAAGATACAGCTATTTTGCTTAATGTCTTTGTAATAACCCTTTTCACCAGGAACATTATTCTTTCTTCTAATACCAACCACTCAATTACTTCCACTTCACCGTATCTCGCCACTAGCAGTCGATGAAAACGACATTAACATTGAAAGTTTGGAGTGACTTATTTTAATTTATAAAAATTTATTAATTTATAAAAATTGACTGATTAATTAATAAACTGTATTTTAATTTATAAAAGTTTATTAATTTATAAAAATTGACTGATTAATTAATAAACTGGTCATTTTTTAACAACATGAGTTATTGAAGTAAATATAACTAAAATGTTAAAAACTGAACTGAAAAATTGGTTGATTTAAAGTTTTTTCGTTAAACCGATTGAATTTTTTAATCACTAATGCAAATACTAGTTGAATAGAATTATGATATTAATTTATTTAAAAATATGTTATTTAAGAATTCTTATATACATTTTTTCCTATGCATAGTTGAAAAGTATTAAGTATAAATTTTATTGTTGTAAAGAACAATTATTATCAATTTCAATGTTATTAAAAAATCATAAAATGCACTTGATTAGAACCCTATTGTTATTGATACATTAAATAATCTATTAAAAATTAATTATTTTAAATTTGTTAGGTATATTTGATAATTTATTCAATACATATTCGAAGAATATTAATTATTGTTAAGATATATGGTATATATCTTATTATTTGGTTTTGGTATTTTTTGATAATTAGACATCTAAGATAATGTTGATGAGTTTAAAATTCAAATCTAAGTTAGTTGAATTTAATTGGAGATAATCTTCTAGTTGTGATAGAGTTCTATCTTTAATTAATGTATATCTTGACAAGAAGTATGTATATTACGTTTGGGGTACTGCTGGAATTTCGGATGAGTGGTAAAGGGTTTTTTGATGGACATTGGTCTTTGCGGTGTGGTATTTTGGTATGATAATTGACAACTATCTTGAGTGCTCTTTTGAGGGTGCTTCAACTGTTTTTTTTTGTGAAAAATTCCTGAACTGATTTTAGGGTTTTTGGCTTTGGTGAGACAGACAATTGTGTTTATGAGTGAGTATTGTGAGTGCCTTAGGCATTGTGTGAATTGATGGGTTATTATTAAAGATGTGAGTTGTTTGTTTGTATGTTCTTTGGTGGTGTGTTTCTTGCTTGATTGATAACAATTAAAGGGTGTAGTACATATTTTTTTGAGTAGGAGATTCACGACTTTGTATTGATCGTGTGAAGATTGCTCATGTTGGACTGTCATCCTTGTGGAGTGGTGCAAGGTTGGATTGATTGTGTGTGAACAGAGACGGAGCTACTTGTATGGGAGGGGCCTTTCAATTTTTTTTAAATTTACCTATATAATTTTTTAATAAATAAGAAAATTTTTTAAATATTAGCCCCCGGCCCCCTTAGAGTTAGCCTCCGGCTCCCGGCCTCCGACCCCCGGCCCCCCTTAAACTTGAGTCTGGTTCCGTCCCTGTGTGTGAACAACTTTCAGATCTCTTTTGGAGGAGCTAAACCTATAGGAAAATTGTTCTGTTTCAATCTCAGTTGTGTTCAGATTTTGCTATTAAATTTTTTTCAGATACTTGTATTTTTTATTTATTGTTTTTTAATTAATAGATTGTTGAGATAAATCATTTTTTAAGGTTAGTACGAGGCGGTCGTATTATTGGGTGTGAAATTACTTTCACGGGTAGTGAAAACGAGGGATAGTGTCAAGGGTTGAGTGATGTCGACTCAGTAAAGCCTTGTGTAAAAATTATTGTCGTTAGTGAAAGTATTAAGCTGGGTGAAAATCCCGCAGATATAGATAAGGTGTACCGAACTGCGTTACCAAATCTCTTGTGCTTTTTATTATTTTGCTTTTGATTGCTTTTGTTTTCATTTCTGCTAAAGACGTCAACGGTAAAATTGAAAAGTTTGCAAAACTACTACCACTTTCAGTTTTTCAATTATAAATATTAGTTATAAAAAAAACAATTATTATAAATTTTAAAGTTATTAAAAATGATAAAATAGTGAACAATACAATTATAGTCCAAAAAGAAAATATAAATTTAATCCAAAACTTACCTCTAGTTCCCTTTAAACTTAAGAAAAAGAAGTGATACATCATACTTGTATCATTCAATAAAGACATATTAAACCCAGCACTTTTAAAATAAATATCTTAATCAATCTAGGAACCTTTCAAAGGTAGCATCAAGATGATATTAATAAACAAATCAATCTTTTTCTATTATTTTTATTTAATTCGAATAAAAAAAGTCGATAGCACTGCACATGATTTTCTCAAGGATTCGGTCTATTTAATTATAATTCCACTTATAATACAATTTCCCTTTAAATCATATTTATAAATTAAACATATTTCTATAAGGTGTACGGTTTGGTACCACGTCTCTTGTCATAGATAATTGATAACATTTTCAAATTATCGCCTGAACAAAATTTTTATTAAAATATTATTTTGTTTTTGTTTTTGTTATTACTGTAACTTAATTTTTAATTGTTAATTTATTACGTAATTTTATAAAATAATATATATTCTCAATTATCTATTTGATATATATATATATTAAATTATTAAATTTCTAATAATATATTATTTTATAAAAATTATATATACTAAATAATCTATTTGGTGTATATAAAAATTAATTTATTAATTTACTAAATTATAGTAATATAATAGTGTATATAAAAAATAACAAAAAATACTATCAAATCTTTAGATAGAATGACATTTTCAAAAGAAACTCATTCGTTTAAAATGTTTATGGGTAAAGTATTTCCGTCCATTTGGTTTGATTATATTAAATCTTCTGTTCCAGTTACTCTATTATAATTATGTTTTATTTTATATAAATGTGTAGATAAGATTTAATGCAATAGGAACATTATAACCCAAACAGAAAATCGGATCCCTGATTGATCAAGTTGTCAACGGTTGATGCAACTACTTTGTCAGCAGTCATTCCTACACCTAGATGCACTGAAACATTGCCTTGTTAAGAGCCACGGGTGGAGGGCTTCAATAAGCCCTTGAGGTTGAGAGCTCCGCAAAGAAGCCTACATAGGACAATACGACATTGTCGCTTATAGTTGACTAAACTGGCTCTCACGCGCCGCAAAGGCTCGTGGGCACCACTTCCGGTTCTTTTTGGCATCCTTAGCCTCTCCTTTGGAAACTGCTGTCGCTGCCACCCTTCTGTTTAGATTCCACCCGGAGCCATCACTTAGGCCCTCAGAGTCATCTTTTTATAGTGCTTTTAGAGAGAGAAACAACTTGGTGCTTGTTTCATTTTTCTTTAGGGTTGGTGTGAGTATGGTGATATCCATGTTCAATGATCTTTTATAATATTCGTTCATGGTGGACTCTTTCAAGTATCAAGATTAGTAAAGTTTTTGGGACTTTGGTGTTTCCCTACATGTCAGCTTCTCTCATTATTGCTCAATCAATGGATTCGGTTTGATATTATACAAGAAAATTTGTGTTGTGCAGCACCAACTCCTTCTACTGTCTTCTAGTGGAACTTTCTGGTTTTGGAACTTGAGACAAGCAGAAAAGGGGAAAGAAGTCTTGGGTTTTATTGGGTTTGCATCAACGGAAGGAAAAGGGTTCAGCTTTGTGCATTGTTCATCTGCAATGTCTTCTTCTTTGCGTCATCTTTGAGCTACAAAGAGCGTTTATGGTTTCTGGAGTTTCGTTTTTGTATTTGTGGGATGTGAGCGAGCAAAGAGAGTAGATTGGTTTTGGAGGCTGCTCATCCGAAGATGTCGCGAATTCAGTATCAAATCAAGCAGAGAGATGGGGTTTTGAGATATTCACCGCCGCTTTTTCCTTATGCAATGTCTCCATATGTTAGAGAATCAACCCCTTCATCACCACCTTCATCTTCATCTTCTGGTACTAGAATTAGCCCTGCTGTTCTTTTCGTTATAGTGATTCTTGCTGTACTTTTTTTCATCTCTGGTCTGCTCCACTTACTTGTTAGATTCCTTATAAAGCACCCATCTTCCTCGGCTGAATCTCAGTCCAGTAGGTACCCAGAAATCTCTGGTTCAGATGCTCTCCAAAGACAGCTTCAACAGCTTTTCCATCTCCATGATTCTGGTCTGGATCAAGCTTTTATTGATGCTCTTCCTGTTTTTCAATATAAAGAGATAATGGGTCTAAAAGAGCCTTTTGATTGTGCTGTTTGCTTGTGTGAGTTCTCTGAGAAAGACAAACTAAGACTGCTTCCTACGTGTAGTCATGCATTCCATATCAATTGCATAGACACCTGGTTACTATCAAACTCCAGTTGCCCTCTTTGTAGAGGAGCCCTTTTCACTCCTGGGTTTCCAATGGAAAACCCAATATTCGATTTTGATGATTTCAGAGACGATGAAGGTTGTAATGCAGAAAATGGCTTAACATCTACTCAGAAAACTGTAGAAATTGAAGAAATCGTTGTTGACAAGGAGGTTTTGCCTGTTAGACTTGGTAAATTCAGAAAGCTAAACGACGGAACAGAGGAGGCAGGGGGAGAGAGTAGCAGCAGTAATCTGGACGCAAGAAGATGTTTCTCAATGGGCTCATATCAATATGTTCTTGGTAATTCAGACCTTAGGGTGGCTTTCTCAAATGACCGGCAACCCAGTGATGCTAACCTTCCAAGAAACGCATATCAGAGTAGGAATCTATCATCACCTGATGGTGAATTGGAGGGGAAGAAGATCAGCAGTATGGCCAAAGGGGAGAGCTTTTCAGTGTCTAAAATCTGGCTTTGGTCTAAGAAGGGTAAGTTCTCAAGCTCTTCAGATGCTAATAACAGTACACCTTCTCTTAATGTTGAGTTGCCATGGATGAGTAGAACACAGGACAAATGAAAGTTAATTTATCTTTGTGGTATTTACTTAACCACAGCTTCATTGCTCAGATCATATTTGGTCCTCCTCTGTTTTACACTTAGTTGATTATTCAAGACATATTTCAGAATTTGTCACCTCTTGTTGAGAGGAGGAGCAGAGCAATACAGTATACGATGGAGATTACAAGTTTTCTGTGATTGTTCTGTGCTGAAAGCAAGACTAAATCTTAATTGCAATTTTGGTAACATCAATAGCAGAACGTATCATTTCTAAAGAGACTGTAACATCAACTTTGAAATTGGGATCTTTTTATCATAATTAAAGTCCGAACCTTTCAATAAGTGTTCATATACAAATGCTTTCCACATTATGCACTTGATCTAAGAAAAGAGACCAAATGCTTCTGCTTTTATTGTCTTTTGAGACATGGTCTAGAGTCCTCCAAGATTTCAATTTTATCATTATTAAATAATCATAAATCAATTTATAAATATTAAAATTTTATATAAAAGGGTAATTTTGAAAGGATGGATATGTACTATCTTTAGCAATTCCTTTTATTCCATATTCACATCCCTTTCGGGACAATGTGTACTCAGAACCTTTTGTGTTTTGTATGAACCGTTCCTTTCATTTGGGGCAATGATGGTGGGATCCAAGAAAGGAATGTGACCAAAAATTGTATAAGTTCATATTTAAATGAAACCCTTTAATTCAAATCTTGGATGTTGTGGGGTCAATTCTATAACTCATCCCCATGTGCTCATGTTGAAACTCAATCCCTTTTCCCCATATAATTAAATCAACCAATATTTAATTTTTGTGCATCAATTTTGAGGAGTCTACATTTAAAATTATTCAAGTTGGTCAAATGAGAACAAAAAAAATTAAAGTGATGGATACCACAAAAGGTTAAAAAATAAAGTTGGAAAAAGAAGGAAAAAAAAGATAAATCATAGATGAGTTTTAAAAAGTAAAGTTAAATTTATTAGATTTTGGTTTAATATATTATTAATGTTTTTTTAACTTTTTAAAATTATAAAAATTATAATTTTAATTATACAGCATTTGTTTTTCCTACCATTAACTTTTGTTATGATTTATAATAAAAATTAATAACAAATGGAAATGCGTTATAAAATTAGAACTATATAGAATTTATTAATTCTAGGCTGAGTCCTGAAGTAACTAATAGAGATTGCTCCCTTGAAAAGTTACCTTTACATTCAACCTATTTATTTTTTCTCTCTTGCAGTGAATAAATGGGTTGCATGTAAAGGGAACAGGATGAATAACAATTTTGGGAACAAGTGAATACGTCCCTTTTTTTTAGAATGTAATCACATGTTCTCAAAATTAAAGTTCTCCTGCTCCCTTCACATTCAACCTATTTATTTTTTCTCTCAATTTTGAGAACTGGTGATTACATCCCTTTTCTTCGGAGTGTATTCGCCTGGTCCTAAAATTGTTATCCCCCTATTCCCTTTTCATCCAACCGATTAATTTTTCTCTCCCCCAGTTAATAAATGGGTTAGATTTAAAGGGAACAGAGGGAACAACAATTTTGGAAACAGGTGAATACGTTCCTTTTCTTCGAAACGTAATCACCTGTTTCCAAAATTGTTGTCTCCCTTGTTCTCTTTACATTCAAACCATTTATTTTTTCTCTCTCCCAATTAATAAATGGGTTTGATGTAAAGGGAGCAAGGGAATAACAAATTTGGAAACAGGTGAATACGTCCCTTTTTTTCGGAATATAATCACTTGTTCTCAAAATTGTTGTCCCTCCTATTTCCTTTACATCCAACCCATTTATTTTCTCTCTCTCTCAGTTAATAAATGAGTTGGATGCAAAAGGAACATGAGAAACAACAACTTTGGGAACAAGTGAATACTTCCTTTTTCTTCGGAAAGTAATCACTTGTTTTCAAAATTGTTGTCCCCCTGTTCCCTTTATATCCAACTCATTTATTTTTTCTCTATCCCAATTAATAAATTGATTGGATGTAAAAAGAACATGAGAATAACAATTTTGAGAACAAGTCAATACGTCCCTTTTTTTCGGAACGTAATCACCTATTCCTAAAATTGTTGCCCCTGTTTCTTTTACATCCAACCCATTTATTTTCTCTCTCTCTCCCGGATAATAAATGAGTTAGATGTAAAGGTAACAGATGAATACGTCCCTTCTCTTCGGAACGTAATCACCTGTATTCAAAATTGTTGTCCTCTCTGTTCCCTTTACATCTAACCCATTTATTTTTTTCTCTGCCAATTAATAAATGGGTAATAAATAAGTTGGATGTAAAAGGAATAAGGGAAATAATAATTTTGAGAACAAGTGAATACTTCCTTTTTCTCCGGAACGTAATCACCTGTTTTCAAAATTGTTGTTCCTTTGTTTCTTTTATATGTAACTCATTTATTTTTTCTTTCTCCCGGTTAATAAATAGATTGGATGTAAAAGAAATTTTGAGAACAAGCGAATTTGTCCTTTTTGCAAAAAAAAAAAGTAAGGCTCTTAATTATAGCATTTCTTTAATGTCAATGACTTAATTGTCCTCTAATGACATACAAGTTTCGGCGCCACACGTATCGTGTTCTGCTCTCGGAATTACTTATCCGTGACTAGATCGCGACACGTATCTTTTACCTTTCATTTCCGTAGTCTCACTCAAGTTATGGACCGTGGGCGTATTGCCCTCGCCAGAATGGATGTAGTACGGTGGGTCCGCAACCCAAACGAATCTCTTTGTTTTTTTCAGATTACTTCACTTAAAGGAGAAAATGAGAAAAGCCTGAATGATTGTCTTATTCCGAAGGACAAATAAAAATATGATATATTTATTGTGTATAATAAATATATTATTTCCATTCAACCTTATTTTAATTAATTTGCATTTTAATAAAATTATATCATTTTCAAATTGCTAGAAAGAGACTCTTAGTTTGGGTATAAATATAATATTACTTAAATTTGTTTTATAATTTTTGTACAAGAAAATTTTAATTATTCTATTATTATTTATTTTCTTTTAGCAGTTATTATTTTATTTTAATAATTATTATTATCACTTTTATGTTTATTTAACTTCTTTTATCGTATCTTTATGTCATATTTGCATACGAGTTTATCATAAACAATCCCTCTATTAAATTGAGATAAGACTGCATGCCCGCATTTGTGTCCGACTAAGTTTTAAATAAAATCTCAAATAGTTTATAAGTGTTCATTTTCAAAAGATTACCTCAATATAAAAAGGATAGTTGTAATTTTAGTGCTTTTTAACTGCCAGGAGTTTAAGACTTAATTCCAGCAGCTGTCCTTCTTATGTATTAACGATAATATGGAAATATATCATTTTCATATTGTCTCCAACGGCTTCTTACCATTCCAAGCCTCCCATATTTGTTGTTTTCCTCTTTTCATGCAATCTTGTATCTATTTCCTTATCTTTAGTTATGTATATATAGCTTCTTTGTAAACAGATTGTGTATAAGAGAACATTCAAAAATTCAAACAATATTTTATATTTCTCTAGATTTACACTATAGATGCCTTGAACTGCTAATAGAGCTGCTCATTCTCTAGCAAGGATATCTCTATTGTATGCAGATCGTTTTACTTGGCCTTTGCTGCCAAGTTTTCTTTCTTCTGCTATTGGTTCTGATGTTGCTTCGTTTAGGAGTAATTTAGAGGAAGTCTAAGTCCAAGTGTATGGGGTAAAACTTATTGACTTGGGTGTTAATTTTTTGCCTCTTTTATATGCTTTTGTGGTGTTTCCTGATGATTTTAATGTCAAAAAAAAAGAAAAAGAAAAACAAATCTCTTTAAAATTTAGTGCTCCATTTTGGATGGTTGGAGAAAGGAAGGAAAAGGTAACACAAGGATGGATAAGGATAACCTTCACGAGCGGTGGGAATTGAAGCAAAAGCTTATTAACATTGTGTTCTTTGTTGAACTAACATGGAATGTTTGGTATCCCAATTTATGTTACATGGGACAACAGCCCATGCTTGTCTGTCACCAGTATTGTCACGATCAATCCAAAAAAAGGGAATGATGGGTTGATCGACAGTCCTTGGTGGCTTTGATTGATGTTAAAAGATATTCTGATAGAATCTCAAGGCGAAGTTGGTAAGAAATTTTTTTGGCTCAAGTAAAGTCGTAGATTCAAACCCTCTTATATATGCAGTTGTTTAAAACTTGAGACCAGAGCTTTATTTTTTACAAAGAACTTACTCAATTCAAGCGAAGATTAGTCTAGATCTGGATGACTTAAAAATATCTTCTTATAATTGAAACCCGCCTAAGATGCCTTCTAAATAACTAAAAAAAAAAATATGTTGAGACTCAAATTTCTAAAAGGTTTTGATTGGGTAGGTTCCATTAAGGTTTTAAAAATCCGCTCGGAATATTTGATTCGACTGAAAAAAGTTTAAATTAGCCAATTTTAAAAATTATTAGGTAAAATTGAATTGGACTATTGACTAGTTCAAACATTTTATAATCAAACTGGACAGTTCGATTTAGTTTTTAAAACTTTATTGATTGTTAGTAAAATAAGATATTTAAAATTTAAAAGATTTAATTAATATTATACTGTTATAAAAATTAAATCATTTAATTTTTTTACATAATTCTTTTAATTAATCAACATCCTTTGGCCTTTACAAAATCAAACAGAAGATAAATTAATGTAAAAAGAAAAAAGAAAAAATAGGTGATTAATTTATATACTAAATAAAAAACAGGTGAAAAAGTGAAAAGAAAAAAGAAAAAAAAAAGAAAGTCAACCTCTCGTATGTCATATCTCACGGCTCCTCACCACTTATCCTTCTTTACTTCCCTCTCAACGTATGGCGTTGCACTACTGCACCCACCGCCAATTTTGGCGGCGTCTCTTCTTGTTTCACCAATTTCCGTTGTCACCGTGCAACAATCACGTAAAAGCCCGCAAGTCTCTGTCAAAATCCATGGAGGTCTTTCCGGAAATGGAGTACCTGGACGCAAATCCTCGGGTAAAGATATCATCGTCGATATGATCAGTGCTCGCCATACCTTGATCGAAGTTTAGCGCATAACTCAAAGGATCGTACTTAAATTTCTCGGTCCCATGTTTGTTCCTCCTTCTGCTAATCTTTCTCAAGAGCGTTTTCCACTTAGGACGACCTGCCACAACCTCCGACCAGTCCTGCACCGTCTTCCACCTCCTGTTCCACCACTTACCGTTTTGTGCGCTGGTGGGTGAGGAGGGGTGTCCTTCAACGGACCCAATCCTTTGCCAAAACATTGATCCGAAATCACCGCATGTTCGTTTAGGTTTTGTAAACGGGAAGCAAAAGCAACAGCCTCTCTTTCTAAAAGCCATATCTTGGATGTCATCGTCGTTTGAGGCGTCTGGCGCTGCCAACGGCGACATCGTGAAGGGTCACTAAATGGGTTTTCGCAGAGGAAGAGAGAGAGAGGGAGAGGGAGAGGGAGGCAAGAGACAACAAACGACGATGTTGGTTGTTGTTGTCTCTGCGAACCCTAGCCCTCCACGGCCAAGATGTTTCCTATGGATTTTTGTGTCTATCTCTCTTGAGAGGAACACACACTCTCTCTAACGTATTTAAACGTATTGAGAGAGAGACCGTTTCGGGGATAATAATGGAGGCGGTAGTTAGTTGTTACTTGTTAGTTCGCAACGGAAATGGTGGTGGTAGTTACGGACGTGCCGGTCGGCTGCCAGT
>JAOSBP010000001.1:22707095-22719124 GCA_027563825.1 Erythroxylum mucronatum | reverse complement strand
TTAGAAGTTTTCTTGGCTTTGGTAAGGATTCATGAGCCTTCTTAACATAGTCAAATGGTAATAAGAAGAAAGCGATGGTTGATAGAATGGAAAGTAGCATTGCCTTTGACTTTAAAGAAGAAATAAACATTTTTAATGATATTAGTGTTTAACTTCATAACTAAGATATTTAATGATGTTGAAATTCTATTTTTACTTATGATTAAGATTAGTAAAATTGTATTTCAGTATATACTTAGAATTTTGTGTCATTTAATTTGACGCCTAGCATACTTTTGACGTTGATGTCAGTTTGCTTCTGGCTTCACAAACATCCTACGATAATAGGCCGCCTATGAATTCAAATTCAGGTATTTTTATTGGACCGACTTATAGATCAGACCTAGGTCAATTACTTTATTTAGAAGAGTTGGATTTCGATATTTCGCTCTTGGACTTAAATTTAAGGCCTATCACATAAAAATTTAAAGACAGTATAAAAAAAGGTTTTACAAATCATGAAGTTTTTTGTTATAATAAAAAAAGAATTGAAAAGAGGTTTAAAAGATTAAACTAATATTAGATCGTCATAAGATTGGTTAAAGATTGAATAAATTTGAAGAATTTAATAAATGATTGAAAAAGATTATCTTTATTTATCAAAAAATATAAAATTTAATTAAAAATAAATTGTTAAATTTATTTATTTATTTTGGATTATAAAAATCGATTAATTTTTCTAACTTATCAAAAAAATTAAATTAAATTAAAAATAAATTGTTAAATAAAAATTTATTTATTTATTATGGTTTATAAAAATCGATTAATTTACGAAAATTAAACGATTAATTAATAAATTGATTAATTTTTACCAATAAAAGTTATTAAACTAAATCATATCAAAAAATTAAAAATTAAACTAAAAATTGGCTAGTTTAAGATTTTTACTGTTAAACCGGTGGAATTAATTCAGGTTTTAAAACATTACGATTTACAAAATTACACGGGAAGAGTGTCCAAAGAACTAGAAAATTATAATTAAAGAAAGGGGTCAAAAGCCAACTCTTCTTATTAGTGGGCGGCCACTTTCAAGTTTCAACTACTACCTAATGTTGATTGTGGAATCGCTCTCGATTCTTGAGAATCTGAATTGGAATATTTTCTTTTTAAAACATTACATAAATTCTAGGATTTACATACAATATCCAACAAATCAAAATTAACTATTTAGAGAGTCTATTTTTTTAAATACTTAACTTGTGGGGGAGAGATATCCATACCCCTATAAGATATACTTCGTTCTCTAACTAACGTGGGATCTCAAGTAACTTTTAAAGAAATTATGCAATTCAAATTCAAGACTTGTTCTTTAAATTTTTCTCTAATTATATTAAATAATGATTAAAAAATTTAAATAATTCAATCGGTTTAATTGCAAAATTTTTAAATATTTGATTTAATTTAATAATTTTGTTATTAAAATTAACTAATTTATTAATTAACTAAATAGTTTTTATAAACCAATCGATTTTCATAAATTAAAATAAATTAGATATTTTTTATTTAACAATTTTTTAATTAATTTAATTTCTTTAAATTTTCTATTGTTTCACTAAAATGCTCTTATTTTGTAACATTGTTGACATCTATCTAAAAACGTAATCACTTTAGGAATCTTGACAAAGAAAAATACAAAAATTATTATTTAATTTTAGATTGAACTATTATTATTAATTAGGTATATATTATTAGATATTGATATTTTAATAAAATATTTTATTTAGTTATTTTTAAATTATATTTCTTATTTATTATATCTTAATTTTATGACAGTCTAATATTGATTGAATTTTTAAAAGCAATCGGATCTCATACTTTTAACACTTTTATTTTTTAATTAAACTTTATATTTTTCGATTGGTAAGAATAGTTATCTACTTCAATCATTTTTTAATTTTTTTAGTTTTGTTCAATTTTAACCGATTTTACGAAGGTCAAATACTAATTAAATCTTTTAAATTTTAAATCTCTTGTTTTATCGATTTAAGTTCAAATTAATTTTTTCTTTTTCTTTTTTTAAAGAATCGTGAGATATGTAGAAATTTAAAAAACAGTGCAGATCTCAAGAGTATATAAGCTAAATTATACTCAAGATCTCGTATCACATGATTAATATATAAAAAGATATGATCTTCAATAGGTATATAATTGTACTGAGGACCGTCATTAACAAGGTTTACATTTTATTTGGGACCATAACATGTGTTCATGTATTAAATTGATAAATATATGTTTCTCAATTGACCAAAATATATGTATTAATATATATAAAAATATATTTTTGTGTTAAAAAATACAAAAAGTATCAGTTTGAAGCCACGTCATTTTCTCGAACCAAATACATATATTAATAATAAAACCTATTGATTTTTAATAATAATAATAATTATTATTATTATTTTGCGTTAAAAATATATGTATTAATATATATAAAAAAATAATTTTGTGTTAAGAAAAGAGTATTAGTTTAAAACCACACAATCTTGTATTAGATCTCACGTTTTAGCGAGACTTCAACTGAGTGATGATGATAATTTGATTGACTCTCTGTGAATTTCATTACTATCTTCTAGATCTTGTGGATAATATAAGTAAATAAATTAAAAAATTTATGTAATTGAAAGATTCAACAGGCATTAAACTGTCATAAAACGGTTAAAGATTAAATAAAATTAAAAATTTTGAAATATGATTGAAGGAGGATGTTCTTTTCCATTAAAAATTTTGAAGTTTAGTAGAAAATTGAGACCTTTAAAAAAATTAATTGACTTATAAAAATTGATTAATTTATAAAACCAACCGATTAATTAAAAACCTGATAGATTTTTAATAATAATAATTATTAAAGTAAAACAATTTGAAAAATTAAAAATCAAACTAAAATGTCAGTTGGTTTGAATTTTTTACAATTGATCCGACTAAACTGATTTAATTTTTTAATAATTGATAGAAAGTGATCCTAATCTTAGAGATCGAGGTAGAGGGTGTGGTTGTATAATTTAATCTGCATTTTAAATTTCCATGAATTAACATTTGATTAATTAATAATTTATATTAATTAATAATTTTTATGTTACTAACTTATTAAATTGATAATTTCGTTAAATTAATAAGATAATAGTTTTAGGAAACATTTTTTATAATTATGTAGTCTTATTCATATTATAGATTAATAACTTCATAAAGCTACAAATATGTATAAACGTTTTTTAATGAATTTTCATCTTATTATGTATCTCATTTTTTTGTATAAAAAAATTTAGATTAAATTCATTAATTATAATAAATATAACTAATTATTAAACTCAAATAATTAATATTCAGTTTACTAAATTAATAAAAATATAATAAACTTTTAGTTAATTAATTACATATTTATTCAATTATAAATTTACTATAAAAATTAATAAAACATTTATTAATTAATTACCTACTAATAGATTTTACACAATTCCAATATTATTAATTTATAGAGATCTTAGTGCACTACTATTCCTAATTTGGTTGCATCCAGCTCGAGCTAGAACATAAGAACTGAATTAGAAGTTATAGACACCATCTTCACAGATTCTTGTCATGGTCATGCAATGATCAGAATCTCTGGTGAAAATCTCTCGCTACCATGAACTGGATATTTGTGAAAAGCATCAAGGCTCTATAGCTTCTTTTCAATGATTTTCAGGAATATGTTCAGGCCTATGACTCATTAAATTCTGAAATCAAATGTGTAAATGAAATAGATCTTATTGAATGGTAAAGAAAAACTCATTATCTGTTGGTTAGGAGCATTGCATTTGCAATTTCTATACTTGATACTTCCCAGCTTTTCTCTCACGATGGTGATGGGCACGGAGTCAGAAAAGGAGTGGAGGCTTTTGCCATTTTAGATATTTCAAAGGCCTCTTCTAGTTTTGCAACAACTAGTTCCATGGATGGTCGTTGTTGCTTAAGAGATATGCATGACAATGCCAATGAAAATGTGATACCAAAAGCTTCTGCTGAATATTCCCCTTCCAGCTTTGGATCAGCAAATTCCAGGATGCTACCTCCTGAGGCAAGGGACTTGGCCTGAGGAAAAATATTCAGATGATCAAACTTTATGAAGTTTTTAACTTCTGTTGCACTGGGGCTCCATTGTGCGGTTTGACCTGAATCTAGATACAAAAATTGTAAGCAAAAGGATAGAAGATTGCTTTCTTTACCATTTTGTCCAATGGCATTGGTTTCCTCAGGTTCATGTTAATGACTTTCTTTCCGGAGAGAATCTGCAGAAGTACTATCCCAAAGCTGTAGACGTCTCCTGATGAATTCACCTGATGATCACTTTGGTACTCGGGGTCGACGTAACCGAATGTTCCTCTAACTTCTGAGCTGGCGTTGCTCTCATCCAAGTCAATGACCTTCGACAATCCAAAATCTGAGAGCTTTGCTGCAAAATTTTCTCCTAGCAGAATGTTTGTTGGCTGCACAAATGGGGGAAAAAAGAAGAAGAGATCTTTACCATGGACAGGACTGCACAGTAGCTTGCAGAAAAGAAACAAGATTTCCTAAAACTGGTAATGACATATATATTCTGAAAGTGGGAATCATAAAGGGGTTCCAGAGTTTCAGCTTTTCTTCAAGGTTCTTGGAAAAGTTTTGGGAATGCAATAAAATTCTTGAAGCAGACCTTTATATCCCGGTGAACAATGCAGCCTTCTGAGTATGTGTGGAGAAACCAGAGACCTCGAGCACTATCAATGGCAATCTTAAGCCTTAGAATCCATGGCAGGAACCTGTCCCTCCCTGTGGTGGATCAAAATCGAGTGTTATTCTTGTGTGAAACAGTAGTGTATCTTAAGTGAGAAAAAAAAAAGAGAAATACCAAAAATCCACTCAGAGAGATTTCCATTCGGACACAGTTCATAGACCAGAAAGCATTCGTCTTCTTCTATGCAGCATCCCAGCAGAGCTACAAGGTTTGGATGTTTGACATGATATAAGTTCATGATTTCCCTTATAACAGTCTCTACATGTCCATCATTGATGATGTGCTTTATCGCAACTTCCTGATTATTTGACAGTTTTCCTTTATGTACTTTTCCTGAGAAATTCAGAGAAGTCAACTCATAAGTTTTATATCAGTGATCTATTCACAAATATTGAATGTTTTCGCTTTTTTCTAAGTTAGACAATCAAAATCAAATACCAATCTCCATAATTTCTCCACACTTTAAAACTCACCAGCAGTGCCTTCACCTATGAGATTCCTATCATTTAGATTATCTGTGGCGGAGTAAACTTCCTTGAACTGAAACTTCCGACAAGGAGACTCCTTTAATCGCAGATCCTGAAATGCTGTCAATTAATGTTTCAGAATCTCAGCTCATCTCAATGAAGGATTTAAACTGTTCATATGGATCTGAAGTATGGTTGGAAAATACCATTCCTTTTGACAGTTGAAACAGATCTAACTGATCTACGGCACCTTCTTGACACAATTTTTGTGGCAATAGTTAGTGTTAACACTACAATGGCTATGATTAGAATCCAGGAACCTGTTCAGGTGTAAAAATAACATGCTAAGACTTTTGACTTACGAATACTATTAAACATATGAAGATTGTGTTACCTATGCTAAGATTAGGCTTCTTTTCAGCTGATGATGCATTACTTGAGGCCAAAACTGAGGAAAAATTGTCAGTCCCAATTAATCTCCAGTGTGTTGAAACAGGGATTAATCTCCAGGATATGTTAGTTGAGCATCAAGCAATGTACTTACCTGAGTCGTTCTTTTGGTCTTTGAGACATTTATAAACTCTTTGGACATAAGGCTTATCATCAATCCTTGTACTTATTAATGATATCAGCAAAGCAAACCTACAGACGTCAGTTTCAATATCTGGAGTTTCAGAATTTGACAGGGCCGGTGTTGCATATATTTTCCTCCAACTATTTACACAAGAACTACAGGATTCATTCCATACTGCATCAGAACCAGCAAGATCACAGTGTTCATTTAAACTTTTCAGTTCATCACCCAACCTGTCAGTAACATCAGCGACAGAAAAGTCAGAACAACCACCACCTCCACTTGTCAGCTTCTGAATTCCACAACTGAAAACATCGTCTTCGACGATCCTGATTGATTCTAAACAACTCGTTTGTTCACTGGCTTGTAAGAATATAAGTCCTGTTCTATTTGCTCTTTGACCGAGTGTGGACAAGTAAGATTGGAAAACTGATCCACAGCAGTTCTTTTCCAGGAATCCGCCCCAGTTTCCCTCTATGCAGGTTGAATTTGTGCCTGCGGACCCGACCTGAACTCCAAGGCCACATGTTATTTCAGGAGGTCCAGAAACTGCCGATCCCACCGTGATCAACAGAAGGAAAATGCTGATATTGATCTGACGACGACTCAGAGAACACCGGGTAGTTTCAATCATGGCATGAAGGAACTTGAAGAACGGACAATAAAATGAAAAGATCGGGATATAACATAAGCTCTTCTTTTTCTTGCATTTACAACTTTTCTGCTTCCGGGAAAGTATTCTCTTGTATCTCGTTGTGAACACCATTGTCCCAGTTTTTGACCTCATTAGCTACTTCTCTGCGATTTAATAAAGATACCTTGTTTTGTGACATGAGATCGAGCACTTAAATGATTAAAAGACAGTAATCTCTTGTCATCTACTGGAGCAGTCTTTTGGATTACTCAAATTTTGAACTTGCTTACAAAACTGATAGTCTCTAAACAATTAAACAAAAGGTTTGGATATATCGTCTAGATAAACTAGAAAGATGGAGGATTTGTCCATTTGATAGATGTCTTCTTCACCGGCCGATGTACGGACTCAAAACAGGAATAACTCGTAAGACGGTAAGAACATAATAGGCATTGAGGGTTTGAGGTCTTCCTTTGACTGAATGTCCTGAGCAAAAAGACAACATTCTCAACATCGACAATCACTATGACAGTTAAATGCCAGCAACTTCTGGCACTGGGGTAAAAAAGAAGTTAGAATGCAATGCAATGAAAGATTAGGAGCTCCAATCAAACTCTATGAATATGAATATGCTTAATCAATCTGCTTCGCGTCTGCAGCTTGGAGGTCAACAAATACCGCACGACGACGCATATTCTTCCATGATGACAACTTATAATCGGATGATAAACAGTACTACTAACTACAATAAAATGAAATATCTAGATCCGGCCCCTCTTTGTAGTGTCCCTTCTGCATACGGTCCTCAGAATTATTATGTGAACAATGCAACAGGAAAACCTGGAGACTATTCTATTTTTGGAATTTCCTGGAGTGTCAGGAAATCTTGGAGATGATATGCTATTTCCTGACGTTTCTGGAGTGTCAAGAAACCCTGGAGATGATTTGCTACTCCCTGAATTTCCTGGAGTGTCAGGAAACTTCGGAGATGATGTGCTACTTTGTGGATTTCCTGGAGTTTACATGCCTTCAAATGTTATAGATGCTCATGGACAAGTGGTGGTGGATCCACTAATCAATCCTCATCAGCTTAACACATCTCAAGGTCGGAATCAAAATTCAATTCTCATCAACTTAACATCTCTCAAGTTACAAGGCGAAGAGATGATAATCAATCACATCTGGAACAGGAATTACCTCATTATCAATTGTTTGATAGAACTATTGACTCTGTTCCTGACCCGAATTACATATTTGATTCATTCAAGACATAAAGATTAGAGAATCCAAAAATCATATCGTTTATGTTTGTGTCGGTGAGCTCGCCAGAATGAAGAGATATTTTTCGGAGAAAACAGTGAAAAAGAAGTCAAGAGATGCTCCAAGAAATATGAAGTACAATCTGATTGGAGAGTCTCTCCACATGAAGACTTGTGGCCTGGTGGGACTAGGAGTACAATGATGTGATTGTAGCACTTTTTATTTTTATTTTTATAAGATGGTTTTAAAATTTTATCAGAAATTAATAAGACATAATAAGAGGTTTAAGATTTAAAAGTTGCAAGACCCTCATAAAACTAGTTAAAATAGAATAAAATTAAAGAATTAAAAAAATAATTTAAGAAATTATTTGTACTTATATAAAAGTTTAAAGTTTAATTAAAAAAGAAGAATGTTAAATAAAAATTGATCAGTTTATGAAAACTAACAAATTACTTAATAAATTAATTAATTTTTAACAACAAAAATTATTAAATTAAATCAAATCGAAAAACAAAAAATGAAACTGAAAATTAATAAGTTTAAAGTTTTTACTATTAAACCGACCAAATTAGTTTGATTTTCAAAAGTACGAAACCTTACTCTCTGCTAATTAAGAGTAAGATTGCATACTTTTGAACATCTCAAGCTTTAGTACAGCAGAGAAACCTTAACTGAAATGTTATTGTTGTTATTGACGTAATTTAATTAAAAAGTTAAAAGTATCCATGTGTATTAATTTACTTATAATTTCAAAATAACATTGTATTAAAAATATAAAATTAAAATAGAATAATAAATTATTTAATAAATTTTAACTCAAAACAAGAAAATAACATTATGAATTTAGATTGGTTTGTTGCATTTATAAGAATTCTTCAAAAATGATAAATTTTAAAATATAATAATTAAATTATAAATTATAAAATTATTTAAAATTGGAGGAAAGAAAGTAACCGTTAAAATAATATTGATTGGTACAATTTCAATTGCTTCCTTTGTATTAGCCCAATTGGCCACTATCCCATACATCGATATTCTACTACCACTTTACCGGCGAAGCAAGAAACCTGCTTCGCTCTGGTTCAAAATTTCAACTTTTGGTCTATATTTGGATTCTTTCAATTTAATTTGGTTTCCTGAGGTTTCGCTTTTGTAATGTCAAGCGAAGCAATAATGGAGAAGGATACAAAGACTGCCACCCAGGATCTGAAGATTGATCTGTTTGAGGACGACGATGAGTTCGAAGAATTTGAAGTCAATGAAGGTAAAAGTTCGAAAGAATTGATCTTTTTGATGAATCTTTTTTTGGGTGTATCTTCTTTTCTTTACTGGCTCATTTATTCTGATCTAAGCTTTTAGAATTGTTTGGTTGAGTGTTTCAATTCGTAAAGACTCGGTCTTTTGTGGTAAGAAATGTTAAACTCGTGGAATTAGGGTTTAAATTACATTATGGAAATTGGGACGATTTGAGAGTACTTGGATTATAGGGGTGAAATTATGATTAAAGGAGGCAAAAATTTTGTCATATCACTGTATTTAGAGATTTTAGTATGCAGATTTGCTTGTGCTTAATGGTATTAAGATAGCTTGTTGCCATACCAGTTCAAAAATTGATTAACCTGAAATTGTGATCGGAGTAGCAATGGAGATTTAGAGAATGACGGAGATTCTTATGCCTTCTATCAAGCTTCTAGTGAAACTTGTGGTGACGGGGGGATTTTAATCCCACATCTTTTGGCTCTAGTACTCGATTGGATTTGAACGCCTGGTCTTGTGTCTTTTTATACTTGATTGGATTGCTTGGTTGTGGGTTTAAGATCACAGCAAATTGTCCATAATGATTCTATTATTGATTTTCCATATATACAAATACTGGACTGTTATCTTTATGCAAATCCCTTTATTTGTAGCTTGTAGTATAGAAGCATATCATTTATGGTAGGTTTCTTCTTTTGTTTTGATGTTCTGATTGGGTACTTATGTTTCCCTTTGTAGATTGGGATGATAAAGAAGAAGGAAAAGAACCGATCCAACAATGGGATGATGATTGGGACGATGATGATGTGAACGATGATTTTTCCTTGCAGCTGAAGAGAGAACTTGAAAACAACTCTCAGAAGAGTTAAAGTTGCCAAACCATAATACTTTAGAAAGAAATGGTGACTACTGAACTTTGGTTTGGTGATCCTTCATCATGCAACTCAAGTAAATTACTTCTGCTTGTTTGTTGGGGGTGTGCAGTATGTAAATTAGACGGTAACAGAATCACTGAACGAGAACTTTTCATACGAACATGAGAGGAATTGAGGTAACGAAAAACTGCCACTTTAAATCTACACTTATGTCTTGTAAATGAGCTGATCTTTAGATCCAGTTACCATTTATCTATGTTGTTGATTACAAAGATGTTGTAAGCATTTATGTGCAAGAAAAAGCAGTTTCCTCCTCAAGAACAGCAGCATATTAGCTAGATGTTAGTTTCTTGATATGAAACTAGTCTTGAGCATCTTACCACATTGTATTTCGACTTTGGTTCTCAGAGTGTTTCTTACCGCATCCTTCTGCAGGGTCTAGGTAATTTGTGCAGGGTCTAGGTAATTTGGCTCAAAGTTCCATGGAAATTCCGTTACTGTGACCAATTCATCTGCAGATTAAGGTCAACACGAAAAGCTCACTTGCTCTCATTCTTTAGCGCGCATGCAAGAAGAAAAATTGCACCTACCATAGAACACCAGTCTCAGAAATCCAGATTTCACCTAAGAATCCAAAATCCAGATCCACACACAATAATCATCTGAGACCATTAAGTTGACAGGACCAAGAGATCGTGCAGCACGACTTCAAACTCTGGTTACAAAAGCTTGGTGGCCATTGCAAAACGAGGGAACATAGAAACTGGAGTTTATTGGTCCTTTCAACTCCAGATCGAATTCCAGGAATGTTTTGAGGGGAAAAGCTGGTAATGGATGTGGTGAGACTTGTCATAGTTGTGAGGAATGGCGTGGCCTTTAGACATGAAAGGGAATAAAACGGCACGTTCACTTGATACGAAGTCTATCTTTAGGCAGTTCAAAGCAGTCAAGCTTTCTGTCACTTGATACGAAGTCTATCTTTAGGCAGTTCAAAGCAATGAAGCTTTCTGTCACTAAGGTTCGATCTAGCAATTATCAAAGTTGGTGCATAAGAGGCATTAATTTAAAGGAACATTTGTAGCTTTCTTCAGGTTTTGTTTGTATCTAGAAGCCTTGGTAGCTGTTGGTATTATCAAGTACAGAAACTCTGGTAAAACCTGATGCCTACTGTCTACAAAACTATATTTAGTTTTGAATGTGAATTGTAGCATAAAACAAAAGAATTTCCATATCAATACTGCGTTGCTTGTACATGATGTGGTCCATGTGGATGAACAACTACAAATTAATCTTATGCTTTCCTTACCCTTAGTCCAATCCAAAAATGTACGTAAGGGGCTAGATTCAACTCGAGATATAAAACTAGAATTTGCAGCTCGATCTTGAGCCCAAACAAATTTAGGTAGACCAAAGTTCAATTGGGTTTAAGGTAAGTTTAATTATTTTCTTTCCTAAAATTTAATCTAATGTGATCATTGAAATGACATAATTAAATTTTAAACTACAGTGAATCGTTAAGATTAAGCTCAGGTTAATCTGAAATTCGAAATAAAAAAAACAAATTTGATTCGAAATCTAATCAACTTAATATAAACTTTTTTTTTAAGGGACAAACAACGAACTAAACGAAGCGGGGGACACTAATCCCAACGATATCCTCTAAGAGGATCGAGTGACACCTATTAAGTGTGGATACAAAAGTGATAACCCTAAGTTCAAAAGAGATAGCATAATTAGCGAGTCAGCCAGCATTTCACTTACCCTCCCGATAAATATATCGGGATAAGACTACCCAAATACAATTGAGTAGCTCGTTGATGCCCGAAACGAGCGGATTAGATAATACGATATTAAGGCGAGAACAAACATCATCTTTATCTGCGACATATCAACATCATTTAGAAGAGAAGGTGTTTAATTTCTTCTAGCCGTTTATCTGCATGAGACTCATTGCATATCTGGTCGATAAGCTTGCTTAGTGAGAGCCATGACGAACCAGTCTCCTCCTCCATAGCTTTCTTAGCCATTTCTGCAACTTCCTTAACCTTCTTTCTTACCTCCTTACCCATCTCTCCTTCCATTAGCTCTCTCATCATTTTCTTCAACCCTTCACTTTTCACATACCCTTTCACAGAACCATCACAAGTCTCTACTCTTAGCCCAACTTTGA
>JAOSBP010000001.1:22612056-22642302 GCA_027563825.1 Erythroxylum mucronatum | reverse complement strand
GGTCCTGTATAGATTCTTATTATAATTTTAGTCTTATTAATTTTTTCCTGCGGTCCCTGTCGTGCCTTAATTGTTTGGACCACACGTGTGTTATTTGTAATTTAAATAAGCAACAGATTATTTTAAATGAAATAGAAAATCTGTTGATTTGAATTACAAACCGCATGATTGATAAATAGTGTAATCTTAGCGGTTATTTCTTATGCGGAAAGGAGAGAGTTCTCTATATATATATATGTGCCTTTTTTCCTATCGGAGAGGTATCTATTGGAAAACAAAAAGAGAAAACACAAACTCTCTGAAAACACACAGGATACATTCTTTCTGCCCACCCAGAAACAAGGGTTACAAAAACGATTAAGGTTACACGATAGAAGACTGTAAGGATAAAACGATTTGCGAAAAGAAGTTTCTTCAACAGGTTTGTCTTGTCTCAATCTTATAATTGGTTTGCCTATATTTATATTTCTAATTCTAGATTGCTTCCGCTGTGGATATGATTGATTCCATCAGTTATTACCTGTGAAGAACTCATCTGTGTTGGCAACGGTGGGGAAACGCCTCCAAAAGGTACGAGCTTTACATCCGTCCCGGAGGATATGCAATAATGTTTCGATTTCGCCACAAACCTGACATGAGGGGTCTGTTGTGAGGTTCCTGAGATGTCGTTGTTAATTAGTGAGAAGTCTACTACGGGCCATAAGCCATATGAACGCTTTGATCCTTTGTGGTCCGTCCCATTTTTCATATTCGTGTCCATTCGCTGTCACTACTATTGTTCAACTGGTTATCGATTAAACGGTAAGCGGAGTTGGTAGAAAAAGAACCATTATTGGACGCTTCCCATATCAACCGATCAGGTCCCAAAAGAGTGCTTGGAGGTAATGTACCTGCTATCGCCATGCAAACGGAGTTAGGTATAAGTGATTGAAATACATTTCAGTTCCATCTCCCTTTTCGTTTACAAAGGATTTAAAGGTGAGATTGAGCAAATTGCTCAGAATAGGATGCAGGACGCGTTGGCCAAGTGGACCGAGATCTTATACCCAGGTGTCCTCCCAAAATTTAGTAGTTTCATCATTACCCACCACCCATTTGATTCCTTGAAGTACATGGACCCATATTGAAGCAATCCCTCGCCGTACCATGGAGCTTCCAGGAACTGAAATGGATTATGGTAATGTGTTTCTATTAAACTTATATTTGGCACTAAGTACTTAGACCCATAACGCATCAGGCTGATGGATTAGGGACCAACCAAGCTTTGTCAGTAGAGCATCATTAGTGACCCGGATTTTCCTTAATCCCAATCCGCCGGAGTCTTTGGGCTTAATCCCAATCCGCCGGAGTCTTTGGGCTTGCACACCTGTTCCTAGTTAACCAATCTCGTCTTATGTTGTTCTTTTGTAGCTCCCCATAAAAACATACGAATAAGCTTCTCCAAGTCATCACATAATTGTCGAGGGAGACGGACTATTTGCATCGCGTATATGAGGAGAGCTGCAAGCACGGATTGTATTAAAGTAATCTGACCGACAAGCGATAGGTGTTTGGCACTCCATCCATTAAGTCGCTGCTGTACATTATCAATTAGATACTGGTATGTCCGTTTAGAGCAACGTTCGTGGATGATCGGTACCTCGAGGTATTTTTCCAAATCAGTTGTACTCTGAAATCCTAGCTTTCGGCTGATCACATTAACCAAGGATCGTGGTATATTTTGAGAATAAAAACACCTTGTCTTGGCTGGACTAACTTTTTGGCCAGACATCGTGCAGAATTGCTGGAGTATACCTTGAATGTACAATACCTAATCGTCTTGAATTTTGGCGAATAAAATGAGGTCGTCAGTGAAAAAGAGATGTGATAAGGCTGGTCCGCTTCTGCTCAATGTTATTGACTTCCATTGTCTCTCATCAACCGTATGATTTATCATGTGCCCAAGTCTGTCAAGGCACAATACAAAGATGTATGGTGAAAGAGGGTCTCCTTGGCGGATGCCCCGAGTAAGATTAAACGCATTAGATGGTTCTTCTTCCGAAAACAATTGCGTGGAAACTGTAGTGATGCATTTTAAAATAAGATAGATAAGTGAGTCAGGTAGGAATTAGGCACACTTTTATTGTCTTTACATAGATTGTTCAATTAAAAAAAAAGATCATTCCTTATGTTTTTAGACCTATATTATACTTAACAATAGTGTAATTTTTATATTTTATTTTATTATATTTACATAATTTATCAATTTTAAAAAATCATGAAAATTATTTTTCTTCTATTTTATATTTTATTATATTATATTTACATAATTTATCAATTTTCAAAAATCATGAAAATTATTTTCTTCTATTTTTATATTTTATTATTATAGTCATTATTTTTTTGGATGTGTACTAAATAAATTGTGGAGCATAAATAATAACTCTTAAATTTTTTGCATTTTTAAGTAAATAATTTAAAATCAAGCGATTAAGTCAATTTTACTTATATTCTCAAATTTTAACGTATTTTCACTCTTTAATTAATTATTTTTTAAAAAAATAAGTAAATATAATAATTTTTACCTAAACCCACTAATCTCAAATCAATAAATTAAGTTCGATTTAATTAATTTTTACGTTAAACTTGAATTTGAAAGAGACAACACAATCTAATTTAAATTAACCAAATCGATTTGTCCACATCAAAACTGTTCTATCATAAAAGCATTCTAAAAGCTTATCCAATTCATCGATGAAACAAATTTTCGACCTTACACACAAACATCTCCGTCCCCATCTCCGTCCCTATGTCCGTCCTCTCCGAGCAAATGTGAAACTCAAGTTTGGCGTTTCCTCACCGACTGAAACAAACTTTAACCCACGAAATTGTCTCTTGCCCTGCAATCTAGCAACTCACATGCCACATTTTGTTCATCAAAACGTGGGCTAAAGCCTGGACAAGGACACGTAAAGCGATGTCACTTTTGTTGTTATTCCAGATTCACTGGCACTACAAAGCGTAGCTGTTGCCAGAAACCAAGCTGAAATTGGAAAAACAAACTCAAAAGGGTAACTTCAGAATTTAATGGTGTACGAGTATAAAGACAATGTTGAAGCTTTTCTGAAGAAATCTGCAAAAGTCTCTTACTTGGAAATGGTAACTCTGCAGTCAAGCCACATGGAGGCCTAGTTCAGGAATCAAACCAGTAGGTTTTGAGTTTCTGCTTCCTTTAAATGGCTTTGTCCTTTGCCAAATCATCAAATCAAGATTTAATTTTTTTTCCATTTTAGTCACATTCAAAATTACTCATAATAGCAAACTTTCCATTTTAAATATCGATTTAAAGATAAAATCTTAATTTTAATGAACGAGTTCAATCGTAAAAAAAAATTAATTCGTCTAATTTTTTAGTTTGGGTTTTCAATTTTCGAAATAACTCTTGTTGTTAAAAATATATCAGTTTATTAATTAGTCGTTCAAATTTTGCAAATTAATAAATTTTTATAAATTAAAATTAATTAATTAATTTTATTTACTGGTCTGTTTTTTAATTAAACTTCTAATTCTTTTATGATAAAAAATAATCTTTTTTAATCATATTTTAAAATTTTTAATTTTATTCTATGTTTAGTCAGTTTTATGACAGTTTAATACTCCCTCCTATCAAAAATAAAAGTCATTTTAGAGAGATTTTAATTATTGAAGATAAGTATCGTTCGTGATTTTTCATGCATATTTATGATTTTACTTCCAAAATTACCCTTTAATTTCTCTCACATCTTGATTACACAGATTATATTTTTAAGGCACTTTAACATGTAATTAATAAGGGTATCAAACATTTCATTAACTTTCTTAATAAGTGTGCATCCCTTTAAAACAACTTTTATTTTGAATAAGAGGAATACTGATTAAACATTATTATAAGAAGAGCTAAATCTTATAACTAAAGGGCAAAATCACAAATTGAGTAATCATTTATTACTTTGATATTGTTATCCTAATCTAGGGAAGGGCCACCTTGAAATTTGGATATTAATTTGGGGGTTGAAACTTTGTCAAAAACTAATTAAGAGTGTTTAATGAATAGGATAATATCAAGTTGGGTCCCCCCTAGTTCCTAGGTTGGTATTATGGGGATCGGATCTTCTGTTCTTCTTGTTTCTAAGTCATCCAATCCGTCGAGCACAAAATAAAGGGAACAAGTTATCTAAACCCATGCTATCAGATGCACTTCTCTCGTGTATGTTATGAAACCGATCATCAATCAGAAACTTGCTTCCTTTCTAAAAAGTAACCAAAACCCAATTGTTAGTTTAGTTTAGTTAATGGAATTTTGGATTACACACCATCGAAATCCAACAGGGACCCATGTGAAATCTTAGTCAAGTTGACGAGTTATCCGACGGTCACAAACACGTTTTACCGGAGAAAGTGTGAGAGAACTCAATCACTACATGTTGTGGAATATATAATAAGGAGTGAAGTGTTGGTTTAAACGTAGGAAGCCCGGAACCAAAGTTCAATCCATGCGAAGTCAATGCCCATCATATTCTAATAAAAAGCCAGCTGATGGTTGATATTTCTTGGAGGTGTTTTTGGTTCCTGCATGTTTTGGACCTTTGAATTCTGACAAGTTCGTTAGTCGTATTTGTGTTTTTGTTCAGTGAAGAGAAAAAGGTTTCATTGTGACGGATGAAGAACGAAGAGCAGGGTCGGTCTTTGTTTGGGATTTCTCTAACTGATAGACCCAAATGGCAACAGTTCCTCATTTGCTCTTCTGGGTTCTTCTTTGGGTACCTTGTCAATGGCATCTGTGAGGTACTTGCCCTGTTTACTTTTTCTTTTTTCTGTACATTAATGGCGTCTTTGTTCTGTCATTTGTGTTTCAACCCAAGAAACGGAAAAAAGAGCGAGAAAGTGGAATTTTTGTTCTTCTGATGTTCTGTTCTGTTTCTGAGGAGATGATTAGTTTGATTCTTTCATGGCGGATTTCCTTTTTCTTTTTTCTCGGTTTCATTAAAACCTATTTGGTTCTCCAGAAATCTGTTTGTTGTAATGTCTATCAAATGGAAGTAGCGAAAAGGCCAAATTTTACCTGTTTCTTATGTTAATCTGATCCAGTATAAGACTTAGTTGTTATCTTCTTCCATTTCTGAATCTTGAAACTTTCCGTCTTTTTTTCATGAATTGCAGGAATATGTGTACAACAGGCTCAAGTTCAGGTTAGTTTTTCCTCTCCTGGCATTTAGATTTTCTTCTTCTGATAAGCATTGATCTGATGACTGTTCTTCATTTTCTTTTTTTTTTCCAGTTATGGTTGGTATTTCACATTCGTTCAAAGTTTTGTCTATGTTTCCCTGATTTATCTCCAAGGTTTCACCACCAAACAAATGGTGAATCCCTGGAAAACATATGTCAAGCTCTCTGCAGTTCTTATGGCCTCCCATGGACTGACCAAAGGGTCCTTGGCTTTCCTCAATTATCCTGCACAGATCATGTTTAAGTCCACCAAGGTAGACACTAAAATGCTTTTTTAGAGATTCTTCAAATTTAGTACAAAGTCTGATTGATTTTGTATTGCAGGTTCTTCCTGTGATGATAATGGGTGCCTTCATACCTGGCCTGAGAAGGAAATATCCTGTCCATGAATACGTATCTGCAATACTATTAGTTGTTGGATTGATCCTTTTCACATTAGCAGATGCAAAAACTTCCCCAAATTTCAGTATCATTGGTATTGTAATGATCTGTGGTGCATTAGTCATGGACTCATTTCTGGGGAATCTGCAAGAAGCTATCTTTACCATGAATCCTGAAACAACCCAGGTGAATTCCACACCTTTCAAAACATAATCTTTTTCTTTGTCTGGTGTGTAGAAAACGTGAACAAAGTAGTTTTACAGATTTCGGTTTTCCCTTTACACATGATTAGAACTATCTTCTGATTCTGTTTCCAAGCACAGATGGAGATGCTGTTCTGTTCCAGCATAGTTGGCTTGCCTTTCTTGATCCCTCCAATGCTTTTGACGGGAGAATTGTTCCAAGCATGGAATTCATGTTCACAGGTAAACGTGTTCCAACACTCATTGCCTTTTTTTTTTCCCCTGAATTCGGTTCAGAACAAGGTTTTATGCGGGGATCCGAACTTAGCCTATCTGTTTTCCACTTTGTAAAGCATCCATATGTCTATGGCGTGCTGGTCTTTGAAGCCATGGCAACATTCATCGGCCAAGTCTCTGTCCTTTCACTGATTGCCATTTTCGGTGCAGCCACAACTGCCATGGTAGGCTCCTCCTCACGTGCTTTTTTCTGCTCTCAGTTACTACTGTTCACGTTACACCATATAAACTCTACTGTATCCAACATGTGATTCTTCCTACTTAAACCTGACAGGTGACCACAGCGAGGAAGGCAGTGACATTACTATTATCATTCTTGATCTTCACGAAGCCATTAACGGAGCAACATGGAACAGGGCTCCTGCTAATGACCATGGGAATCACTTTGAAGCTTGTTCCAGATTATAATCCAAGCAGACGGATCTCTACCAAGAAAAGTGACCTTAAAGCAAATGAGTATAATACTAACAAGAAGCTAGAAGATGAAGAGGCACGGGAAGAAGAAGAAGAAGAAGAGAAGAGACCTTTGGTTTAGCTTGGTAATGGCTGTCATTTTGTAATATTTAATGTTATTATCGACTATTTTGCTTCATTTGATCATGTGTCTCTTACTATGAAAAATAGTGAAAAATAGTTGGAAGTTCAAATACTAATTAGCCTCTCTTCGATTGAGCTTATACTAATAGAGCTTTTGTTAGAAGAGCTTTTTCCTGTAGAGCTTTTTTAAGAAATTTTTTTTAAGAAGCCAGTTAACTATTTAGCTATCATTTAAAAAAGAGTTTTTTTGAAAAAGTTTTGTTTAGTAGACTTTTTGACAATATAAAAATAAAAAACACTTTTAATTTTAACTATAGTTTTTTTGTAATAAAAATTATTTATGCATATAAATATTATTTAAAGTATATTAAACAATATACAAAGCACAATATATTAATTATTATATAATTTTAAACCATATGAAACATAAATAAAAATATATCTAATAAAATCTTTTATATAGATTATAACTATTAGAGAGGCTATTAGAGATGACAATGGTTGGCCTGATTCAATTAGACAATTTTTTTAAAAAATAAAGAAATGAAAAATGACTTTGTTTTCGACAAAAGCCAATTGTCTCGAACCCAACCAGGCTGGAGGAGGCCAAATCCGAGCTCAGACTAACCAATTTTTTTAAAAAATAAAAAGTGGTTTGATTCAGAGGGAAAAAAAGAGGCGAAAATTGGAACAAAAATATCATTTGATTCAACAAAACGATGTCTTTTTACTTCTGGCCCGTTGAATTCAGATCAGGTCCAAACCCGAGCCCTTTTGCCATCTGTAGAGAATGTTTTCAAAGAAAATTTTACAACACAAATTATTTATTTTTGAATTTGTTCTATAATTATTGAAAAATTAATGAATTTTATAGAACTTTTAAAAATTTTAACTTTAGAAAAAAGATAATTAAATTTTATATATCCAAAATGTTCATCGATTAATTTGTTAATTTATTTTTACACCCTCTCTAATATGTATATATACTTTTAAACCTCTTAAATTCGGCGTATTTATTTTTAAAAAATCTAAAAAAAATGGTTAAACACATTTTATATGTAAAAATGTCATTTGATCTAAATTTGGTTTTAAATTGTTAATTTTGAGATAATAAATTAAATAGCTTCTAATTTATAATTTTTTAATTTAATAGTAAAACTTCAACATAAATCAAATTAAAAAATTATTTTTAGTAATATTGAAATTGCCCATTTTTATTTAAAGAACATTTTAACTAAAACCATTTTTTTAATTTATGACATTTAAATTAAAATTTTACCAAAAATTTTAATTTTAATTTTTATTTAAATGCAAAATTTGCATGCATGCCGTCGTTGCCACCTGTCAAGGGCATGCATACAAAAAGACACGTGGCAGTAAAGTTGACCATTCATATTATACTTGTTACTCACTGGTCAAAATTGAGATTTAAAAAAGATAAGACGGTAAAAGTGAAACAGTTAATTTGTTTAACTCAAGTCAAGAAGACAGAGAGACAATTGCAAGGCATGCTCTGCTTCTCTCACGAACAATCTGATCAACTCCTTTTGCCCTCTTCTATACACTCTGCTACACCACTTGTTTCTGCTCAATGAGTCTGCCAATTCCAAGTTGCTGCAAACCAAAAGAATGTGCATTACTCAAACCAGAAATAGACTAAAAATCATATCCTTAAAGGTGGTGATTCATATCGAAGCATGGCAAAAGAGCTCGGGTCAATCAAAATCGAAGTCAACGGGTCAAATCCAGTTTAACCAGACAGCTTAGGTTTCAATTCTGATCAGATTCAAGTTAGACAATTTTTTTCTTTTGGGTTCAACTAATCGCGGAGAATTAATCGCGGAGAATTGAACCAACCTAACCCGAAATCTAATGGGCTAAAATAAGTTTGTCCGGACCCGGATTTGACGCATTGCCACTATGAATGGAAATGGGCCAAACCCAAGCAGAGCTGCTGGTCTGTTTCTTTAATTCTGCAAGCAGACAGAGCTTCGGATTGGTCTGATCCGTTTTTCCTTCAAATAAAGATGTCATTTTGGTCAGCCGAGGACTTTTACCCATTAAGCAAAACGACATCATTTTGGCTCGGTTGACTAGGATGTTTCAAGTCAAACCAAGCTGTGAAACTCCAATCTGACCCTAATCTAAAACTCGAAAATTTTGTGTTTGAAGATCGAGTTAGACCCAAATTCTGGTCAAAACGGACTTGATCTATTGACTTCAGACCAGATCAATTGTGTTCTCAAATTGTCACCGTAGTGATATATCTACCACTTTGAAATAAAATCAGATATACCTTCTACATAGCTCAGGACCTTCCTCTGGACCCTTCTCAGGCAGCTCAGAATCATGCTGCTCTGTTCCAGACCACTCTTCAATATCCATCATCCTTGCATATGAAAATATTAACGCTGTGAGCTGTAGATATTAAAAAAAAAGAAGACAATATTTGTACTTTTAACGAAGAAAAGGAAGGAAAGATGAAAAGATTTGGTATACTTGGCATGCAAAAGATCAACAAGTAATTGGAAGGCTCCTGAATCACCACAAACTTCCCATACAGCAGCTCGAACTTCCGCTTCTGTTGGTTGCCTCTTACCTTCAGATCCTACGAGCTTTAGGCCAAAAAAAAAGAAACAAAGAAAATGTTACAAGGAAGTTAAAAGAAGCAGAGAATTTGTTTGTTCTAATGGAGGAATGATGTCAAAAAAGGCTGTCTATACCTCTTCGAGCAATGAAGAAACTTTATACAGCTCGTCTTCTTGCATTGTTATTGTTCTTAGCGCAGTTAAAAATTCCTCTGGGAAGACCAAGTTTTTCACATAAGAAGGTGATTTTCGATGACCACTCCAACTGAAGTTGCAAAACCTGTCAGCTTTTTCCTCAATCTTGCAGTCGTTATTTGGGTTTTCAGGAGGGAAAAACCCACGGTCCAGTAAGCTCTTAGGTAAAAGACATCGCATTTCGGCTTTCTGTGAATACAATCACTTTACTCAGTTAACCGAATCTAATTCTGAACAGAGACAATTTCAGTTTCTCTTCTAGCAAATTGCAATAATGAGCAGGTAAACACCAACCTGTGCTTCAAGAAGCTGCATTTTGGATTCTGAGGAAGGAACATGCTGAATTGCCTCCGTAGGGTAATGCACCTGGAGACACATGTATCGTTTGAATTAAAACAAATCTAGTATCTTACTCCAAATAAGGTTTAGTATAGAGACAACAGAAACTGACAACAGATTTGCTTTAATACAAACTCGAAAATAATCATACTTGATCAAGCTGAACATTACCATAAGATAGTCATCTGGATTATTCTCCATGACAAAGCCATATAGGTACAATAGCTCCTGCGTTATTTGTGGTTGATTAGAAGGGTCATTAGAACTTCAAGCAAATTCAGTTGTGTATTGCAAGACAATAATTCAAGGAAGACAAATACTGATTAAAAGACGGAAACTGGCTAAGAAGAATATCAGACATTCAACACCTATAAGAAGAAGATCTCAAGCACGAATAATACAAGCTTTCAATGTCAAAAGGAAGTACCTCATTTCCTTTGTTACCATAACTAATGGAAATCTCTTTCTCAACTTGTAAAGGAGTCTGTTCAGCTTTCAAAGTGGGACAAGAAAGAGTCAGAAGAATTTAAGTTAAAAAAATATATAATCATGAGCATTTATAGAAAAAAAGAGCACTGGGATCAGAAAAGACGGTACCAGAAAGAAGATACATCGACAAAGAAGTTCCAGTTATCAAGCCTTCTCCATCAACTTCCCATGTTGCTACAGCCTTCACATCTAAATAGCTATGGTCTCATCAAATGATGAAAAGAAGTATACAACTAATCTAAGATGTTCCTTGAGACTATCTAGAAAGGTTCCTTTTCATTTTCTTAACAGTGAAAAAACACATACTTTCGTGCAAAACTTAAGAAGTTGCTAAATGAAAATTAACATATGCTCAATAATCTTGGCAAGCAATTGAAATTTGAAGAAAAATGTTGGAAAGTTTCAAATACAACAGATTGAAAAAAATAGAAGAAAATCAGGGAAAAGCAGTGGAATGATTTCAATTGGCCGACTGGCATACCATGATTGCAAAAATCAATCCCAGGAACAAGACCCTCTACCCAAATAGTCTCCTCTTGAATTGATGTGCATGGTACTCTTTTGACTTGGTTTTCAACTCCACTGACGTTGAATTCTGATATAAGAACCAGTAGAATTTAGTTTGATTCACCTCGTGAGCAACCAAAGTTCATTATTGACAGAGAAAGTAGTGATAAACAAAATACTTTGAGAATGCAAAATAAGTAACCTCACTTTTATCATTTGATCTAGTACTCAGTTCTCCAGTAAGCATATTGTCATCAGAAGCCACAGATTTGTCAACTGAATTTTCACCATCTTCTTCCTGTTGGATTTGTGGAAACACAAAAGAATGTGGGAGGGGAATGTTCAAAGCCCTACTCCAGAACACAGAATGTCCCCTATAGCATTATGGATTTATCAAATTATTGAAGGAAATCAAAAGCAACTAGAATATGATCACACGACTAAAATATCGCCAATGTCAAACACGGTCATAGTTTAGAAGATACCTACCAAAGGAAATCTTCAAAAGACACATTACTGCCAAAATAAGAAATATCAGCAACTCAGATTGTCCATAGAAGATGAGTTCACAAAAATGATTCACATAGAGAAATTGACAAAAGAAGATAAAACTATTTGTGCGTGCTTGTGAGGATATGCACATGGAAACCAGATTATGCATCAAAAAGACTACAAGAATATTGTTCACTTTTTGAATAAAGAGATAGGAGAAGACAGAAATTTGTCAGACCAAACACTGACCTGTCCATGTTCCCATCTAAAACCAGAAGTTTCTTCACCAAGCCCTTTACTTTGTCGTCAAACAATGAATGCAACACTTTTTTCTGTTAAGAAAATTGAAACTTGGTCATATATGCCACTGAATTAAGCTCAAGCGCTTAACAAAGCAATCACATAAAAACAAAGTCATGCCATCTATTGCATTTAACATGAATGTTCTTTAGATCAAAGGTGAAAATGAATCAGTGGTGAAAGTATTCCAACGCAAAAACCTTGCATTAACTTACTGAACTCTTCTAGGCAACTTGATTAGACAAGCGCTCATTTCTCGAACAAATACAGATGAGTGACTAAACAATTCTTACAAAACATAAGTTTGTATTCTCTAGAGTACCTCAAGTCAATGCAACTTCCATAAAAATGCCACTCATCCAATTCTCGTGGTACAGATTTATGATTTACCTGCATTTCAGTTGCTTGATATAAAGTTGTCCCTTTCAACTCAGAAAGCTCATCATTGGTAAACCAAAGCGGATTTCCAAAGGTGCTCGGAAGCATGTCAAGGTATCTTGTATAATTATCAACCCAAGTAAATTTTGCCTGCCAATCTAGAAGCAAACTCCTGAACCAAGGAAAATGAAGCGTATGAACTACATACTTACGGTTTCCAGGAAGAGTTCTTTCGAAGTCGTTCCAATGTTAGGAACAACATGATCAGAAACCTGTCATCCACTTCTCCTTCTTCAAACATCGCTCTACACTCTGGTCCAATTAGAGGATCTTGTAGCACTCTCATAGGTGTTATCGCTAAATCAAGCGGAACAACAAGAAGCACCCCTGAAAATTTCAAGAAAAATCTTCAACCAAATGTGCACGAGAACAGCAATAAGTGGAAAACAGCGAGCTAGTTAATTTCTTTACGGCATTTGAAAATAATAATAATAAAGACATGCAACATTCCTAAGCTCGAAGCTCACCTACTTCCCTTCTCTTACAACGATCAAAACCAAAGGAAACATGAAAGCAACCAAGCAATTTACTACGACTGCTATAACTCCATGATCTATTACATTCGGATAAATGTAAAAGCATTCAAGGGAAGTGCTTAAATTACCTTCAGGGACGTCCCCTGAAGAAAATAAGCCAAACCCTTTACTACGATCGCAGTACTTGACCTTACAACCTCGCAGTTCAGCTCCATTGACCTGACTTGAAAGAAACCCAAAGAAGACGAGCAGAACAAAGAAATGAGAAAGAACTGAGCCAGATGAACATAACGTGAAGATAAGTTCCAATACAGTATTTAAAGAACCAGAAATAGAAACTAAAAGAACTTGGCAATCGTACCTGGAGCCATTGAAGAAACCTCTCAAGCTTTTCTTCTTCAGCACCGGTCATCGGAGCAAACAAGCAAGGCACGAACGTGAGAGAGACAGAGACAGAGCGAGAGAGACGTTAAAACCCCGTCTGTAGAGTATAGGGTTTAAAACGCTTTTGGGCTTGTTAAAAAACGCTAACATGACAATTACAACAAACACGGCCTTAGATTGAGCACGGCGTCGTATTGGATTCTTTCTTTTCCACTTGTATTTTTTATTTCTTAAAAGAAATATTTTGATATTTCACTTTTAATATTTTTCATTTGTTTTATAATAACTCAAATCAAACTATTCAAGTTTTAAAATTTGAATAAAAAGTTAATTAAACTAATTTTATAATTAATTAAATTTAAATAAATGTTATTAAACTTAAATTCAATAAATTTGAATTTAATTATTTAAAACGATACTATTTTGAAAGAAATTTAAGATACACAACCTAAATTTTACGTCAATCTTTCAAACTTTAGAGTCTGATCTAAATTTTAATTAATACAAATCTAATTTATTAACTTCAAGGTGAATCAAAATAAACAAAATAGAATTACTAAGCCTACTCATGACCATCTTCTTTATTAGGATAATAATGGACCGGGTCAAGCTACTTAGGCCTGAGCTCAGCTTGACAACTTCTGCCCAAGTTCGAGCTTAACCTAAGGTCCGATTGGATTTAAGGCAGTTAAACCTAAGTCTAAGCCTCCATTTGGTTAGGCTTATACGAGTAGAGCTTTTGTCAGTAGAGTTTTTTTTGTAGATCTTTTCTGAGAAAAACTTGTTTAAGAAACCAGTTGACTGTTTAGCTGTTATTAAAAAAAGAGTTTTTTTTAAAGAGCCTCATACAGTAGACTATTTACAATATAAAAACACAAAATACTGTTAATTTGAATTATATTTTATTTTGTAATAAAAATTATTTATACATATAAATATTACTTAAAGTATATTAAACAATATGCAAAGCGTAATGTATTAATTATTATATAATTTTAAACCATACGAAACATAAATGAAAATATATCTAACCAAATCTTTTATATAGATTATAACATAAGTAAACTAATATCGAAAGTAAATATTAAACATATAAAAAAGTCAAATAATATTATATAAATCCTAAAATAAATATCCAAGTTGAGTAAATAATTAAATACATAATAAACGAGGAGATGAGTTTGTGGGTATTATGAAAATTATGTGTAAAATATAAGGGCAAAAGTGACTAAAACATATGATCATTAATTGATTTGAAAAATCTACCTAAAAAAGGTTTTTTTTAGAAGTTTCAAATTTGAACTTTAAAAAAAATTATATTTTGGCTGCCAAAAAAGTCATATCTATTAAATAAACACTTTTTTATTTTACAGCTAAACACTTATTTTTTTAATAAAACTTTTGTGGTAGAGAAAAATACTTATTGACCTCCCAAAAACTCATTTAAACAGACATTAAATCTAAAATTTTTAAATTAAAGAATCTGAACGTAAACCTTTTCAAATGATAAAAAAAAGAATTACTGAGCTCAAACTGAGAATATACATAAGATAAGACGACCCAGAGATGCAAAGGAGCTTGAAGAGCCCATATATCCTTATAAGGCCCAAACTTGGTTATAGAATTGCTATTTTAACTTTTACTTCCCCCATTGAAAGCAATGGTTATGAGTTTTAATAATTTTTTATTTTAAACTCTAAATTAAATATAAAATTTTGTAATGATATTTTTAAAATTTAAAATTTATTTAATCTTTAATTTAGAGGTGTAATATTAGTTGATTTAAAAAAAAACTTATTTAATTTTTAAAGCATTGATTGAATTCCTAAATTGCAAGCCGAAAGGATACACACCAATGGGCCCTCATAATCCTAAAAATTTGGTTTTGGTTATCTTATCCAAAGCGAGAGGATGGCCTAAGAGCATTCATCTTCCGCCATCACCTACCCCTCTTCTCTATACACTTCCCCTTTCTGTCTTATCTTCTCCACTTTCCACTACTTACTCACCTTTCTTTATATGTCTTTTGTGATTTGTAGAGAAATGTCTTTGAGTGGACTTACTATGGCAGCTCTAATCCCATGCCACTGCTATTCATCTTTAGTCAACTCCGGACTCGTGGGTAAACCCATATTGCCCAGAAGCCACATTGGTTTCCCAGCCACAAACAGAGGTCATCTGGGTGGTTTTTGGCCTAGGCAGTCTCAGCTCAGATGTTCATTTAAGCTTCCCAGTGACTCTGGGACTCGTTGTGAGCAGGTAATGAGTAGTGTTTGTTGTATGTTATCTTTTTTTGTTGGGTTGGGAAAAGATAAGATTTTTAAACATCAATTGGTTGCATTTTACTTCGTTGAAGGTGAAAGTTGTTTTCTTGCTGACTCTGGGTGATTATATAGGGAGCTAACTGTTGATGGGTCTCAATTACTAGCTTGAATGAGCTTATTGTTGACTTTTTTTTTTTTTTTGCTCACTCTTTGGCAGAAAAAGAAGGCTTTTTCGTTGAAGGAGTGTGTGATTTCTATTGCTTTATCTGTTGGGTTGGTAACAGGAGTGCCTTCATTGGAGGGGCTACCTAATGCTTTTGCTGCTGGCCCTGCATTGCCTGATATCTCAGTGTTAATATCTGGGCCACCGATTAAGGACCCTAGAGCATTGTTAAGATATGCTTTGCCTATTGACAATAAAGCTATAAGGGAAGTACAAAAGCCGCTTGAAGATATCACAGATAGTCTCAAGATCGCCGGACTCAAGGCACTTGATTCAGTGGAGAGGGTAAGGACCTTCCACTCTTCATATCGCTTGGTGTTTCAATTTTATTCTCTCGATTCTATAGCACCATCTGTATGCATTTTACTTCCCTTTGCGTAACAATTTGATTGGTTCATGTTCATTGACAATTCTTATTGTAAAATGTAGAATGTGAGGCAGGCGTCTAGAGCTTTTAAGCAGGGTAAGAGTTTGATTATCTCAGGCTTAGCTGAATCCAAGAAAGACGATGGAGTGGAACTGCTTGATAAACTGGAAGCTGGAATGGATGAACTTCAGCAGATTGTGGAGGATAGGAACAGGGATGCAGTAGCACCTAAACAAAAGGAGCTTCTTAATTACGTTGGAAGGTAAGTATCATAGATGCATTTTTTTTCTGGTCGAACTGTACTCATGGACATTTAGACAAAGTCTTGCCTTCTCATATGGGAACTGAGGATTGCAGGATCTGCTCTTCAACAAAATTTTGACTAATTTTCGTGAAATGTTTACCCTTTTAAGTTTTTTAATTCCACCGTGCTAATATAGCTTATCCCCTCAATTGCTTTTGGTGATGTACAAATATGAACTTTGCACCCTTTGTGCTGTTCCCGTTTCTGTCTAGGGCACAATCCTGAATTTGGTTCTGAACTCCTTCATGGGATTTATAGGTTTATAGCTTTAGTAACTCTGCAGTCACTTGAGGAGGCTGGCAAGAAATTAGTGATCGTGAAAGTGAAACAGCTACAACGTTCTCATTATAGCTATCCTTTGTATTCCCATGTAGGGTATGGTTCAATGAGTCAGTATGTCATCTCATGGTTCTTTGGCGACTTTCATGTCACCCACATGTCAAATACAGATTGAGGAGTTAAAAAGAGTTAATCCTCATAGATAAACAATTCTCATACATACCCTTGTCATGACTGCAGCTGAGATCTTCCTGGGGCATTGGGTTTCTGCAGTGTTGAAGAGGATATGGTTGCTGAGTTCCCATATGAAGTGCCTGAAGAATACAAAAATATGCCTCTATTGAAGGGAAGAGCTGCGGTTGATATGAAGGTCAAGGTTAAAGACAATCCCAATGTAGATGAGTGTGTATTCCGCATTGTTCTAGATGGTTATAATGCTCCTGTAACGGCTGGGAATTTTTTGGATTTGGTAGAAAGGCACTTTTATGATGGCATGGAAATACAAAGAGGTAAACTAGTAGCAAGTTTTACTGTTCTTTTTTAAAGTTATTTTCTTATTCTATGCACTTGCAGTCCTACCGCTCACAAATACTGATGTACAATGAGTAGTAAAAAATATCAACCAATAGCTAAAACTGATAGAAACTAGGTAATATAGGCTGTTGAGTGTTGTTAGGCTGCTGTAATTTCAAATAAAGTCTGGATTTCAACTTGGAAAGCTAGAATTTCATATTTGGTATAGTTGATTTTTTAGGGTAGAACAAAGTATCACACTTTCTAATTGAAAACTCAAGTTTTTAGGAAAAATCAGGTTGTTATTATTGAAGGGTTGGGTACAGCTAGAATAACATAACTTACTACTATTTCTTATTTAATAAGGTATCCTAGCATAAACTAAATCTCAGCCTTCAATGTCTTTGGTGTCACCTCAACTTCATCCCATTAAATTGAAACTTGTGATTGACTAAATTCTCCGAGACTTGTCTGAAGTTGGAAATTGATCTCCTTTCTATTTGACAAGAAACTTAAGCTCTTTTGCTAATTGGTCTCCTTTCTGTTTGACAAGAAACCTACGCTCTTTTGCTTCAATTCTCGTCGACTCATCTGAAGTTATCTCCTGTCTTCTCCTGTTCCAAATAATGGAAGGATCGCATCCAATACACCTGGTGTCGCGATCACAACCAAACACCCTTTCCCAATCCTAAACCTCTGCTCCTCAATCAACAGTCCACCGACACAACTTTAATTGCCTAATAATGTGCACACTTAACAGTTTTATCCTCGGCATAAGGCCCATCAGCCTCATTCTCCTCAATTTTTTATCATGTTTGTTTTTTTGTTTTTTGTTCTTTTTTGTGTTTCTGCAGCCTTTCGAAGTTTCTCTAAGATAGAATCTTCATATGCCTTATAACCAGCACCAACAAGATTATTCACATGATCATACTGATTGTTGGACACCGTGAAAGACCCCTACAGTAGCTGGTTGAAGTTAGCGATATTTCCGAAACACTTACTTTTTGCAGCAACTGCTGCATTTTAGTTGCCATTGCAGCAAGGGCTGAACCTCTTTTCTTGGAACTCTTGATAACATCTTTCACCTTACCAAATCTTGAAAACAACTCCCTCAACCTTTTTTTCTTGGAACTCTTGATAACAACATCTTTCACCTTACCAAATCTTGAAAACAACTCCCTCAACCTTTCTGCTGTATAATTCTCACTAATCTTTTGCCAAGAACTCTTAGCATCTTCTCCTTATCAGTCCTAAACAACTAGGATAATCTGCAAATAGATAACATATCTACAACTTACTACTATCCTATCTAATAGGGGAATCCTAACATAATCTAAATATCGGCCCTTGTTGTCTTTGTTGTCACCTCAACTCCACTCTTCTTCCCATCAAATTGAAGCTTGTGGTTAACTGATTTGCTCTCTTCTATTTCTTTTATACACTCTAAGCTCTTTTGCTTCAAGCACCCTCATTTTTCCATTGATAGTTGTCACAGTGCAATGCTACATTGCAGGCACACACATTGCTATATTCTTCTGTTTATATGTCTCGTTCCCAAATTAGCACTCCTGTATATGGATGAATTCGTCTGTTAATTTTTGTTACTGGACATGACTTTGGTGTAAATGGATTTATTGCAGCGGATGGATTTGTTGTTCAAACTGGAGATCCCGAAGGTCCAGCAGAAGGCTTTATTGATCCTAGTACAGAGAAAGTTAGGACAGTGCCGCTGGAAATCATGGTCAATGGGGAGAAGGCACCTTTCTATGGTGCAACTTTGGAAGTAAGCTCTCTCTCTCTCTCTCTCTCTACTTTTCTAGAGAAGTTTCAGTTTCTGTTGTATCATTTTTTTGCTTTAGGTATTTTCATATTGCTGCTAATTTTTGTGTTGTTGCTGAACTTTTCCAATATGATGATATTTAATTTGTATCTCGACAGGAACTTGGTTTGTACAAGGCTCAAACAAAGCTTCCATTCAATGCATTTGGAACAATGGCCATGGCAAGAGATGTAAGACTTTAAAAGTTCCCCATCTCTGAAATTGTTCGTTTTTAACTTTTTGTTTCATTTTTGGCAGGAGTTTGAGAACAACTCAGCTTCAAGCCAGGTCTTTTGGCTACTGAAAGAAAGTGAACTCACCCCTAGCAATGCAAATATTTTGGATGGTAGATATGCTGTATTTGGTTATATTACAGAAAATGAGGATTTGTTGGCTGATCTCAAGGTTGGTGATGTCATAGAATCTATGCAAGTTGTTTCTGGCTTGGAAAATTTAGTTAATCCAAGCTATAAGATTGCTGGCTAGACTGAACATACTTCACATGGCGGCGGATGTTAATCCATTGAATTTGAAGGCATATGACGTTATGCGGCTTTTCAACTGTATGATTTGTTCCATGATTCTGTAGACTGGATTTGGATAGCTTTTACAATTCATGTTGAGAATGAATTATTTCTGATATTGCAGTCTTTTGCAATATTTCATTGTCGGCTTCTCAAGAATTATCAATTTTTTGATGAAATGTATCACTTGTTGAATAGAAACTCTTATCTTAGTATCAGATAAGCATAAAAGGCCGGGGATTCTGTACTCTGGGTGTAAATAATGACATCAGGTTCATTACACAGAGTATAACTCCACCAAGCCCTCTCGTAAAAAATTCTGTGAATGGCTATCTAATCAGGATGAGCAGTTCTTACAAAACCATACGTAAAGCATGAAAAAGAGTTACTGCAGATCACCACTTGAACAACAACCCTTGCAGCTTACTGTACCTGCATATGATTACTACTTGAAGTTTAGAACTCACAACTAAAATATCTTGAGCTTCATGTCATTGTTCCTTATGGCCCCCTGTACTTTCGGAAACAGAAACAACCCTGAGGCTGGTCGTGAGGGATCATGCCTCCACCCTTGGATGTGTCGATTGCCTCTATCATCGATACAACCTCATCCATCTCTGGCCGCCTGTCAGGGTTGGCATCCCAGCATCGCTTCATTACATTTGCAAGAGAACTTGGGCAACAGCGAGGTATCTCTGGCCTGAGATTCTGTCATTTGAAATGATTGATCATTATGAATGTAATGAGTACTGCATTAAATGTTTGAGTGGAGCAGATCAGATTGAGATGAAGGTAAATTCGAGATGGAAAGCTTAGGTTCTAAAGGTCATGAGCATAAGTTCATAACCATACTTCATTTTTAGATTGGAACAGGAAATGGAATTGTTTTGCAGTAACAGGAAACAATCTAACTTGCATATTCATCTACCTGTCGAACGACAGCTGAAGTTACTTCTGAAAAGCTGAGATCAGGATATGGCATGTCACAGCAATATATTTCCCACAAGCAGATGCCAAAACTGTACACATCACACTTTCTGTTATATGGATTGCCATTGAGAACCTGTCCCATCACCGATTACTGAGTATGAATTGGTGATTTGGAAGCTGTATTTAGAGCTGAAAAGAAGTTACAATAACAGTATGAAAATAGGTTAAGTACCTCTGGTGCCATGTATCCAAGTGTTCCAGTCTCTCCAGTCATGTCATTAGGATTCGATGCCTCAAGACGAGCGACCCCAAAGTCAGCTATTTTCACTGTACGTGTCTTGTCCAGAAGCATATTTTCTGTTTTAACATCTCTGTGGACAATCTTCTTGGAATGAAGATAGCTCAATCTGCAAGAATCCAAATGGCAGCATCATGTATAACCCAAATTCCATTCTATAATCTTGTGAGGATTTGTAAGTGTGGAAGAACTTTTACCCTCGTGCAAGATCTAGTGCCAGTTGAATAACCACTTTGAAGGTCAGTTTCTTTCTCCTGTTCTTTATCAGGTAAGATTTTAGAGCACCACCGGGACAATATTCGACAACAACACAGCAAACGTTATTTGGCATTCCAAAATGACCATTCTCGGTCTGTATATTTAATTCTGATGACCCCATTGTTGCTCCAATGAACTGCAAAAAAAAAAAATAAAAGACTTTGACTGCAAAGGAGAGAATTTGAAGAACAGCTAAACCAGCGTTTTAAAGGGTAAGTTTTTCAAGGAGAAAAGAACTTCATCAACCAACCCCATGATGCTGTGATCCATATGCATCTTACGAAGGTCAAATTTCTTGGTGTATTCAAGAAAGTTTCAGTCTTTCTCAAATTCTTTTGAAGGAAATTTGAGATGAACTGCAGTTTTCATGAAGAAAAGAAGAATGTAACCTCTTTCTGGGTCTACCTTAGTTACGTTTGGATGATCAAGCTTGTGCCATACAGCAACTTCCTGCGTAAAAGCTGCTCTAAGTGAAGCTATTTCTGCCTCAGACCTGTGTCCCTCCTCACCCCAATCAAGAAGTTTAACTGAGCAAAATGAAAGGTCATTTTCTTAGTATGCACCAAAATTTGGAAACAAGAACATAGCATAAGACCATAAGAGCCTTGGAATTTGGATACTGTAATTAGTCAAACACATAGCTTTCACTGTTGATGAAAAAGAAAAAAAGAGAAAGATATGAACACATGAGAAGATCACACAAAGAGGAAAAGCCATCAGTTCAGATGCTGAAGTGACCTGTCAACCTATCCATTCTCGTGAAAAGTCACGGATTTTGCAAGTGTAGATCTACATGAATTAGACATTTATCTATAGGAACAAAATGTTTGTTTCACACTGTTTTGTTGCAGAGAAATTCGTGTGAACCACAAAATTCACAGTTTGTTTTCCATGCAAGACATTCTGAGCCAACTGAACAATCTGCTTTCTAGGAAAACGCTTCCTAAAGTTTGAAAGCGAGTAAAAAGATATAAATTTCCATTTCGTAATTGAATTTTCTGAGCTGCCAAACAGAAACTCTGCTTATAAGAAAGTGAAAACAGGAATGAAATTACTGAGAGATAGTGCAGAACAGAATCCAGAAGACTAAAAGTTCTAACCAATCATTAGTAGGAATAACTAGGAAACTGCAAGCATGAAGAACTTAAAAGTTTCAATCTTTAAGAACAAACATGATAAAGTTTCACTTCCATACATTAATCCTAAATGGGTTCTATGCATTAATCAAAACGCATTGTTGTTAAAAAAAATACTAGCACTGCAAAACTGGAAAGAAAGCAAGTTCATGAATAGAAACAAGACATTTCATTAGTTGGGTACTTAATCAGCCTCCACTAATAGTTAGCTTCAAAATGAATTATCAGGAAGAGAAGTAAAGATGAGAACTTGGTATATACCAGCAACATCTTGGCCATCATAAATGCCACGATGAACAGTACCAAAAGTGCCTCGAGCTATAACACTTTTAATGATGAGCTTGGAGGGATCAATCTCCCAGTCTTGCTTTGTTGTGGAGATCATGACATTGCTGGCGAGCCTTTGCAGTCCTTGTCCACCTCCGTCACCTTCTTCTCCATCTTTCTTGCTCTTGTTCTTCTCCATTGTCCATGCTCTGCTCAGATGCCTGTGTAGCTGTTCATCCAAGCTTTTCAGATCTATCTGATCTGCTCTCACATACCCTCCTCCAGTTTCACTCTTCTCTTCCATCTCTTCCTCTGTCTCTCTTTCTCTAGGTATCCTTGGTGTGTGCTATTGAAGTACAAGCCGCTAGGACAAAAGACCCTGTGGACCTCAGTGTGGTGGGTTCTGGTTTTCTGGAGACTTGACAAGTGTGATTGATGACTATAGTTTCATTCACGTTATATCTATCTATCTATCTGTCTATGCATATAACATCGCTGCTCTCTTGTGATATTGATGATGACGATGATCTTTTCTCATTTATGGCTTTCTGTTAAAGGTGGTATCTAGCGAACATTGCTGATAAGAGATGATGCCACTTCTAGTATATATTACTCAACTGGCTTGCTCTCTCTTTCTCTCTCTGTATATGTCTCTGTCTCATCAGCTTTGTTGAATCAGTATCAGCCATGTGGGCACATGGATTTTGCCTGAACAAGACGTGTGTTGCTCGGACCCACCTCTTTCTTTTCTCTTCTTTCTTTAATTTATGAAACACCAACAACCTTTATCTCTGCCTCTCTTTTCTCATCACTGTCAAAACTCAAAATCTATCCTTTTTAATGGCTAACTGTTTCGAGTCTCAACTTGCTCTGCTTTCCCTTGATTATGGTTGGTACTTGAAAACAGTTACACATGGAACTGATTCTTTTTATTTAATATGGTCATCTTCTTGTTTCTGTCAGCAAAACAGAGCAGGCAAATTACATTTATATATGATTTTGCACAAATCCCATTCATCCTTTTTTGTATCAAAAGATATGTTCTTTCTCGTTTAGTATATATAAATCTTTTCTTGTTTGCTATTGGTCCCGTCTTAGAAGGTGGAGTTCCTGAAGAATCGTCAATGGCAATTAGTTTATCAGTCTCTGATATTGTTTAATCTTTGTTCTGTTCGATCTGATCTTTTGGATTTGGTTGAAACTTATCTTAGTAATGGATTGACTATTAGATGCCAAATTAAATAGTTAAAGAAATGTAATATAAATTCAGTGATATATGAACATTCAAAGGAAGAAACTTATTTTTTTACACGTAATTATTCGATTAATAATATTAAAAAGTTTAAAGTTTAAAAGGTTAAGTCGGTATTAGATTGTCATAAAATCAGTTAAAGATTAAAGAAGATTAGTTTAAAAGCTTCAACCAGTATCAACCTATCATAAAATCGGTTAAAAATTAAAGAAAATTAAAAAATTAAAAAATAATTAAAGAAAACTATTCTTATCAGTTGAAATTTTTAATTTTTAATTTAAAAAAATCATTTAATAAAAGTCTATTTGTTTATTTTGATTTATAAAAACTAACTAATTTATAAAAATTGACCGATTAATTAATAAATTTATAGATTTTTAATAAGAAAGATTATTAAATTAAATCACACCGAAAAGTTAAAAACTGAACAAAAAATTTATCGGTTTAAAGTTTTCTTTAAAAAATTAAATCACATGTAACTAAACAACACATAAATTATTATTAATAAATTGATTGATTAATAATTTAAACTATTGTATTAAGCAAATAATTCTATTTTAAGTTGAATTGAATATTTAATATTTTTTTTACTTAGGTTTATTTCATTGTGGTAAATTTGAAAATTATTGATTTCTTCATTTTATTAATTAAAATAAGAATTATCAGTAAAGTTTTAATAAAAAATTTAGAACGAGAATTAAAAAGAAAAATATTTTTTACTTATATAAATAACTTATGTTTGAATTAATATAACATTGATATTAATTATTTTATAAATATAAATTCAAGGGCACTTCATACACTAGTGACCTTATATACTATAACAAAATCAATAAAATGAAGCATAATTGGGTATAAAATGATTTTGGTGATGAGTGCTTCATAAATATAAAAATACATAATGGAGATCTATATAATTTAAAGCGTGTTGAATAATTCTATAATTATATAATTTAAATAAAGACACGAGTTAAGTGAATAATTTAAATTTTGATCTAATTGATTGATTATAAAAAATTAAATTAAAAATCAAAACATTAAAAACTTTATGCCATTCAAATTAATTTTTTAAAATGTTCTCCTCAACTAATTAAATTATCCTTAAAAAGTCTGGAAGCTCAATTCCGTAATATAAAAATAAATTATTCAAAAAACTCAACCGTACAAATGTTGAACCATCTAACTTTTAGGTTCGATTTTTAACTTTTAGGTTCGATTTACTTTAATAACTCTTGTTGTAAAAAACTGATGAATTTATTAATTAATTGGGTAATTTTTATAAATTAATGTTCTTATAAACTTAAATAAATCAATTAATTTTCATATAGTAATATTTTTTCAATAAAACTTCAAAAAAAAAAATGGATAAAGACAATTTTTTAATCATATTTTAATTTTATTTAAATTTTAATCAATTTTAAGACGATCTAATACCAATCTAATCTTTTAAATCTTAAACTTTTTATTTTACCAGTTTAAATTTTGGTATAATTTTTATAACATTAATAAAAACATAATTTTATATTACAAATTCTTGCAAATTTTGTATTATAGGGACAAAATTCCATAATTCTTGCACAATTTCTCCAAACCCCAATACAAGGAAGATGGTTGAAAGGAGAACTTCTGTTGTCTTTCACATGATGAAGCACCACTTTTGTTGCAACCCCATGAGCATACCCGTGAAGCTCTTACTTTTTGACTTGAGCAATCATCAAAAGAAGAGGTTATATGTATACACTCGAGGTTCACGAGGCCATAGTTTCAACAATGAACAAGTAGTCAAAGATATCAGACTTCAGCCTTTTCTTTCCTGTTAAGTTTGGATATGTCATGGTCCCTTGTCCCCTCACATGAGTCAACACGACTCACATTACCAGACCACACTGCATCGAGATCACAAAAATATGGTCGAATGCCAGATACCTCTCAGTGATCTGATGATAAAAAAACATTTGTTACAAAAGAGCAAGTAACAAACAGTTCATGACGTATCAGAAGCATAACATAGTTGTCTGCTCAATATCAGATTCTGAACACGAAATGATTTTGAGTTTTCCAAGTCTTATCCATGAAAAGCCAAACTTTTGATATGAACCGTGTGTTGTTATCAACTTGTAGATGTGTCTTAAAAGAGTTTTCAGAAATATCTCATGCCAACATGTACAAGAACCATCGTCATCATCACCGTCGTTATCATTGTCATCATCAATAGTAGCAAGGGCAATGACACACACCAAGCTTTGATATACATGGAACCCATGTTCTAAGTAAAGCCTTTTTCTTCCTCAAATTGGACTACCTAAAAGAAACATCATCACTTTTGTTTTCCCTTTCCAAAACTTGCTAGTTGGCAGGCCATATGCCATAAGCAATTGTCACTTGGACTTCATAATCTGATGTCAAACTCAAATCCAGGATATCCCGCGGTAAGATATATGGCCGAGAACAGTAAATCTTCAAGTTCTTTTTCTCTTCTTTTTGGTAGGTAGGTTGCAAACGGAAAACATCTCAATGCTGCAAATGCTATGTTAGTTATGGTGGTTTTAAACTAGCGAAACATTTCATAGTTTCAATGCTGCAAGCTGGAGTTAGATTATAGTAATGTGTATTTCCACGTTGAAGCAAATAGTTTTGGATGTCCTGAAAATGAAGAGAAATGATAATGACACCAATTCAATATATATAGCCGAGCATTTACAAAAGAAGCGAGTAGGTAAGAAGTGCAGTATGGAGTATATGCCAGTCACTTTACTACAAAATTCAACAAGAATCCTATACCTTTGCTTAAACAAACTGGAAGCAAGTCCTTCGTTGGTGTTTCTAAGTTGAGGGAAAGCTAGGAAATAGAAGAAAAAATATATCTAAATGATGCTTTATCTGTGGCATGGAAATTGAATTGTACTGCGTTGTGTGCCAATTACATCCTTAACTTTTCTTTTCAATATTAACAAGAGAAGGCACGGTCTAAACAAGGGGAACCTTATACTCGTCGTTTCTTCTTCTCAGGTGTTTCATGTACTTGGGTCTTTATCCCATAAGTCTTCAACTGAAAGTTCTCAAAAGCCTCTGAGACAGCTGCTACCTGTAGAATGGGAGAGACGGATGTCACTGGCAGGACAGTAAAGTTGGGATATATAGCCAACCAAAACATAGGAACGTTAGAAGCAGTATACCAGCTCAGGTTTTTTAGCATAGACCCTCACGATCATATCTTGATAACAGGCAGGAAGCAAGTGACTAATAAGATCATCCCGAATGGGAAATTTCTCATTGCTCTGATAATCCTGTTTCAAGACAACAGCAAAGCAATGAACTCTGATCTTAAAGATTTTGAGAATATGCTCGTATAATAATTTTTTCTGGCATTTTCAGTTAAAGGAAATATTTTAGGAAACAAAGAACATAAAGTTAATATAGGAATAAGAAGGAACTAAAAAAAAAACAAAAAAGTTGAAGCAGACAACAGAAATAGTGGGCAATCTGAATACCTTGAAAAAGTTGATGCTGTAGAATCGTATAAGAACCCAGGTTAGTATAGGAGCAAAGAAGAAGTATTAGAAAAATGTAAAAATCAATTGAATGATACAAATATGAAAGATCCTACAGAACATGCACTCACACAATGTACCTTTCTAGTGGATTTCGCTTTCCACGAGTTAGATCAATCCTAACATTGCTTACTGCAATATCCTCTTCCTTCAATAGGACTCCACCATTTTTCTGGGAATTGAAAAATGCTTAATGCAGGGTTTTAGGTGCTTGGCAAAGAATACACCTGACTGGGATACACATGGTCCCAGAGACACACACAAGTATGCACACACAAGTTAAAATCTGCTTAAAAACCTGGGAGCAAACAATATCCTGTGCTGTGACATCTTTGAAGTTGTCTAGTTTGTCCTTTGGAACTGCATACTCATTGCAAAACTGCCACACAATGAAGTCTTCTAAATTTCTTATGTTAACAATGCTTCAATATGGATTTCCCAAATTAACATCATATTACTACAGCATAGAAAATCAAAGCTGCTACCCTTCCAATTCATGAACAATTGAAAATTATGATTGTGTAAAGGTTCACTACCTGGTACAAATTTCTCCTTCGTATGCGCAAGATCAAATCTCTAGATTCCCTGAGTTCCTGATCTGGGGCTGTCTCGATAGTTTTGATTATTGTGTCATCCAACTGCAATCCCCCGTAATGAAAAATAAATAAATCTAAAACAACAGAAACAACTTTTATTTACACAAATTTTGCAACAAATAAATGTTCCTGACATGCGAAAACAATAGATAAGAAATATGGAATTTCAATGTCTACCAACACGGTGACATAGTTCGTGTACAAATTTTTTAGAGACAAATGTTATTTATAGACTTTTTAAAGGATTTATTCATTCAATAAGCATATGATATCAGTTCCTTATTCTCTTTTGGAAGTCCAGCTTTCTCAAAAATAGAATCATCTTATACGCTACCCTGCTACAACAATTACCTTCCAGTATTCTGAAGGATCTTGAATGTGAGCTGAAATTTGCAAATAATCGTCGGCCTTCAACAAGGCATCTACTACCATAAGTTCTATAGCCTGCAAAAGTTTTTTCCTCAAATGAGATGCATTGAAAAGAATAAATAGACAAACAACAATAGGATGAAAACAGGAATGGTAAAAATGATAAGAAGACAAGAAACAAAATGAACTGCTGGGAGTAAGGATGTCTGGGAAGATAAGTGTGAGAGTTTTAAGTGGCAGAATAAAGACGGAGCCTTTTCTAAAGGAAATCTGGTTTATACCTTTACTTTTGGATGTGTATAAACTGTACGATAAAGATCAGCACGGGTGGAGAATAACTTGAAGACAGGAAGATCTAGCAAAATTTCAAGTGCTAAGCAAATGGTAATGAAAATATCTAAGGCCCTTTTTGGTTACTAGAATATGAGGCAACACATGGGAATCAACTTTTCACTCTCATTGCAGATTTAAGTGAGAACAGTGTAAAATTTTGAGACAAGACATCAATTACCTGCCTCCAAATATCACAATGGAGTCCAGAATCATTCCCAACATCTCTTAATTCTAGTAACCAAAGGGAGCCTAACTCTATAGGTAAATAGAATAGAATATACTAACAATCCTTAGCTCGGTAGCATATCTCATCACCCATTACCCGCATGGTTTCCATCAACCTACATGTAGAAAAGGATGTAAAACTGAAAACCATTTGACTTAATATTTATCCAACATTTGTTGGTATCAAAGCGTTACAGAGGCAGTGGTATTATAGGTTGTGATATTGGAAATTGATTAAAACCTCTCAAACTCAAAACTGCATCCCAGACCACAAGCCCGGCAGTCACGAGCAATGTAATCAAACCTGGATAGCAAAAATGTTCCAGTCATGATTACATAATAATTATCAGTGACATAGTCTAAGGAAATGAAACATAACTAAGAATTGAACAAATAAATCTTAAACCTCACTTGTCCACATCAATTCCATTGCGACCATTGGCAACTATGTCATATAAGAACTGCTTCTCCCTTGTGTCCTAAACATAAAAGCATAATAAACATAGTCAGGAACAATAAATGATATAAAATGGATATACAAAACCAAATCAAAGCATCCATACTTTGGAATTTGTGGAATATTAAACCAAATCATAACTGGATGAGTCATCTAAGGAGGCACATGCTTACTTTTGTTTGTGAAAATTCTGAACTAGCAACTACCATCTCCTGCAAATAATCAAATAGGAAAAAAGTTAATAATGCAATGGTTAAAACAAAGTTTATGCTGTAAAATTATACATACAATTTATATTGACTGACCTTGACTCTTCTCATCATTTCAGGGTCTACATCAATATGGTGCTCATCAACAATATAGTCAACCAGTTTTGTTGACATGTGCTCATGAGACCTGGGGAAGTACGACATGACATAAGAAGAAAATACTGCAAAAGGGGAAAGGTAAAGTCGAGGTGCAACCATATAGAAGCTTTGAACTATTCATAGAATACAATATTTTAGAAACAAGAACATTCCAGACTAAGGTGAGAAGGAAGTAAAAAAAGGATTAAGATTCCATGGTACCAACAGAAATTTCAACAATGATCCCAAATTAGCTGAACTCTTTGCATACAACAAATTCGCAAACATATTTCCACCCAATCTACGGACAACTTGTCGAATAAGAAACAGGAGAAGCAATAAGAAATTCAAAACTCTGGGCAACAGTTTATTAGATCCGATAGTGCAGTAGAAAGAAATATGGTGATTAGAATATGCGAGAAAGATGCCGTTAATGCATTCTAAGTACCATTTTGTGCCATTTAAAACCTGAGGGAGAAACGCTCATTCAAACAAGTGGCTAAAAGGACCATGACCAACATCATGCAGAAGACCTGCAAATTCATTCAATTAAATATTAATAACAGATGACTTGAACAACGCTGTTGCAATAAAAGAATGAGACGTCTTACCTGCAAGTTTCACAGTCTGAATATCAAAATAATCAATCCCAAGCTCCAAACCCTGTAGTCACATGAGCAATATCAATACACAGCATTAGAAGAACCTCAAGCCCACACTCCTTCCCCCAATTCAGAGGACAATGGAATTACCTGGTACTTTTTTAGATTCTGAACAGCTTCACCAGCAAGCCAATACACTCCAAGAGAATGTTCGAACCTGGAATGAACAGCTCCCGGATAAACCATGTGTGTCAAACCTAAAGCATAGAAACTTGGAAGATATCAGTTATGGATCTAACCTTCAAGTAATTACTTTTATTCCACACATAAATTTGTTTTCTTTATAGCTCATAGATATGAAATTGAACTAAACCAGGCGTCAAAATTTTCACATTCCCAATAAGAGTATCACTCAGTCATCCAATACTAAGGAGCATTCTTTTTAGTATCAAGTTGGACCACTACCCTCATAATGCAGTTCTT
>JAOSBP010000001.1:22518836-22528914 GCA_027563825.1 Erythroxylum mucronatum | reverse complement strand
CTTGGAACTTAATTATATTGTTGGTATATTTTAAAGTCAAGTGTTTCGTATCTTTTTATATTACATAATATTTATCATATAATAGATAATATCAATATGTATTATATGATTAGAGATGATAATATAATCAATGACCATTCATTTATTTATAAAAAGTTATTAGTATATTAGTTTTATGTAATCCTAATTAATTCATATCTTCAATATATGTCAATCATCATTATCTTTATTATATCACATATAGAAATTTACTTTATGAATAGTTAAATTCATGCAATTATAGCTTTTACATAATTGTACTTATAACTTATATGCTTGGTATATTTAGAATTAAGTGTTTACTATAAGTGTACTTTTTCATATTTTATAAAATATTATCAGTACATTTTCATATTCTTGAAATGTCCTGTGTATATATATATATATATATATATATATATAAATTGGTTCTGTAACTATTTTTTTAATTGTATTTGAATTTATATGTTCTTAGAATTAATTTTGTAATTGGGTCCCTACTACATCACTTTTTGAAAAATTATACTTATGTATTATAATTTCAAGTTGAAGTTTAAGAATTAAATTTTATAGTCCTAATAAAAATTGAGGTATTATTTTATATCTTTTTTCCTTGAAGTATTATTTTCCATAAAGAGCTTTAAAGGTTAACCTTTAGTTTGGTAGTAAACACATTTTTGACAAATTTAAAAAGAAAAGTCAAAGTGACAAAGCAAGCAAAGAAACAAATATCAGTACCAGTTGCTTGATATATTGTTAATTTGAGACTAAAATACGTCCATGTACATTTTAAAGTCTAATGTAAGATCAAGGATAGGGAGAATCACCAAAAACCTGTCCTAATTGATAAATAATAGCAACTTTCTTTACTAAATGTATTTTAGATCTTTTTTTCCTTTATTAAGAAATTGTTTAAACAATATTAAACTAAATTAATATTAATAGTTTTTACCAAAATAACTTCCTTTTTTAATTTATCTCAAATTAAAAATAATTGATTTGACGTGCGATTTAACAAATATATATATCTTCACAAGAAGAACTTCAAATTTTGAACCAAACTGCAACTATGGTGTCCTGATTGGGACAATCTAAGACAATGGGGCGATTGAATCAATTTCAAGCTTTGGAATACGTATACTTATCTAAATCTCGAGAACAGCCGACTAAAGTAGAATTTTTGGTTAGATTGGGATTAGTCAAAGTCACTTGTGGAAATAATCATACCATTAATAGTTACTAATTACAATTAGTCATCGACACAATCTAGAAATTGGGACATCTAAGAAAATGGGGCTATTTGGCAACTGAATTGGAGCTGGGAGTGGTGTACGAATTGAGCATGTAAAGAAGTGAAAAACGGTGCATTGAATATTGGGTTTGTTAGGTTAGATAAGGACATGGAAGTTAGTTTGGTGGGGAAATTGAAGATCTGAATGGCCTGACCGAAATGTCAAAAAATGACATTGTTTTATATTTTTTTAAAAAATATAACCAAGTGGGCTCACCCTACTTGCCTGCCTATGGCCCATTCCATCATGGGTTCAATCACAGGCCGGCCAGTCCTTAGTTGGGCCAGTCTCAGGCATGTATAAGGGAGAGGAGAGATGCTTATTTTGAAATTGTAATATTTTAATTATAAATTAGATAAGTTTTCAATTTTGAGAGTATTAGAATACCTTTATAAAAAACTTATTAAAAGTTAATGTAAAATTTAAAATAATTTTTGTCACGTATATATGGTAATATTATTGTCTTTAATTTTTATGTTAATATTAATAAAATTTGTTGTGTAATTAAAATTTGAGATATTTAAAGTTTAATTTCTTTTTTTACAAAAATTTAGTGTAAAGATTTTTCATAAAAAAATTTAGTGAGAGATGGCCTTTTGCGTTTTGTAATTCTATAATAGTAGCAAACATGTGTCTGATACAAAAATACAGGTGATAGTCGGATAGAGATGTTTTAGAGCAAAGATCAAAATTTCCTAAATTACTACTTACTTTGCATCTACAATTAAGCCGAAAGAATCCGAATCATTTTGAGGATCTCTTATCTCAATTAAGTGTTCTTTCATTTCGGTATCCTTATCTTCTACATCTTGTGAAGAGAACAAAGGCTTTCGAGGTAATTTAAGATCCTCCACATCTTGTTCGAGTATCTCAGACACTTTGTGCATAGGAGGTTAGTTACCAGGTTTGAGTTGTATATACCAAAGTGTGATCACATCAATTTCTTTGTTATTATGTTTTGTTCTTCTCATGCTGGAAAGTAAATTGCAATTCTAAAAATTTATGAGTAATTATGATATTATTAAGAAAACGTCTAAATTGTTATGATGCAAATGATAATCAATAGACTTGCCTACTTTTACTAGCTATGATCAGTTTTTTTATATGTTATTAAATTTTATTTCAACCACCAAGACTAATCTGTTTTCATTTTTTGTTTTTATTAACCATTTTTTGGTTTTGGACGAAGTATAACTAACCCATTTTTCTCAAACATTCCAGCAGTAGATAGATACAAAATCAAAGTGATCAATTTAAAATTAAATATTAGTAAACGAAAATTTTTATTTGAATTTTTGAAGTGTTTATCTTTGTTACTAAAGATATTCTTTCCTTTTTTTTGTTAATTTTGTTCATGAAGTTTAGATTGTTAGGAAAACATGTCCATTTTATTTTTTAAAAAAAATCCATTTCATAACATTTTATTATAATATTTTTTTAAATCTGACAATTCCTTTCTGTGTAAAACACTAGAACATTTTATTATATTATATCTTCTTTACTAAAGAAATTGTATAAGGTCCGTAGGATTTTGTGTTGGCCGAAGTGTTTCTTGGCTAAACTTTGGAATCAAGGTAGGACACATTGAATTATGTAAAATAGAATTTTTTGGTGAAATAGAATATCAGGGTTACTATGCGTCTATAGAAATAGAGTTCAATAAGGCCAATTGTAAAAGTTGAATGTCTTAGGTCAAAAGGTTAAATTTCTATTATTAAGAGAAATTAGTGCAAAGTATAAAAATAATCAATTTTAAATATTATGCCTTATGTGAATGAGTTGAAATTTTGCTCCTTTTATTCAAAATATAATATGACTTGGACCATAAGTAATTTTAATAAATTAGTTCAGATGTATGATATTTTTAAATTTAAATAATATAATAATTATTACTTTGTTTAATTATTTAAGGTTTTACCAACAACAGATTTCTCTCTTAAAATTCTGATTTTTGTCACTCCTTATTCTTGATTTCTTATTCGTCTCCATGACATTTTTGGTGTTTGCCAAAAAGGGTGGTTATGTTTTTTTTGACCCGGCAGTCTTTTGACTATTGAGTTGAACCACAAATGTCTTTCCCAGGCTTGGATAACAACTTTACTTATTTGACGGAGTAAGATGAGTTTATACTGGTTAATTTCCCAAGGGAAGCATAACACATTTTCCTTGATGAGTTATTAGTGGGGAAGACGATTCATAACGATCGAATTATAATTTTTGAGTCATTTCTACTTATATGCTTCTCATTAGTTCATTCTCTTTCTAATGTGAAATTTCCATTCACATTTGAAATCTCAAAATCTTCTCCTTAAATGTGAACTTTCACATTGGGTTTGGACTTTTTATCGAGCGAAAGTCTTTTTTTAGTAGCTCAAGTATATGGCATCACCACGAGCCTTTCTACTCCACTGACTTGGGCCCACCAGAAGCCTTTCAAAAATTCTGAAATGGACTTACTATAATCAACATCTCCCGCTATGTCTGAATGTGTAACCAATTAACAAAGACTTTTCATTACCAAAAGTAAGCTTTAGATTATTAGTACCTCTAAGATATCTTATAATCCACTTCACTGCTACTCAATGCTTCTTTCTAAGATTTGAAAGAAAATAACTAACTGTTTCTACATCATGTGCTATGTCCGACCTTGTACACACTATAACATGCATCAAACTTCCAACTGCTGAACCATAGAGAACTTGCTACATCATTTTCTTATTTTCCTCTGTAGAAGGGCATTGCTTTCGCAAGAGAAGTACATTGATATCACTTGTTGGATCTGAAGAGCTCACTTTCATGTGAGATCTTTATCATGGACTTAGTAAGGGAATATACTAGTGGGTCTTGACACCACACCACAACCCAAAACCTTAAGTCATTAGATTTGTGGATCTTTTCTACTTATATATCCAATATCCCTCACTAATTTAATTTCTTTTCCGTATAAGATTCTTAATCACACTTGAAATCCTAATACAAGTTGCAGGTAAATGACTTTATAGGTATGAGTTGAAATCACTGTGAAAATTATGACAGTCAAGCACATGCAATAAGTGAATCCAGCAATTTATAGGAAAGTTCTCCCTATTCATTATGATGAAACATTAAACTTAAAATTAGAGATGTAATATATCTTAAACTTCAAGAATTGAGATTAAAATGGACAAATGTTAAATTTAAATTTAAATTTATTATTTAGTTGTTTTTCAAGCGTAACTAGTTATATCTTTCTCAATTGTGATAAAAGTTGTCTTTGATTATTTATAAAATATTTGAATTTAATGATAAAATAAAAAAATTAGTTCAAAATAATTTCTATTTATCTTAACCATATGTATTTATTTTCATTTGAAATATTACAGTAATTGTCATAAGTTTATCATATTAATATTAATATTAATATTTGAATATAAATTCCAATTTTAATCTTAGTGAAGCTTAAATTTTGATTGAGAGTAAAAAAGAATGATAGGATTCTTTTCAATTAGTTGGAGACTTGACTTGTCAGCCACTCTACATTAACAAGGATCAGGTTTGACAAAATTTTATCAGCCAAATCATAAGATATTAATTTACCAAAATAAATATTAAAAGGATAAAATATTTATTCAGAATTTAAACAAACGTTGTTCACTATACATACATATTAGCTGTAATAATATCAATGATTATTGTTTGATTTGGAAACCGAAAAATATTTAAAAAAAAAAACGCATAATCTATTGGGCAAACATTGTTATATATAGACATCAAGCACTTGTCCAGGAAATAAAAAGCAGAAAAAAAGAGTGGAGATGAGACAATAAAGGCCTAAAAAGTTTGATAACAAATATAGAAATTCTTAATTAAGCATCTAATTAAAATACACTCCACATTGATAACTACATATCAACAATCAAACAATTACACAGTGAATAAATCTTTTACACCTATTAGTTTAATAAAATTATAAATTCGTTATAACCATATATAGACTTTATTGAATTCTTATTCAATTTCGGTTAATTTTGACATGTATAAATTACTACTAACACTTAAAAATATTTAAAATTTATAATAACAAAATAATTAATCTAAAAACTTTTAATTGATGTGTATTAACATCTTTCATGCTGAGCATACTTTAAAATCGCTTTTTCTTGCATTAAGAACTTGTTCAGTTGCTATTCAAATTATATCAATACTAATGAATTCTATAAACATTTCTTTTCCTTTTCTTTTATTTGCCTCTTAAACCTTTTTTCTCCATATTTATTCGTTTTTTACTTTTTAAGATTTATTTCTTGTACAATTTTATTATGGTCGACAATAACTAATTTTGAAAAGGCAGTTTTTCAAAATATACATATTTTTTAAGGACACCAATCAAAGATAGAAAGTGATGAATATAATTAGGATATTCAAGTTAACGCCAACTCTACCTCTCTTTCATCCGTATGACTACAAGAGGCCTGAATGGCATGATCAAGTTGTAGGCAATTAACTTTATAGATGTGAGTTGAAGTCACTTGTGGAAATTATGACAATCATGCACATACAATAAATGAATCCAATAATTTTTAGAAAAGCTCTTCCCATTTAAAGTAATGGAACTTTTATAAAATGAAAATTAAAGATATGAGTCAGTCACTTGTGGAAAGTCCCCGTGAATCACTTCGACCATTTGAAGAAACAATTATTGTTTGCTCCTTATCGTCTCGACTATTTACTTTCACGCAGTGGTAAGGAGCAGACTCTGTTCATTGATTGTTTCAATAAAAGGGAGGCATTCTCATGGTGACATGTGTCATTTTTTTCTAGCTGACTATTGAAGACACGCCGTTTTTCTCTGTAATTAGTGGACGCGATGCGTATTTAAGTAGTTTGTTATGATAGATATGTACATATAATAACAACAGATTTATTAAATTGAGTCTGTTTTATTATGAATAAAATTAAGACTTTCATTTCAATAAAGAATGAATACAGTATTAGACATTCGTCTTTGGATACAATAGGAAAGATCTGTTGCCAATGTTGCAGTACATCCACTATGGTACGATGATAAACAAAAGACAATCTCAAACTACCTTACAATTAAAATTAAATTTCATTACCAAAAAGAGAACAGAGAATTAAAAAACATATTCAGAAGCAGAAAAAAGTAGTCCAGAGCAAAAGAGATTTCTTCTTAAGAAAGAGAAAATAGGTAAGATTTACTTAATAATAAGTTTTATCAAATATAAATTTAGGATGCATGGCAAACGTAGCTATTCTGAATTCCTCCATAGTGAAAGGGGCCACTAGAGAAGAATTATCAGTGGCCGTTACTACCGGAATAATACAATCAAAATCAGTAGCATTCTGAGCGGGTAAAGGAGCTGCGAAAAGAGCAATGAAATAATTCAAGACAATAGAGCACATAGAGTTCATATCCGATATAGTGTTTCCACGATCATCCTCTAGAAATTCTATGTGATTAACTCGTTTTCTGCGTGAGGCATGAGAATGAAAAAATCTAGAATTTGCTTCACCGTACTTAAGCCAGAAACTTTTGGATCTTTGTTTCCAGTAAATGGCCTCCTGAGCAAGAAGGGTCGAGAGCTCTGAACGAAGCCTCACTATACGCACATCATTAGCATCAGCCTGACGAGCAGCATCAATTCTTTTCTTTAAACAAGCAATCCGAAACTTAAAGTTGTGATCCTGAGAATTATGCCATTCAGAAAGGGCCACACTGCAGGCAACAATTTTATCCAAAACCCCAACAAACCTATCCTGGGACCAGGCACTAGCCACCACCTCCAGAAAACCATTATCAAGGAGCCAAGAATTCTCAAACTTAAACCGGTGTACTCTTTGAATCGGAAACACAACACTTGCGACAAGTTTAATGGGATTATGATTGGAATAGGAGCTTACCAAATTAAACAGCCTATGGAAAGAAAAATAATTAAGCCAATCCTCAGTGACAAAGGCCCTATCCAATCGTTCCAAAACCAGCGAATCCGAACCCCTACCCCTTTCCCAGGTGAAACCAAAACCCACAAGAGGAACTTCAATTAACTGACAATCGGCAATGCAAGCGCTAAACCCTTCCATGAGCGAAACAAGATAATCCCGACCACCAATTTTGTCATTAACAGATAGAAGATTATTAAAATCTCCCATGCAAACCCATGGTAACGTCAAACGTCGAGAAAGAGCCTTAAGCAGTTCCCAGCTACTCCGCTTCCGATGAGATTCCGGGAAACCATAAAAACCAGTGAATCGCCATCTAAAATTACTAGAATGAATAATTTCCATGTCAATATGATTGCTCGAATAACCCAAAACAGTAGCATTACTAACATTATTCCAGAGGAGAGCAAGACCCCCACTCTGACCATTCCGGTCAACAGAAAAACAACAATCAAACTTCAATAAAATACGTAATTCCTCCATCCTACGCGAACTAACAAGAGTTTCACAAAGAAAAAGAAAAGTAGGCTTATTGACATTAACAATGTCCTTCAGCGCATTCACTGCACGCAGGTTGCCCAAATCCCGGTAGTTCCAAGCTATACAATTCATGACGAGCGGCGGGTCTCGTAGACAAGACCGGCCGATAATAATTCAGAATCACTATAGGTTGCATTCGAAGGATTTGTGGAGCTACCACCTTTCAGCTCAACGAGACTGGGACCAATGTAGGAACATTCACGAGGACGTTTTTTAACTTCATCAATAACCATGACCGAATCTTCCATTCCCTTACAGCCGATATCCAGCTCCGAATCAGTGCCATTCTTTGCCACTTCAGCAACCCGGGTCACAGGTGTGGATAAGGCGACAGCTGGCGCAAATTGAAAGTTCCCATAATAAGAGCCATAATTATCCATAATTCTGTTATGATTTGATTTTGCCATGATCGAATCTTGACTCCTTGTATTCAGGGCCCTGCTTTCGAATTGTGCGTGATAAGCGGGATCACGACGCCACTGATTTGGGCAGAATCTAAGCTGATCACGTATCTCTGAACGAATCTCCTCCGGCTACTCCCGTTTGATTTCCTCCTCCGGCAGCTCCGTAAGCTTAACACAACTGGACTCACTGTGCCCAACAATGCCGCACAAATAGCATATGAGAGGGATCCGTTCATAGCTAAACGAAACATCAAAAAAATCACCCCCTCCTTCCGTAGACGCTTGGTTCGCATAAGTGGTTCAGTTATGTTTATGCGAGCTCGGAACCGCAAATACGGAAGAAAAGATTGTCGCTTGTTGCCCGTATCATACTCCAGAAATGAGCCCATAATATTGCCCAAGTTGGACGCTAATGCTTTCGAAGCAAAACCCGGCGGGAGATCATGCACACGAACCCAGAAATTAGCAAACTGAAACTCTACCTCATCCGGATTCTCTCCCTCTCTCATCTGATGAACCAACAGAATACAATTGTTGAAACTCCATGGTCCTCCAGCCAGCATTCTCCGAAGATCAACCACATGAAAAAACTGGAACAGATATAGAACCTCCCCGCCGAAAGGTTTGATCAAGCAACCTTTGATAGGGCGCCATATGTTGAGAAGGGTCCTCTCCATAGCCTCAAAGTTGACAAAGTTGACATTACTTTCACCCAAAAAACGACCTAACAAACTCAGATTATAATTGATACCACCCCTTGCAATATCCGAAACCTGTACCACGAGCTCAGTGTCTTCCTTCTCGCGAATAGACAGCCTTTGGAATTCAGGTTCCATGACTAAACAAGAGAAAAAACACCCAGTGACCAACTAGAAAGAACAAATAAAACTATCAAGACAGAAACATGCACGAAGACATGACAAAACTTGCACCCTTAGAGAGAGAAAAAGGGGCAAGACTAGCCTCCTCCTAGTGTTTTTAATATAGCTTATCCTAGACAAGCTAGAAATGCACCAAGTTAGGCAAGACTTGACTTGTCAATCGTTCTACATTTAATGGCCTGCAAAGGTCATTGATTGTTGCAATAAAAGGGAGGCCATTCTCATGGTGACATGTGTCATTATTTCCTAGCTGACTATTGAAGACACTACCCAGTGTATGGTTATTGTCCTCAGGGGTGAGGACAGTGGACAAGGACGTAAAAGTCCTGTCCAAAACCATGTTTGCTTGCTGTTGGACAGAGATTTCTGTCCTGTCCACAATGGACAAGGACAGAAATATCTGTCCAAGATAAAAGTGCGGGACTGAGTTAATTGTCCGTCGGACAAGAAAGTGAAAAGTCTCACCTATCCTCCTTTGAACGTCTCCCACGAACACAAAACAACTAACAAAAGTGGAACAACCCATTGAACAACCGACGCAGGACCTTCTTCGTGCGGCTTCATCTCCACTGCTAACATGGTATGAGTTCTAGCACTCTCTCTCTCTCTCTCTATCGATATGCTTTTCGTTCTCATCCGGGCAGGACCTTTTTCGTTCTCTATCGATATGCTTTTAGATCTGTAGTGTTCCTTTTTTGTCTGAGATCTGTTGGTTGAGATGTTTCATTTGAACAAAAAATGACTGCATCTTTGTTATGGTAGATGAGCTTTGAAGATTTTTAAATCTCATCCTCTTCTCTGGTTTGACAGAAACATAGCTAACCAACCAAACGATCTCTATCTCCGTCGCTTGTTCCATTTTCAAGGTACTCATTTATGATCTTACCACTCACTGTCGTTTGATAAAACTTGGTTTTCGTCTTAGATGGATCGACTGAAACTCTGTAGATGGAAAAGCATGTTTTTTATAATCTTTGTTTCAATTATCATCTTTTTTCATGTG
>JAOSBP010000001.1:22271297-22288484 GCA_027563825.1 Erythroxylum mucronatum | reverse complement strand
AAAAAACTAAATACCATACTTCTATATAAATGGTTAGATTCATTTTTTAAAATATTTTAAATTTTTCTCTTAAAATTGATAATTAAAATCAACATACTTATATCACAAAATAATGTAACTTTACAATTAAAATATATATATAAAGTAACTTTATAAATCATGTATTTTTGTCCCAGTTTTAAAATTCAAGCTGAAAGTTAAACCAACAATACAATAGATTTGAAGTTTAAGAGATTCAACTAATATTAAACCGTCATAAAATTTGCTAAATATTAAATAAAATTACAAAATTTAAAATATTATTAAAAAATTATCCTTATTAAACGAAGAATTTGAAGTTTAATTGAAAAATATATTGTTAGATGAACATTAATTAATTTATTTTAGTTTATAAAAACTTATTAATTTAAAAAAATAGTTGATTAATTAATAAATTGATTAGTTTTTAACAAGAAAAGATATTAAAATAAATCGAACTGAAAAGTTAAAAATTAGATTGAAAAGGTAGACAATTCTAAGTTTTTACGATTAAACCAACAATTCTAGGTTTTACGATTAAACCAGTCAAACAAGTTAGGTTTTTTATTTATTGATACTAATAAATTGATTAGTTTTTAATAAGAAGAGTTATTAAAACAAATCGAACTGAAAAGTTAAAAAATTAGATCGAAAAGGTAGACAATTCTAGATTTTTACAATTAAACCAATCAAACAGGTTAGATTTTTATTTATTGATTTTTGTTACATAACTTTTGGATTAATCAAGTTGAATTATAATATAGAGGGAGACAATAACAGGCTCAGCCCTGCGCAAGGACAAAAAAGGCACCTGCTTAAGACCCACTCTTGACCTCCCCATATTTCGTGTTATTTTGTCTTTTATAATGGCCCACTTAGCCCACTTTTCATATTTAGTGGAAAAAAAGAAATAAAATATGACTCATTTTTTATTTTACCCGAGACTTATAAAACATTAAAAACAGCCCTGATAATAATAATATATATTAAAAAAAATTTGATAGGTAATTAATAAAGTTATTATTAATTTTTATCTCTTTTACGTAATTTAAAACAATAAGAATATATTTTCTTCCTGTTACCAGCTAATGCAGATTCGGGTCAGGCCCATCATAGCCATGAAAATCTTCTTTCGAGCTTGAATTTTTAAAATTATTAAATTACAAAAAAATTACTTGTTATTTAGAGAAATTAACATTTTGATTCTTAAAATTCTAAGCATAATTTAATAGTATTATGTAGTATTTAAACAAGCTTTTCACTTTTATAAATATCATCATAATTAACTTACCCTTTATTTTGACCAAAAAAAAAACTTACCCTTTAGGGGTAGTCGAGTTGATGGAGTGAAGAGACATGAGGTCAAAAGGTCTTGTGTTTGATTCCCCTTACTTACGCTTTTTTGATGGAGCCTGTTGTACAGGATTTGCCTAATGTGGAGTACTTAATTGATATGATTTGCAGACTGTTGCATCAATATAGAGATTTACCTAATAAGCATTCAAAGGATAGCAGCTTTGGGTTCCTCTATTTCCAAAAAAAAATCATACTTAACTTTTCAATAACAAAATCAGTGAAAATTATATTAATTTAAATTTTTATGCCACTTTTTCCATAAATTTTAAATATGATATTATTATAAAATAACTCTAATCCAAATTAACGATTTTTTAATATCAATTAAAATGATTTTTATAAAATATTTAACCACTAAAGTTGTACTTCTTATTTGTTAATAAAATATTAAATCTTGATTGATTTATTTATTTGGGCAAACACCTCGAATTAAAAACCTCAAAGGCCTCTCCCACATTTCTCAACATTGATACACGCTGAGCCATGAGCAGCCTAACTCTGTTTTCAACGAAACGAACGACGTACGGTGCAATCAATTTGTGATTCACATGTTTGTCTTCACCATCAAAGTCTCTCTTCTGTCAATTCGAAATTCTCAACTTTCCAACATTACGATCCCTCTGCTTATACGTATCTCACAAGTTCCAGGCAAAACCCACGTCCAAGTAACCGGTTGCCAACTCATTATGTAAGAGGATATTTAGTCATCAATTTAGTATTATTTTATTCACTTTTTAGTTATTCAAGTTTAATTAAAATTTTAAGTTTTTATTACTTAATGTTAAAACTTGTAACATTAAGTAAATTAATTAATAAATTATAAAAATATATTTAAAAGTGTTTAATATTTTACATTTTTTAATTTATTACTCACTTTCAAACAAAAATTAATTCAGTTATTAACTTTACGAAACTTGTTTTTATTAGTCTGATTAATAAATAGACATTTTTTGGTATCTAAAACAACAGTTTCTCTTGAATTATGCCATATTTAAAAGATTGATCGCAAAATTAAAAATTTTAAAATTTTAACATTAAATTGAAAAATAATTAAAATATTAGTTGTTGTTAATTAATCCTAAAATTGCTCATATTGACTGCAAGTTAAAAAAGTAGTCTTTTTAATAAAATACAAAAAGACGGTCGTGTATATTATGATCTTTCTTAGATCCTCGTAAAAAGGAGAGTTTTATGTATCGGATACGTTAATTTTTTTTGTAATTAAGGCTAACTTCAAAATTTTAAAAGTATGTTTCTTCGTTATTATATCAACCCTACTATATTTCATCCATTTTTACTTATGTGAAATGTCTCCGAAGAATAAATAATGTCCTCAATGTTCTCACATTCCACCCTATAGTCTTACAGGAAAATTAAATTATAGTAGTATAGATAAGAATGTTAATGAGTCGGGCCAGAAGAGCGTGACCCTGACTTTGACCAGCCTATGGCCCTGAAAGGCCACGGGCAACTCACAATTTTTTAAAGAAAAAAGTAAAAAACGACATCAATTTTGAAGTAACGATTGAGTTACGAGTCGAATGAATTTGTGCTCAACCAATAGCATGGTTAGGCTTGCCATAATTGGACCTGATTCGGCTGTTGTCATGTCAACTCAAAAATCGAGCTGCCAAATTTGATATTTTATTTAGAACCATTCATTTTTATAATTTCTTATAATTTTGTGGTGAGAAAGAGACGTGAAAAATATATCTTGTAGTTGGGGAAATAGCCTAATTTAAAAAGCACAACTGTACCGAAAAATGAAAACACTTCATGGTATCTAGAAATCATAATGAGTTAATGACCCACCACTAGTTTGCATATTGCCTCGTTATATTTGGAGTTTTCTGAAAATTTGATATATCATTTAATTTATATTTAATTTAAGATTATTGATTGGTTAAACACAAATTTCATTCATTAATACATTATCAAAAATTTTATCTAAAATAACATAATTAAGAAAATTGATATATTGAAATATCAAATTACTTATTAAAAACATGATTATTGTACCAATCAAATTTTGTAACCACGTTATTCACAATAAAATTGCATTAGGCACAACTACCGGAAATATCATAAATGCATGTGCAAGTATTTGTATGTGCACAAATTTCACTGTTTACCAATACTAGTATGCATGAACAGTCCTAACTAATCTCAATCACTCTCAGGAGGCTCTCAGTTGGATTGAGTGTAATGGCTGGCCGAAGGTCGTTGTGGAGAGCGACTACCTTCTTGTTATTCAAGCACTCCGGAATCGTCATTTTGTCGATGCTACTGCCTTTGATGACTTAATCTCTCATTCTAGTTTTCTTTGTTCTCAACTTGTTTGCGAAGTTGTTTTTTGTCATGTTAGACGTTATGCTAATCAGGTTGTTCATGGCTTAGCCCAAGCTTCCCGAACCATAGCAAACGTAGGTAGGTGGTTTTGTAATTTCCCACCTTTTGTTCTGTCTCTTCTGCCCTTGGATGCCTAATATATCTCATCCCTTTTCTCAAACAAAAAAAAGATAATATATTAAAGCGAGATTATAAAAATTTGTTGTCTTGATTTTTAAGTATAAATAATTACTTGCGTCAACCACCTTCTTCCTTATCCAACATAATTACGTAGCGGTGCACTGACGTCAATTGGTCATAGTTCCAAATGGTCATGTAAACATCACACCTAAACTGGAAAATCACCATTTTATATAAAATATATATTTCCATCAATTTAATTTAAGATATTAATTTCATGTGTTGTTGTCAAATAGGTAAAATGGTCCATAAAGCCACCTTCCCAACAATATTTGTACCTTCTCGTTACCCTAACCCCCAAACATACTTTAAACATTTTAATGTGTCACATTTATTACATATAAAGTACTATTATTAATGTTTTAAAAATTGAATCGGATGAAATGTTAAACCGACATAACAAGAAATTTAAGGTTTAAAAGATTTAATAGTATTAAACCGTCGTAAAATCGACTAAAGATTAAATAAAAATAAAAATTTTTAAATATGATTAAAAGAGATTGCCTTTACCTACTGAATAATTTAAAATTTAACTGAAAAATAAATTCTTAAATAAAAATTATTTGATTTATTTTAGTTTATAATAATTTATTAATTAATAAAAATTAATTGATTAATTAAGATATTGATCAATTTTTAACATCTAAAATTACTAAAATAAATTAATCTAAAAATTTAAAAATCAAACTGAAAATTAAATCGTTATTATTTCCTATGCTTTCATCTCATCATTTTGAGGATTATATTAATAAATTTCACAAACTTAATTTTTGGTTATGAAATACAAAATTGTTTGTATAATACAGAATTTTTAATTTATCAGAAGGAAAAATAAAACTACACAAAATCCTTTTTTGTCCTTTTTTTTGTTATTGTAAAAAGTATTTAACAAATTAACTAAAGAGGTGGAATGTTTTTGGTGACGCCGCTGACATTGATGAAGAAGCCGAACAGATCTCGCCTGTACGGTAAATAAGACCGTCTCTTGTCTTCTTCCTTTAACGCTCTATTCCTCAAGTAGAACTCCTCGTGCGCCGTCGTCGCTGCCTTTACCCCCGCACTTTGAGGTTTCTTCTTCGATTTAGCTCTCGCTAACGCCGTTACGTTCGCGTTATCTACTTTCTCTTTTTCTTCCTGCTTCTTGCTCGGATCCCAACTTCCCAATGAGTACTTATACCCGTCGCTGATCGACCTTTGCAGGAACTTGCTAAACCGAAACCGCCGCCGTTTCCCGGACGATCCCGTTGACTTACTCTTCTCACATCTCACAGGAGATGGCAGTGAGTTCGGTTTCCAAGGCGGGTACGACTCCGGCTCGACTCTCTCCAACTCGTCAGCCTCAGACGAAGAAGAGCACGACGAGAGATCCCATTCCTCCTCCACGAACAGCTCCTTCAACGCCATCGACTTATCCGGATCATTGCGAAAGTCGAGGTTCCGGGAACGATCGAGCAAGCGATCGGCCATGAAGAGCGGGAAACTCGGGAAATAATCATGACTCTCGGTCGCCGTAGTGAACTCGAATTCCTCCTCGTCGACTTCATCTGACGGTGCCATACCGGTTGTCTCGCCAGCTTTGGTGGAGTCGTGAGGTAGTTTAACTGAGGAAAAATAGCGGAAGCTTGGAGAAAACGACACCGTGGAGCAGCTGGAGCTCTGATCTTCCATTTTTTTTCAGTTCCTCGAAATGTGTTTACGATGAAGAAAGGCAGTGATGTGAGGTTGGTATATATACACTTTGGCGGGTGGAGGATTACGTGCGTGATTAACGAAGATAATTATAGAGATTTAAATTTATCTAATTGCTATGTAAGATATGGCTTGTCCAGTTTGGCACTTGCGACTTAGATATTGGCTTACGTGAAACACAGTAACTATGACCTCGGACTCGACAGAAGGTACACACGTGTGCTTGGCTTTATGTCTTTTCCAAGTTTGATTTGCCCGAAGCCTACGCTTTTCTGAATCCAGTACTTCCATAAAAATACTAAACTATTAAGAATTAATAAAATTTGATTATGTAATTAATTTAAGTCTGAATTATTTAATTTAAAATCCCTTTAAACTTTTTTCAAATTAATTTATTTTTAATAAATAGTATTTTCTTAATATTGTTCTATGAATATTCCTATTATGAATGTATTATTGTAAATTATACAATTTTAAATTTTATTTTTAAAAAGTCGTTAAATTATAGAAACTCTTGTATGTTTTTTTTTTGGGAACATAAAAACCCTTATATGTTAAATTCTATGGTGTTGTAACAAGAACTTCTTAAAAGAGGGTCGGGTTGGTGGAGCGAGGGATGATGTTAAAAGGTCCTGAATTTTCTTACTCACGCTCTCTTGATTAAGTTTGTTGAATAGAACTTGTCTAGTGTAGAGTTTACAGTTGACATGATTTGCAAGTTATTGTTACGTAGATTCAACAATTTACCTAGTACGAATTTTTACATTTTTTAATAAAAAAAGTGTTGTAACAGTAGAACGTTGACAACCTTAATACTATTTTTTGTTTTTGATACGAAAAATGTACTTTGTATTTGACTGGAAACAACCTTCATAATAGCAAAAGCAGAAACTTCCATGTTCCACAAAGTTACGCGTACGTTGATGTCATGAACCATAAACAAATATTTTTGTGTTAACTACCAAAATGGTCAGGTCAATACATTAGATCACCTCTCTCTGTTTGTTTTTTTTCCCCTTATATGGGTAAAGAAATATAAAGGATTTCTTTATGTTTTAAATAACTTAAGAAATATTGTTATTTTTAAAAAAAATTTAATTACTAAAATATGCATCTTAATTTTTTAAAATCATGAATATTAAATATCATCTAATCAAATATTACTGATATAACAACCTAATTTTAATGTTTTAAAATTTATGCCAGAAGTTAAACCGATAAAACAAGAGATTTAATATTTAAATTGTATAATCGGTATCAGAATGTTATAAAATCAATTAAAGACTACAGAATTTAAAATATTATTGAAATAAATTATTTTTACCTATCAAAGAATTTAAAGTTTAATTAAAAATATATTGTTAAATGAAAATTAATTAATTAATTTTAATTTTTAAGAATTTATTAATTCACAAAAATTGACAGATCAATTAATAAATTAATCAAGTTTTAACGACAAAAGTTATTAAAGTAAATCGAATTAAAAAGTTAAAATCGAATAAAAATATTAAACGATTCAAGGTTTTATGGTTAAATTGACTGAATTTTTTAATCATTGCCTAATCAACTTTTTATTTTGATTCGTATTAATTTAAATTGACTAAAAAATTCTTATATCTTTTATTTTTATTAATTTTGACATTTTTAAATAAAAATAGATTTTTATAAATATTTACGTACTAAAACATGTCAAAAGTTTTATTATAATTAAATACAACAATATAATTTCACTTAAATCTCCACAATTTTATTATTATTATTATTTTCATTCTTTAAGAAAGTGATTTAAAAATTCTTTAAGTATTTTTTAAATATTAAAAATTCACATTATTTAAAAAATCTCAATTATTATTTAGTTTATATTTAAAAATAACAGTAGCAAGTTTTCTTATTACAAAAACATTATTATTCTAGATCCGCAAGAAGATCTGTAATAATAGTATGTAATGATTTGGCAGCAACACTACAACGTAGTGGATCAAAAGCTCACCTTAAAAAACGCAACTTCTAGAAATGCCAGAACGTGGACTTTCTAGAAAGGCAAACATCGTGAAACTCAAAGCAAAGGGGAGACGAAAAAAATTAATAAATAAGAATGAACAGCAAATGAAACTCACGACATGACGTTGATGGGTGTTGCGTTGGAAGGAGAGCTCCTTGTTTAATCTCTTAGTAAGCTGTGCCATCCCTTGTATAGCAAGCAAACATTTTTATTGTAATGAAGTAACAAAATTTGAATTAGTTCTGTAACTTTTACTTAATTGCTTGTAAAGTTTTTTAAATATGTATTTTTATTAAATTTATCTAGGGATAACAATGGGTCATTTCATCAGTTAGTTTTGTCAAAATTTTTAAAATATTTTTTTAAAAAATTTAAAAATATAAAATAACGTATTTTTTCAATTGAGTCCGACCTGCTCAGACCCAAGTCTGTTCGAAACTCAACTTTTATAAGCAAAATGATTTGTTAAAAAAAGTTAGACCTCGAATTAGTCTGAGCCGAAGTCAGCTCATGAGTTGATCTATTGAAAACAACTAAACATTAACTTACGAATTAGCCTATTGTTATCCTTGATTCATCTCAAAATTTTAAAATGTTCCTTAATATCTATATTTTTTAAATACAATTATTTATATTTATTATAAATTTTAAATTTCAAAGGAATAATTACAATTTTTAATTAACTCAACCATAAAATTTTAAACTGTTTTAATTACCTATTTTGTTTTCCAAAATTCTGACTCAATTTATTTTAATAAAAGTATCACCGGACTCATTGGTGGTGAAAATAATTTTCCAACTCTGAAAATTTGAGAATTAAGTCAAATTTTTAAATACTTTTTATGGAGAATCAAAATATATCAAATTCAATAATATTTATTTAATTAAATGTGCTACTTAATTTTAAACCATCTAATGTCTTTTTTTCAAAATAAAGTAATTATTTAGATACATTTGCATGTGAGAGGCTTAAATCTACTTAGGTTTAGTCTATCTTTAGGCCTAGCAATTTAGGCCTAGCAATTTGAATTTATGATTAAAAAGTCAAACCGATTCGAGCAATTAAACTGTGAAAATATTTAATCAGTCAATTTTTTATTCAGTTTTTAATTTTTTAATTCGATTTGTTTTAGTAACTCTTATTATTAAAAATTAATTTATTAATTAATCAATCGATTTTTGTAAACAACAATTTTTTATAAATATAATAAACTAATTAATTTTTATTTAACAATCTCTCTTTTTTAATTAAACTTTAAATTAAAGACAATTTTATTCAATCTTATGTCAACTTCTTCAATTTTATTCAATCTTTAACTGGTTTTATAACAGTTCAATACCAGTTGAACATTTTAAATATTAAATATTTTGTCTTATCGGTTTAATTTCTGATTTAATTTTTAAAACATTAGTTCAAAGTTCAATCAGCCTTGAGTTAAATATGCATATATTTTTTAAAAAATTTAAAACTAAAAAATATGTCATTTTATTCCAAACACATTATTTCATTTAAAATTTTCAAGCTTCAAACAAAATAATTACGAGTTTAATTTAAATTTGAATCAATTCAAACTGAACCGTTTAAAGTTATCTGGAGAGAACTTAGTTGAACACATTTTGCCAATCCTCGATCCATCTAGAAGCTGCTCGTTACCCATATGTTGGATGGATTAAACAGTTCAACCATTTAGGAGTCTTTGTGCTGCGAAGACGTAGCTGGAAACAAGTATGCACAATCAAACATATTTTTAGTCAAAAGTATACGATCATTGCATTTGAGAATTGGGGGGTCTGTATCTATCAATTGACGATATTTTATAATGTTAATGTAAGAACCCAATGTCTTATAGCAGCCATTATATGATGACTGACCATAATGAAAATCATTATTAACACTCACTGTCACACAATTGTAGTCACCCCTTAGCATTACAGCTTATAAACCCAGTTGGCAAGTTAAAATGGTAGTTTGATTCCCAGTATTAAAAAATTACTAGGATTGACTAATCGGCCTAAATTTGACCCAACTAAACCGACAAACACCAAATTAATCCGACTCTAATATGGTATTCGAGCGGATAGTTGTTCGTCTGAATGTCCAGTCCCAACAGCCCGATTTGGTTACCACTGTGTTTATTTTAAATGACAAATAGATGTCTAGTTCCATTTGCACTTGAGGGAAAGTATTAGAGTATCACATATTGATTAAACATGAAAATACTAAAGGGTTTATAAGTGATAAGGGTCAATTATCCAAATAATTAGTTCTAGTTATTTTGACAATAACTGACTCAAGTCCAATTATGATACTTAGGAGGGTCGATGGCTAGTATAGAAAATTATTAGGGTTAACTTAATCAACTCATACCAAACTTGATCCAACGGTTAAATTACTATGATTGACAAATTAATTCAACTTCACTCTGTAGAAACTTGAATTGACTAAACTTCTGGTTGAAGTTTAGAAGATTGCTAATTAATGTAGAAAATTACAAAGGTTAACAAACCAACCCGACCACGACCAAATAACAAATTGACCAAACTTCTGATCAGATCAAACAACCAAAACTTAATTGAACCACGTCTCGTTAAGTTTTTTTTTTTTTTGGTAAATAAAAGAGCTAACAATTAGCTAGAGCTAACAACAGGATTAATGTGTCGAGTGCGACTAACACCCATGCGATCATCATTGAGAGTTGGCAGTATAATATCTGGGGGTTGTTGAAAAACCACCATACCCAAAGACACCTCAGGTCTGATTCGAGCCATAGCATCCGCTGTAGCGTTTCCCTCCCTAAAAACGTGATGAATCTTGACTTGCCAACTGCGGGACATCAGCTCCCGAATGCTACAGATGAGAGCATTGTCCGTACTCTCCTGAATAGGGTTATTGAGCCATTGAATCACCGACATGTTATCACCCTCAACCTCGACCTTGTTGATGCCCATACTCCAAGCGATTTGCAATCCATCGAGCAGCCCCCACAGTTCCGCATTTGTAACCGAACAGATTCCAAGATTGTGAGCAAAACCGACCAGCCACGAGCCATTGGAGCTGCGTAAGACACCACCCGCAGCAGCAGCCCCAGTCAACGGATCGACGGCTCCATCCACATTCAGCTTGGTCCATCCCAACGCCGAAGGCTGCCAGCAGACCTGCATCGGAACAGCAGCAGCCCTACACCCCGGATTCATACTTGAAGCTTTCACTTGCTTAGCTCACCCTTGTTTACTTGGTGTTCAACTTATTTTGTAACTAAATGACGATAGCCTCCGGACCTGTACTAACATCTTCAAAAACCTCCTTTATTATTGAAATTTAACTTCCAAAAAAAGGAAGAATACTATAACAAAAATTGTAAAAGGTTCTTGTTATACAAAATAAAACACTATAACATATTACATTAGCAGAAAGGTAAAGATTACGTTAGATAATATTATAATAAATATACATTACACATATACGTTCATAGACGTAAATAAAAATTAATTTTCATTTTTCATGATTTAATTTATCGATCTATACTTTTTGTATGTAAAATTACTTCAAAATATTGAGAAAAGAATTTTTTATTTTGTATATATATATATATATATTTTTTCAGACAAGGCAATTCCCCTTCCGATATTGATACTTTTGAGTCCCAGATTGTTCATATCAGCTTTAGAACACCCCATTTGAGGAACTCCAGTCGTGTGATTTCCCCTGTATAGATTGGATCAGGTTACTTCAACCGATGTTACCGCCTCTCATTTGAGAAGAAATTGACAAATAAGTTTCGAGCGACGCGCTCAATCAGAGAAAGGAATCTCTGGGAAGAGAACTGAAGTTTAGCCAGCCCGCAACCAGAAGGTAGGTAGATATAAGAATGTTCTGTACACAACAATCTATCATCACCACCATAACCATTGCTTCATTAACACCCAAAACTTAGTTCAAAAGGCTGCATATTCGTGGCTAATATACAAAAAGGAGAGGCTCGAGATATAGGTCAGTACTCTCACTAAAAAAGGTGCCAAAACCACAGTAGGTTACTACCCAGTCAACTCCCATACAAAAATCTTTTTGTTAGCTAAACTAATAAACAGATTGTTTCACCCATCTTGGCGCTTGCCTTTACGTGGGCATGGAGTTGATTTCGCTTTGCGTTTCTCCAATTTGATGTTCTTGCCCTTGGATGCGAACCCATAGTCATCAGAATCATCGTCACTTTCGCCTCCGAATTTCTGTTTGGATTTCTTACCTCGGATTTGACATATAACGATCTTCCGGTCATCTTTCTGTTCCAGAGGCTCAGACCTCTCCTTCGGTCTCCAAATGAAAAGTGACCTGAAGACCTCATGCATTAGATCGAAAAAAAAAAATCATCAGGCCAAACTACATGGAGAAAGCATTGCATATGATTTGCCCTCACAATCAACTTGTGTTCATTAAATTAACAACCATGTAACTAGAACACACAAAACAACTAACAATCATGTATGTGAGGCATCCATTAGCAATAAGGGAACCCAAATTAAATAATCTTCAATTTGCTAAATCAATGTGAGTTTCTAGGGACCATAAAGTTGGCTGAAGAGTAATTACGAACCAGCATTTCTGTCTCAAGTGTTAGAATTGGCATCTAGTAGATTTCTCATATATACTACCGGAAACTCAAGCAAAAGGCACAGCTTTTAAAAAATTAAAAAAAAAATGTTCCACAGTGAAACATAGAGTCAATAATTGAATACGGAATAACCTTGAACTGCCAGTTGCCAAGACATCATCTCGAGGATGCAACTTGTTGACAGGGCTGATGGTAGTTATATTAGGATCCATAACTTCAGCTACTAGCTGGCCATTAGTTATGTCAATGAAGTCTATGGGATGCAAGGCAGTACCATCGTAGTTCTCACTTATGTAACGGCCAATAACTGCCAGTGACTCTGCTGGGTCCTGCACCAAGAAGTGTCCCAGAATTTCCAAAGACAAATGAGAAGAATAAAATATGTAAATATGATGCACATGTCAATGAACAGACTTATTCTTGCATTGCATCACCTTTGGATCCCATTCAGCTCGAAATGGAGTTAGATGCCTGTTAAAATCATGACTATGAACAATTTCCCGGCTGGGGGATTCTAAATTTCCAAAAATGGAATCCCATATCCGGAGACGATTGTCTTGACATGTTGTGAGAATTTTTCTTCCAGACAGTGGTGAAAAGTATGCTGAGTTAACAACACGCTTATGGGGAAGATCACAAAGAGAAGATCCTGCTACCAGCTTACGCATATCCCAGATACGAGCCTGCGAAATGAACCATTTTCATTCATAAGATGAGCAGAAGAAGATAAACAGAACAACATACAAACATACAATTGAACAACAGCCCAAGACAAATCCATTTATATGCAGAAATTTATACTACATCCAAAAGATCAACTTCAAAATAAGAGAATCTATTACACAAAAAGTAGCCACTATAGATGCCACTGTAGATCTAAAAACCAAGAAACCTAGAAAACATCAGAATTCAAACATCACAAAGTAAAGACAAAGCTGAAGGATAATTTACAACTTACAAAATGATCATTCCCACAACTTAAAAGGAGCTGCGGTTGAACAGGATTACAATGTAAGCCAACAACTTTGCTACCCCTCTTATGGATCAGAAGTGCTTCACCAGTTTTATTGTTTGAGCGCATATCCAACCTGCAAAGAAAGCAAAAGACCATTTTCCAAGTATATTAATGTTCAACAAATGAACATGGGAAATAAGACAAGAAGAGAAGAGATCACTATTTGCCTGATGGCGGTCTTTATCTTTGGTTTCCATTTCTATCCTTTCCTAATTAACTGAGAAATTAAATAACTAGTTTTAAAATGGACACCAAAGTGCCAGCTTTCAGCAATATATCAAGTGAGTTTGAACATAATTGTTTCGTAAGCAAGAAGTTTATCAAAATCCCAAGCAAAACTGATGTGTAGTCACACTACAAACTTAGATATTAGTAACAGGGCAGCTAATTGGAAGATGAATACATGACATATAGAACTCACTGACAAAATTTACGATGGTTACGGAATTCAAAAGTGTACAAACTGATACATATAAACCTGCAATGAGTTATTTTCAAATTTGACATGCTTTATCGTACTCTTCTTCTTTAATATGCAAATATAGCTTCTATATATGCAGCGAAAGCATGGAAAGATACTTACATATAGAGAAAACCAAAATTATCAGCAAACAATACAACACCTTTCTCTGAGTTGACATCCATGCCATAGAGCATTCTCCAAGTGCTTGGTCCCTATGGAGGGGGTTGGTTGATGAAAAGATATATACAACAGAATAATGTATCACAGTGAACATGAAAAAGTGAGATTTCAAACGTATAATGTCTTTCATACACCAAACCAAAATTACTGCAGAGAAAAGAACAGGTTAAAAAAATTCGAACAGAACACGGCTCCAGAAAGTCATAAATTATGCAGTAATTAGCGGGAAAAACCTTTACCTGCCAGCCATCAGGATTCACATTCATTAGAGAGGATGAAATACCAGTCTCTAAATCAGTAAAACTGATAGTTCCATCAGCGGATGCAGCATATATGGTACCATCATTTAAAGGATTGAATCTACAAAATTTAGGTTACAATCTTCCATGTTAAATGAGGAAAGTAAGCAAACATAATATACATGAAAGTAATTCATAAGCAGCAAATATACATATATACTAACCGACTTAGTAAAGACAACTCACCTCATATTATTAACAATGCAGGAGTGTATATTGCCATACACCATTTTCTCATGCACTTTATCAAAATCCCAGACTCCAATTTGCCCTTTCTTTTTCCAAAATCCCAGAGAAAGGATAGATTTTAAGGGTCAATTGCAGGTCAATAAATGAAAAATACGAAAGAAAAGGTACTTATGAAACAAGAAACCACATATCACTAAGATACTAAACGTACCAACCTTATCCCCTGAGAGAAGAATGTTATTTTTTGTTGGGTGGAATTCCAAACATGTCACCCTCCTGCTATGGTATCTGATAACTGCGCAGCATACTTGATCCGGTATTACATATGCTGGCTTGATCTATATCACAAGTGCAAAAGGCTCAGGGTGAATATCACAAGACAGACTCAATAGATCACTTTCGATAAAACCACAAACATATCCATGTGGTTCTCATTTTAAACTGAATTCTATATCAACCACAAAAAGGAATTATCTCAAGTAAATAAATATTTTCTATCTCGGGCAGTCAATATGCCTAACACAATTGCATGTGAAATACAACCTTGATGAATGAAGTTCTTACACAAATTTTTTTTTGCAAGTTCTATTAAAACATCAGACAAAATGTTAGTCAGCACAGAAACATTGGAAGCATTAAATCAGAAACCACTTTCAGTGAAATCCAATAACCAGAACCAGGGGAAAAATACAAGTATGAAACCCTTCACTTAACCCTGGTCCGGCACAAAAAGAAGAAAGTAAGAAGTGCTTAACCAAAATCTCTAAAACAAAGGTGATGGAAAGGCTTACTGGATGGATATTTGGTCTAATTTGGCGAAGGAAAAAATATTCCAGATAATTTTGGGTATTCTTCATAGGTGCTGGGATGACTCCATGCACAGATGCCACTCTATGCGGGCAAGTCATTGTAGTATGACCTGTCAATCCAAGATATGGAGACAATCATTAAACCCGAAAGCTTCCATTTTCACTTGGTTAGTAATCAAAAATCGACTCAGAACCAAGGATAGATGGTTTGGGAGTTATGATCCCATTTGTGTTTTAAGTAAACTTACAGTAGAGAGTCGGAAAATTTTATTTTTTAAATGTAGCTACACCCAGGCAATCTGGAGTAGGATAATGAGTATGCTACAACTACCAGGTTTACTTTTGAATGAAAAGAGACACTTAACATGATTATTATCAGGACCAAGCCAGGTGAACCAAATGGAACACTTATTAAAATAGCTTTTACTACCACCATCTACTCCATTTGGAGGGAGAGAAACAAGAGGTTATACAAGGAAATCAAAGAAGGAAAAATATCAGATCGCTGAACACAACATCAATTAGGTTCGAGCCGCATTCATAGCCCACAACAAGCACAATGCACTTCGCAATGTGTTGAAAAATAGCTGGAAGTTGTATGCAATCAATTTAGCTATTTATAGACACCTCAGTATGTACTGATTACAGTATGACAATGTGACTCATCATAATGGTGTGATAGCTTTTGCTATGATTAATATAATTTCATTCATTTTTCAAAAAAAAAAAGTATGTTCATATAAAAAGAATACGACTTGAAATAAGCGCTATCGTCAATCAAGCCAGAGACATCACACACCGGGCATTTTGCAGAGAAAGCAGGGTTTCATAGGACAATCTACGTAGGTAGCTCCCTTGAATCCAGCTTCATGGCCTGGTTTCTTGCAAACCTGGACAAAACCCCCACGAGAAGGCACAAAGAAACAAGCAATCAGCTATACCAAACATGACAAAACGCAAAATAGCGCGAAATTAGTAAAGCGAAAAAAATACATGGAAAGGTTGTTACTTTGCAAACTTTTTGGAGTCTTATAGTGAGGGGTACATCCCCTTTCTTCATCGAAATTAGTTCTTTCCCTTTCTTCATCATACCCATATCTCCTATTTCAATCTCATCCGTTTTCCCATTCTCTGCTGCATCTTCGAATTCTGTTTCTGATTCCGATAGTGAACACTCCACTTCTTCACCGTCATCATCGTCATCAGAGGTGCTCTGATTAGAGTCCGAGTCGCTCTCGATCACCACTTTTGGAAACGGCATTCTTCTCGTCTGTGGGGCCATTTTTTCTTCGTGTTTCGCGCGACCAACAGCCAAAAATGATGCGAAGACTATGTCGTTCAAAGTCAGAAACGGAAAATCTATGAGGAGGGAACTCAGAAAAAAAGTTGAAAGCTTTGCGAACAATCCGACCAAAGAAACCGACTTCCAGCAATATATAGTCGAGAGTTACTAAACTGTCCTTACCACTCCGCCTTCAACACTTCCTCGATATCTGGTTCAAGTGGGCATTCTCGGCATTAAACGCCAGTTACGTGGCGGGAACTTGACGTGGCTGATTATCTGCCGCTGGGAGTAGTGCACGTGGAACATAATGTGGTGTCCAAACGACAGCGTCACCAAACTAGACTAACATGACACTGGTTCATCGGCTTCCCAAAAGACACCGTTTATTCTTGAACTTTATGCCTGTCTCTCAATAAATGGCATTAAGAACCAAATAAAAATCAAGCAAGGCAGCTTAAGAACTACTCTCTCTGATTTGTAATAAGTGTCGTTTTAAAAAAATACATGTTTATTAAGAAAGCTAATGAAATTATAGATATACCCTTATTAATACTCCCATGAATTACCTTGAAATTGTGATTTGTGTAATTAAGATGAGAGAGAAATTGCATATTAATAAGAAATTGTGAGAGAAATTACATATTAAATTGCCTTGAAATTGTAATCTGTGTAATTAAGATAAGAGAGAAATTAAAGGTTAATTTTGAAAGTAAAATTATAAACATGCATACAAAGTCAAAAAT
>JAOSBP010000001.1:22243229-22271197 GCA_027563825.1 Erythroxylum mucronatum | reverse complement strand
TGTATAACTGCTTGATACATGTCGGGCTTAGATCCAAGGAGTGTGATATATGTGGCATGAGTACACAGAGATGAAAGGAAATCAAAACATAGCAGATGAAATGATGCATCTTATTACATTAAAATGTGTGATCAGATAAAAGAATTGTTACTCGAGTGACCGATGTGCAGAAAAGAGCTTTGAGCTCAAGATTATGAAAAAGAGCCTCAGGCTCAGATAGCATGGACTCGATATCCACATTAGATACGGACCAGAAATGATCTCAGTATTCTTAGGTGTTATTGCAAGTATGTTACATGTCTTTAAATTGGAGGCATTTTTATTATTAGATCCCAGATTTACACATTCATTTATTACCCCACATCTGGCATATAAATTGCATTGTGAGAGAGAGATGTTGAAATTTGGCTTATGAGAACTCCAGTAAGTAGTACTATAGTGATTGAAGAAGTATGTAAAGGATTTATTATTCAGGTTGACCAGGCTGAGTTAAAAGTCGATTTGATAGTACCGCAGTTGAAAGAGATAGACCTTATTTTAGGTATGGACTGGCTTACTGTTCATAGGAGTGTGATGAATTGTTACACTAAGGAAGTTATTCTTGAATCTCCTACTCAACCAAGTGTGATATTTTGAGGTGTTAGTCAAGTAGTGCCAGCCAGATTAATTTCATCAATGTGCGATTTTAAACTGATTTGAAGTGAATGTTAGGCATATTTAGCCCATGTGACTGATACCCTAGTTGAGCAGACATTACAAGATATTCCTGTTGTTAGGAATTTTCTAGATGTTCTTCCTAACGAATTATCGGGATTACCACAAGATATGAAAACAGAGTTCACCGTTGACCTTGTCCTAGGTACTGCTCCTATATCTATTCCTCCTTATAGGATGGCACTTATGGAACTTAAAGAACTTAAAATTCAGTTGTAGGAGTTGTTAGATAAAGGTTTTATCATAACCAACGTGTTAGCTTAGGAGCTCCAGTTTTGTTTATGAAGAAGAAGGATGGGACTTTGATATTGTGCATTGATTATAGGTAATTAAATCAGGTGATAATGAAAAAAAAGTACCCTCTATCGAGAATAGATGATTTAGTCGATCAATTATAGGGAGTTCAGGCATTTACTAAACTAGATTTGAAGTCAGGGTATTATCAATTGAAAATAGCAAAAGTTAATGTACCAAGAGTGCATTCAGAACCAGATATGGACACTTCAAGTTTTTGGTGATGCCTTTTGGATTGACGAATGCTTCGGTGGCCTTTATGGCCTTGATGAATAAAGTATTCCAACCTTACTTAGATCAATTTGTTATTATATTCATAGACGATATCTTGTTGTACTCGAGGAGTAGAGAGGAACATTATGAGCAATTGAGGTTAATTTTACAGATGACGAGGGAGGAGAAATTGTGCGCCAAGTTTAGTAAGTGTGAATTTTAGCTTGATCAAATGGTGTTTTTAGGTCATATAGTATCTGGACAAGGTATATAGATAGACCTAAAGAAAGTTGAGGCTGTGATGAAATGGGAAACAGAGAAATTTTTCAGAGATTCGGAGTTTTCTTGAGCTAGTAGGGTATTACAGGAGGTTTGTTGAGGGTTTCTCATTGATCTCAGCCCCTTTGACAAAGCTTATGAGAAAGAACATACCTTTTTGACGGACTGATGAATGTCAAAGGAGCTTAATAAGTTAAAACATAGATTAACTACGACACCGATGTTAGCTATTCCATCTGAATCTAGAGGATATATTGTACACAGTGACGCTTCACACTAAGGGTTAAGTTGTGTTTTGATGCAGTATGGTAAAGTGATTGCTTATGCTTCAAGACAGTTAAGGCCTCATAAGTTCAATTATCCAGTTCATGATTTAGAGCTTGCTGCAGTAGTGTTTGCATTGAAAATTTGGAGACATTATTTATATGGCAGAACGTTTCAGATTTTTACGGATCATTAAAGTTTGAGATATTTGTCGAGTCAAAAGGAACTTAATATGAGACACAGGAGGTAGATTAAGTTGCTTAAGGATTATGATTGCACGATAGAGAATCATCCAAGTAAGGCTAATGTTGTAGTTAATGAGCACTGAATGTTGAGCTAAGTTTGGGACATAATGAAGCATTATTAGCAATGTTGAAGCTTAGACTGGTATTACATGAAAGGATCAGAATAGCTCAAAGCAAAGACCCTGATGTAGTGAAGATTGTAGAGAAGCTAAAACAGAATCTAAGTTTTGAGTTTGAGTTGAGAAATAATACATTGTGGTTGAATCAGAGATTATGTGTACTAGATGTTGATGGTTTGAGAAAGGAAATTTGGAGGAAGCACACATAGCAGCCTATGCTATGCATCCTGGTACTACCAAGATGTACAATACTCTAAAACAACATTTTTAGTAGCCAGGGATAGAGAAATAAGTGGATGAGTAGATTGCTAGGTGTTTGACATGCCAACAAGTTAAAGCAGAGCATTAGGCACCAGTTGGGAAATTGCAATCATTACCTATTTCAGAGTGAAAATGGGAGAGGATTACAATGGATTTTATTATGGGTTTGTCGAGAACTCCGAGGTAGCATGATTCCATATAGGTCACTGTTGATAGATTAACAAAATCATCTCATTTCTTACCTATTAGAGAGAATAACACACTAGATCAGTTAGCTCGGAGATATGTAAATGAGACAGTGAGGTTACATGGGGTCCCAATGTCTATTGTATCAGATCGAGATCCCATATTTACTTCTAGATTTTGGGGCAACCTACAGAAAGTATTGGGTACAAAGTTAAATTTTAGGACAACGTTTCATCCTCAGACAGACGGAAAAAGTGAGAGGACTATTTAGACAATTGAGGATATGTTTAAGGCTTGTGTTTTGGAGTTTCAAGGAACATGGGATGAGTATGTAGCTCTCATTGAATTTACATACAATAATCATTATCATAGTAGTATTGGTATGGCTCCATTTGAGGCGTTATATGGCAGAAGGTGTTGAGCACCTTTGTATTAGGATGAAGAAGGCCTAAGCATTGTTGAAGGCCCAGAGCTGATTCAAGATACTGTTAATAAGGTAAAATTGATCCACAGTGGGATTAAGGCGGCTTAAGACAGGCAAAAGAGTTATGCTGATCAACATTAGAGAGATATGGAGTACCAAGTAGGAGACAAGGTATTTTTTGAGAGTGTCGCCCTGGCGACGAGTGCTAAGGTTCGATAAAAAGGGAAAGTTAAGCCCTAAATATATTGGTCCTTATAAGATTACTGAGAGAGTTGGACCATTCGCTTACAAATTAGCATTACCGCCAGAAATGTCTTAGATTCATAATGTATTTCATGTTAGTATGCTCGAGAGATATCGGCTAGATCCAGCATATATATTAGCAGCACAGGAGGTTGAGATTGCAAAAAATTTGAGTTATGTAGATGAACTAGTTAAAATAGTTGGATATTAGACTAAACAATTAAGAACCATGTAATTCCTTTGGTTAAAGTCCTTTTGAGGAATTATTCGAGAGAGGAAGCTACATGGGAGACTGAGGAGAACATGAGGAAACAGTACCCCCATCTATTTGATCAATCATGTAAGAATTTCGAGGACGAAATTTCTTAAGAAGGGAAGAATTGTAATAGTCGGTTTCCAAAACTACTGAGGGTTAGAGTGTTAGAATACTGAGTCACATGAGTTACATCATTATAGAATTAATTTGGTGGATTTAAGAGATAATTTTATGAATTAATTCACATGTATGATATTAGCATGCACACATGACTTTTGTCTTTTTTTTTAAAAATGCAAAGATTTTATGTGCACTTAATTGACATGTTCTGGGGTATGAAAGTTTCAAAATAATTATGACATGATTATGCCTTTCTAATGTCTTGTATTTTGATTTACAAATAAAAGGAATTAATGGATTATAATTAGAAATTTGGAGTTTATTTGTCACAATTGGAAGATTGATGGATTAAAATGTACATTTAGACTAGGAAAAATTTCAAATAGCAAGACAAGTTAACATGTGGAAATTTAGGATGACTAAGCCTATAAAATAGGTGACAATTGGCTTGGAGAATTAAGTGAAAAATGGCTTAGGAATTTAGTGGCATTTGGCCGCCAAGAAGGAGGACATGTATCTTGCTTAAATACATGACAAGTGTCTTTAAAGAAAGAACACTCATCCTACACCATGTGACCAACACATTCAACTTCTTTTATTATGTTTTTGTGTGTATACTCTCTCCTTCTTCTCCCTCTCATTGCCAAAATCCACATCTCACCCACACCTTTGGATTTCTACCCTAATTTTGTACATTACCACCCAACCCATGCAAAATCCATTATAAAGCTAGCTTTAGAGGCAACATATTATTACATTTTGTTGTCTTCTTTTTATAATTGCTGGAACCATCCTACTCCCTCACTATTCTTGAAATGTTCTTGCATGCATGTGAGGCAAAACAGGCTTGATACATTGAGGTGGAATTTGAGCTAAACAAGTAAGTGAAGTACTAATCTATTGTGGCATGTGTTAACAAAAATTATGATGACTGATTAGGGATAGATTGAATTTGGTATTGGTGTTGAAATTATGCTGGAAAATGATGAATGAAAGGGGTACCTTCTATTGTATTTTTGGATGCATGACAACAGTAGCTTATGGGCTGTTATATGGATGATTTAAGTTAGGATTTGAAGTATAATTGATGATGAATTCATGCTAAAGATAGGTGTTATTGAAGTGTTTTCAAATCTGGAAAAGTTAAGACTGCAAGTACGAGGGTATAAAGTGAATGGTAATGAAACAATTGAACAAATTTTTGTGAGATTTAATGTAACCAATATGGAAGTTAAATTAACATGAAATGAAGTATCCTTAAAGGAAATGAAATCTGGAAAATTTCAGGTGTTAGTGATGTCTCTAAGCTTGTAAAATTCGTAAAGTATTGAAGTTATTAAAGTTACACACATTGGTGATGATGATGACAAATTCTGGAATTTTAATTTCAGCCTTATGTACATGTCAAACCAGCTAAGAAAAATCACTCTAAATTAGTATATTTGGACTTAATTAAGGCTAAGAATGATCCTATATTATTGCTTGATTAATTGGTTAAGAGCTTAATAAGTTTATGTAGTTAATTGATGTCATAACTTAAAGAATGGACTTTTTGGATAAATGCTGGACTTAGATTCGAGGAGTATGATATATGTGGCATGAGTACACAGAGATGAAAGGAATTCAAAACATAGCATATGAAATGATGCATCTCATCACATTAAAATGCATGATCAGATAAAGGAGTTGTGACCAGTGAGACCGATGTGTAGAAAAAAGCTTTGAGCTCAGGATTATGAAAAAAAGCCTCAGGCTCAGATAACATGGACTCAGTATCCATAATAGATATGGGCCAGAAATGATCTCGGTATCCATAATAGATACGGGACAGTAAATTGTGTTGATAAACACTTGGTCACAACAAAACAAAACGATAATGGAAACACATGTGCGTTTGCATATACATCCCTACATGTATCAAATGATTGAATTGAAATGAATTATTGAATTGTTTTGAAATAGTGAATTACAATTGAAGTTAATGGAGGATGTATTATGATATGCAATGCTAGCTTACATGATATGCTTGAGGAAGTATGATAAACTTTAATATGCTTGTTTTTGTGATCTGACTTTAGTGAATACATCGTACTCATCAAAATTGCAGCGATATTTTTCAGGTTCAAGGAAGTTCTAGCTATTAAGGTGATATAGTAGAAGTCTAGTACTTGCATTTTGTGGACAATAATGGCTCAAAGGTCTGATCAGTTGAATATGAGGAGTCTTGATAGAGTCTTATGTATTAGCATCCCATTTCATGTTATATATTTGGTATTGAGATTGAACTCAAAAAAATTTTGTGTAATGTATATGTGGATTCTAAATTGCAATGACATATGTGACTTTTATGTTGGTGAATGAAATGGGAAGAAATGAACATTTAGAATGCTTATGATATATTTGATGTACATGATATGTTTGATGCCTTTAATGAGTTAGTTTGATTGTCCTAATGTACCATTTTCACAGAGTTTGTTCTTGAATATCCTCTGGTATGTTTAGGCTTATACTCTATGGGAGTGGTATGTTACATTGTGGAATCAAAAAGACTCATTATAATTTAAGTGAGCATTTTTTTTTGCCATATATAAGGAGAGATGTACTGAGAGTGTGTGAAAGATTTGTTACCTATAGGCAAGCTAAATCTAGAGTGCAACCTTATAAATTATACTCACCTTTACCTATACCTACTAAACCATAGTTAAATCTCTTAATGGATTTTATTTTAGGTTTATATAGGCCAATTAAAGATAAGGATTCAATCTTTGTAATGGTGGATATGTTTTCTGAAATGGTGCATTTCATTGCATGTCATAAAACCAATGACGCATCCTACATTACTGAATTATTTCTCGAAGAGATTATTAGATTTCATAGAGTTTCTAAAATCATTATTTTAGATAGGGATATAAAGTTCTAAAGTTACTTTTGAAAGAATTTATAGAAAAATTTGGAACTAAATCACTGTTTTCTACAAATTGTTATCCATAAACTATGCCAAAACTAAGGAGATTAATAGGACTTTAGGTGCTTTATTAAGCGTAATTATTAGTAAGAAAATTGAAACTTGGGAATAGACTTACCTTTCTTTAATTTGCCTATAATAAGATTATCCAAAGTGCAACTTATTATTCATCATTTAAGATTGTTTACAAATTTAACCCATTTTCTCCTTTAGTTCTTATGCCTATTCCTTTATGTGAAAGAGCTAGCTTGGAAGGTAAAGAAAAAGCTGAATTAGTGAAAAAGCTTGATAAGCAAACACTAAGGAGATGACCTAACAATATATTAAGAAAGTTAAAAAAAAGGAGGAGAGAAGTAATATTTGAACTTGGACATTAGGTTTGGGTACAGTTAATGAAAGAAATGTTTTTAAACACTCACAAGTCCAAGATACATCCAAAAGGAGATGGAGCGTGTCAAATTATGGAAAGAGTCATCAATATCACTTACAAGATCACCTTGTTAGGTGAGTGTGGTGTTCATACTACTTTTAATGTTGTTAAGTAAAGCAAAGAAGACAAAAGAAACTCTTGATAATCTTATAGTAGATCTTTATGCTAGGAGTGAATATTTGCTACTTTAAGAGAATAATGTTAAGCCTATAGTGTTGATTCAAGTGAAGGAGCAATTTAAGGAGGAAGGTTGCATTATGTAACTAGCACCAAACATAGGAAACAATGGGCACCACTATTATACCTAAAATTTGAAGTTTAAGAAACATAATGGTAAAAAGAAAGTTGAATTAATGAAAAAGATTCATAAGCAAACATTAAGAAGATAACCCGACAATACATTAAGAAAGCTAAAAAAGGAAGGAGAGAAGTAATATTTGAACTTGGAGATTAGGTTTGGGTATACTTATGAAAGATAGGTTTCTAAACATGCATAAGTCCAAGATACGTCCAAAAGGAGATGGATCATGTCAAGTTATGGAAAGAGTCAATAATATTGCTTACAAGATCAACTTGTTAGGTGAGTGTGGTGTTCATACTACCTTTATTGTTGATTAAAGTAGAGAAGACAAAAGAAACTCTTGCTAATATTATAGTAAATCTTTTGCTAGGAGTGAAGCTTTGCTACTTTAAGAGAATAATGTCAAGCCTATAATGTTAATTCAAATGAAGTAGCAATTCAAGGAGAACATAATGTAACCAGTACCAAACACATAAAATGATGGGCACTAGTCTTGTACCTGACTTTTGAAGGTTAAGAAATATAATGCAACTAACATAAAAGCTATACTAGTGTCAATTACTAGCCGTGTGTTGATTTTATCTATAGGAGAAATAGAAGTAAACTAACATTGGAGTTATACTTATAACTAAAACTAGACTCATCCATAAAAAGCGCAATAAATATCTATACAAAATTGGTACTAGTGTGCTTCCTGGATAGGTGTCAAACTTTTAGTTTTAGTTATTTAGGATTTTGAAATTTTTGGATGTTAATTCTATTTAGACTCTAGTTCTTCAATCTTTTATGTTACTATAATTATATGCATATAAAAGGCTATCTTATATATGAAAATAGATAGTTCATTGTTATTATTAATTAATCAAAACCTTTGGAGAGATTTTCTTCAATCATTTTAAAATAACTCTTATTTTACGTTTTTTGAAAACTTATGATCTTATTTGGCTTGCTAGTAGTGATCTAACCCTAAAATCTTATCATTCCCAATCCTTTGTATTCTTAAATCAAACCTATTTCAATAAAATGATCCTTGGTTCTATTCATACTAATACCAAACCTCATTACTCCTATAAGTAAGGGTCATATAATTAGTGATGCACCATAGTCTCTAATACAGGGGTGACCTAAACCATATACTAATTTAAAAAGTTACAATAAGATCCAAGATATCCAATAACATCATGGTTTAAACTATATCTTAATTCACAATTTCAAAATAAGATTCACTATCTCCAACCACAAGCATGTTCAACATTGTTTCCAACTTCTCAAAGATATAGAAGGAAATTTAGTCTCAAACATGAGCATTTCCTAGATCACGCTTGATGGCCTTAAAATATTCGTAGCTAACATGGCATAGCCTATAGTCATAGTTTAGAATATGCCTAATTGAAACCTTAAAGTTTTATCTAAGTGTTAAGACCCTAATTTTGTGTTTTAGTATTTAACTGAAGTTTATTTCAGTTGTGTTTTAGTATTTAAGTGATGTTTCTTCAAAGAAAATTTTGAACTTATCAAGTTATTTTCTTGTGTCATTTAAAACATCTTACAATCTTGATTCTATTTCTTTATAATGGCGAGTTAAGATTCTTCTTATACCTATGGTTTATGATTTTTGGATAATCATTGGTTTGAGATTCTATCTTTTTGTCTAGTTTTAGCTTCTTTCGGGCTTGATTATAGATCAAGTGTTTTAAGTTCCAAGGGCTCATCCTTAAAGTTTATAGTAGTTTGGTATCAAGGCTTTGTTTATAAATTTATGTTACATTTATCTTTATTTGCTTTTGCTTCTTATTCTTGTTTCCTATTCTTGTTCTTGTTTCTTAATTCCTTCTTTATTTTGTTTTTATGTTCTTTCTTATTCTTGCATTTGTTGATTCCTTATTTATTTTATTCATCCATTTTTCTTCCCATCTTCCTTTGCTTTAATATCTTAGAATCTATAAGAAAGTGAATAAAGAATGTTCCTATGAAGAAAAGGGAGAATAGAAAATGAAAATAATCGATTAACAATTATTAGGAATATTTCCACCATTATACTTTCCTATCATATCTAAGAAAAATTTTGATTTTATTCTAATAACAACGGTAAATCATACTAAAAAATATTCATAATGATTTTGAAATTCGAAATATTGTCTAAGTAAAACTTTGATTATACTTCATACCTCCAATGTAATTATTTGTTATCTTTAAATAATAAAAAAAGGTAAAATAAGTGGTTAAATCAAAAATATATGAACAACAGTAATAGAAAAAAGCCAAAAAAAATATAGTCAATTGAGTGATATCAATTGAGAGAAACACGAGATTGAGTGTCATAAGTTAATAAAAGGTTATTATTAACTTTCCTTTGAAGGTTGAAAACATGTTTGAATAGGGCAAAATTAAAGGGGAAAGGAAGGATGTTATGTTAAAGTTTCAAGTTATGCAATAACAATTCAAACGCATGAATATGATGTTTGGTAATATTAAAGACTGATTAGATTTGTAAGATATTATATTAGCCAATTTGTAAAAGGAACAATCACCATAAATTTCTAAGATATGTTAATAACTAAGGCAAGTTCTCTTAAATGATTTTTATAATGATAAAGAGGAAGTTGACTTGTATAATGATTACCAACCTCTAAAAAATAACATATTTAGATTTGCACAATAAGGTGATTGGCAAGATAGAGGCTATAGAAGGGAGCCTAAGTGTGATGGCAATGTTAAGAATATTAAAATGAAGGTTCTTTCATTCCAAGGAAGAAATCAAATTAAGGCCTACTTAGATTAAGAAAATAAGCCAAAGTTGATTTTTTACTACCTCTATTACACCAAAGAGAAAAAGGTGAAATTATTATTGAGTTTATTGAATATACTATTATTTAGTAAGATCAACTTAAGATAAATAGGTGAGAGGCCTATTGATAACTAGAAGGATATATAGGTGATCAAGGGGAAATGTTTTATACATAATCACTACTATACTGTTTTTTTTTCTAGAAATTATAACCCCTCACTGAAGGGTCAAAACAAATTAAGGAATAACACAAGGAGTTAGAGATTGTCATAATTCAAGATAATATCTAGTAGAATCGAGAGCCTAACATGGCTAGGTTTCTAAATGGTTTAAATCATAATATTACTGATATGGTAGAATTAGAACATTATATCACGTTAGAATATATGGTTCATAAGCTTATAAATATGGAAACGTTTCTAAACAGAAAGGGTAATCAGTCATAAAAGAATTATGATTAATCCTTATAGAAATCAAGTTAGAAAAAGGATGACAAGGATGTTCCTAAAGCTACAGTCAGTCTACCTAAAGAATAAGGGAAGTGCCTAGTAAAGTGGAAGGTATATGTAAAGCCTTAAATCATACTTGTGATATTAAATGCTTTTTTATATATAAGAATAAGGCATATAGCTTCCCAATGTCCTAATAAAAGGGCAATGATTTATGAGAGATGATGCAGAGATTGAGACTAAAGGTAAAAGTGATGAGGATTTCATACCACTATCAAAAGATTATGACATAATGGAAATAAGTATCCAGTGGATGGGGAGGCACTTGTGATTGGGTATATTCTCCATACACAAATTAAATAAAATTATGTTATTGAGCAACGAGAGAATATCATTCATATAAGATACCACATCAATAATAAGGTATGTAGCATAATTGTTTATAGAGGTACTTGCATGAATGTAGCTAGCACTATCTTGGTTGTAAAGTTAAGCTTGCCTACTTTGAAACATCCTCTGCCAACTAAGTTTTAATGGTTAAATAAATGTGGTGAGGTGAGAGTCAAAAAATAAGTGTTAGTTTCATTCTCAATTAGAAGATATTATGACAAGGTGTCGTATGATGTGGTGCCTATGTATGCGGGCCATATCTTTTAGGAAGACCTTAAAATTTGATATAAGGGTCATAAAATATAGATTTAAAAATATGTATTCTTTTCTTATAAATAATAAACTCATTACTCTTGTACCATTAACAACTAAACAAGTGTCTGAGGATCATCTCAAGTTAAGAGTTAGGAGTGGTAAAATAGAGAGTGGATAGAAAAATGAGGATTAGAGACTAAAAATAGAAAATAAAAAAGAGAAACTTTTAAGGAAAAGAAGAAAAAAGTGTTGAGGGAGAAGTAAAGGAAAAAGTGAGCTTTTATGCTAAAGAGAGTGTTATAACTAGCCTATGATTGTACTATTGCATAAAGAGGCTTGTTTTTATACCAATAATGTTGATGTTTTCTTACCTAGTGTTTTTGTTTCTTCTTTGCAAGATTCCTAAGATGTATTCTTTGGTGATGTTCCTAGCATTTTACCATTAATAAGGAGAACTGATTATCAAATTGTTTTCATACCAGGTGCTACAATTCTTAATATACTATATTATATAAGTAATTCAGAGGAGATCAGGGAGCTTCAAAGATAAGTTAAGAAGTTTTGTCGAATAGGTATGTTAGAGAGAATAAGAGCCTACGTGTTGTTTCAGTCTTGCTTGCTTTTAAGAAAGATGGGTCATGGAGAAAGTGTGTTGACTATTGAGTTGTTAATAAAATAATGATAAAATATCAACATCACATTCCTAGATTAAAAGCTATGCTCGATAAGTTATAAGGTTCTTGATGTTCTTAAATTTTGATTTGAAAAGTAAATATGCTCAAATAACATAAAAGAAAATGATGAGAGAAAGACAAACTTTAAAACAAAATATGGTCTATGTGAGGGGTTAGTGATATCTTTTGGATTAACTAATACACCTAGTAGTTTTATAAGGACAATAAATCATGTTTTGCATTCTTTTATTGAAAATTTTATGATCTTCTATTTTGATGATATTAGTATCTATAATAAGGCTTTATAGGGGCATATTGAACATGTAACAATTGTTTTAGAAGTTTAAAGACAAGAAACTTTGTATGTTAATAAAAGAAAGTGTTCCTTTAATATGAGTAAATTAGTTTTTCTTGGATTTATTGTGAGTGCAAAAGGGATAAAGGTGGATAAGATAAAGAGTGAGACCATTCAAGAGTAGCCTACCCTTAATATATAACTTATATGAGAAGTTTTTATAGTTTAAATGGCTTTTATAGGAGATTTACGAAGGATTTTAATAAACTAGCTACAACATTCACTAAATTTTTCAAAAAGTATGTTAGATTTTAGTGGAGTGACAAATAAGAGCATGCCTTTAATTTGATTAAAGAAAGGTTATGTTATTTTTCTTAATTAGTTCTTCCTAACTTTTCTAAAAAAAAGTTAGAATAATGATAAAATATCAACATCACATTCCTAGATTAAAAGCTATGCTTGATAAGTTATATGGCTATTGTATGTTCTTAAATTTTGATTTGAAAAGTAGATATCCTCAAATAACATGAAAGAAGATGATGAGAGAAAGACAAACTTTAAAACAAAATATGGTCTATATGAGGGATTAGTGATGTCTTTTTAGATTAACTAATACACCTAGTAGTTTTATAAGGATAATGAATCATGTTTTGCATTCTTTTATTGAAAATTTTATGATTTTCTATTTTGATGATATTATTATCTATAATAAGACTTTATAGGGGCATACTGAACATGCAAGAACTATTTTAGAAGTTTAAAGACAAGAAACTTTGTATGTTAATATAAGAAAATTTTCCTTTTTATGAGTAAAGTAGTTTTTCTAGGATTTATTGTGAGTGCAAAAAGGATACAGGTGGATAAGATAAAGATTGAGGCTATTCAACAGCAGCCTACCTTTAATCTATAACTTATGTGAGAAGTTTTTACAGTTTAGCTTGCTTTTATAGGAGATTTACTAAGGATTTTAATAAACTAGCTACAACATTCACTAAAGTATTCAAAAAGTAGGTTAGATTTTAGTGGAGTGACAAACAAGAGGATGCCTTTAATTTGATTAAAGAAAGTTTATGTTATTTTTCTTAATTAGTCTTCCTAACTTTTCTAAAAATTTTCAGAATGATTATTGACGCATCAGGGAAGTATTGGTGCTGTTTTGATGCAGAAAGATTAACCAATTTCCTACTATAGTGAGAAACTCAATAAAGATACTTTTAACTACCTAAGTTATAAGGAGTAGTTGTATGAATTAGTAAGGACTTTGAAGACTTGGAAATATTATTTATGGTCTAAAGACTTTATATTCACACGTAAAATAAGTCCTTAAAGAATTTGAAAGGCTAAGGAAATTTGAATCAATGGCATACCCTGTAGATGGATTTCATTGATATCATTCCTTATATGATCAAGTAAAAACGTGGTAAAAAAAATATCATGGTTTTTTCATTGTCTTGAAGGTGCATTGTGATTTCTATCTTGAATATAAAAAAATTAGGCTTCGAGTATATTAAGGAATTATATAATAATGATGATGGTTTTTACATCTAACTTTAAGGATTATTAGAAAAATACTTTTGAATTTTTTTTAGGAATAATAGGTTTTTGTTTAAGGAAAATAAGTTGCATGTGCATGAGACCTATGGGAGAGGATTTATAGGTCATTTTACCATTAAAAATATTTGTAGATATTTTTCTTAATATTTATTTTAGCCTCATGAGATATCGAAAGAATTTGTGCTAATTACATTACATGTGGATAAGTTAAGTTTAAGGTTATGCCAAATGGTTTATATACTCCTTTTTAATCCATATTGAACCTTAAATTGATATTTCTGTAGATATTATTTGGATTTGCCTAGGTTTAAAAGGGTAAAGATCTTATCTATTTTATTATTAATGGGTTTTCTAAGATAGAACATTTTATTGCATATAACAAAACTAATAATGCAACAAAAGATTCTATCTATGTCATTATTAATATGTTTTCTAAGATGATGCATTTTATTACATATAAAAAAACTAATAATGCAACTAATGCAGTCGATTTATTCTTTAGGGAGATAATACAAATTCATGGTGTTCCTATGAGTATTATGTCTAATAGAGGTATTAAGTTCCTTAGCTACTTTTGGAAGGTTTTATAGGAAAATTTAGGAACCAAATTATTGTTTTTAGGTAAATAGATAGTCAAACTGAAGTAGTAAATAGGACTTTGACTACTTTATTACATGTTATCATTAAAAAGAAATTGAAAAATTAGGAAGATTGTTTGTTATTCATTTAATTTTCATATAAATTGAATTGTTCATAATACTACAAGGTATTCACCTTTTGAGGTTGTTTATGGCTTTAATCCACTAACTTCATTGGATTTGGATCCTTTACCTATTAATGAGAGAAGTATCTTATATAGTAAAAAGAAAATATAAATGGTTAAGTGATTATATAAAAATGTTCGATGACACATTGAAAGGAAGAATGAAGAATATACATTTAAGGCTAACAAAGAGAGACAAAAAATTACCCTTGAACTAGGTGATTGTGTATAAGTGAATATGAGAAAGGAGAGGTTCTCATATCAAAGAATATCGAATTTACAACTAAAGGGAGATTGTCCATTTCAATTTATTGAACGGATCAAGGATAATGTTTATAAATTAGATCTTCCAAATGAGTATAATTTAAACACTACTTTTGATACTTTTAATTTAACTCCATTTAATATAAATCATGATTTAAGGATCATTCTTTTCAAAAGAAAAAAAGGAAAGAATGATAAGAATCAAGTTCCTTTTGATCCTTTGAGTTTTCCAGGTAGAACAGTTAACAGGGAAGATGAGGGTTCAAGAATTACTTAATTAGATTCTAAGATAAGTGGTTACACATGTAAAGTTAAGTCAAATTGTAAGAAGAGTAATGATTCGCTATATTCGAGCTAATTTTAAAGAATAATTGATTATGAATATACACAATCATATATCCCATTGTGCATTTGATATGTAACTTAATGGTAAGTCATAATCTCCAATATAGGTGTGGCTTAGATTGTGTACTATAAATTTACAATGAGATTTGTAGTCTCCATTCTTAGATGTGGCCTAAATTGTATCTTAATTTGTAAATTAATAAAAGGATCCATAGTCTTTAGCTATAGGCATATCATAACCATGGCCAAGTTTCTAGAGATATAAAAGGATTTACACTCGTAGAGATGAGCATAAGCCAAAATGTGTCTAATGTCATTAAATTGTTTATCATTAGCATGCCCTAGCCTATAGTCATAGGCCAAACCATGATAAATATTAAAACTCTAATGTTGTGTTTTTTGTTTTTTTAGTTGGACACATCTTTGATCATTAATAAAATTACAAGAGTTTTCTCTTTGGTTTTTCAAAGAACTTTTTAAACGTGTCAAGTTATTTGCTTATGGCATTCAAATCATCTTGTAATCTTAGTTCTAGTTCTTAATAAAAACAGGTCAAGATTCTTCTTATACTTATAGGTCATAATTTTTATATGATCGTTGGGTTAAAATTTTATCTTTTAATCTGCTTTTAGCTTTTTTAAGACTTATGTGTATAAATGGGGTCAAAGTTATTCCAGTAATGGCTACCATTCTTCTTCATACCTATATGTTTCAAGCTCACATAAGAGTTGCAATTATCTAAAAAGGTAAGTCCAATCAAGATATGATTTAATCATATGAAGAGGTAAAGTCCTAATTAAATACCAACAAAGCTACCTTGTAGATGTTGGATTTAACTTAACCAAAGAAAATTAGAGTCCAACAATATATCAAAGAAGGATATCTTATAAAAGGGATACGTCCTAAGATAAGTCTTTATAACCACTGTCATTAGGCATAATTAGAGATATTCTTACATAGTACCTCTAAGGATTATTGACTTTTTTTTTGGTAAATAAAAGAGCTAACAACTAGCTAGAGCTAACAACATGATCAATATGCCGAGTGCGACAAACACCCATGCGATCATCATTGAGAGTTGGCAGTATAACATCCGGGGGTTGTTGAAAAACCACCATACCCAAAGACACCTCAGGTCTGATCCGAGCCATAGCATCCGCTGTAGCGTTTCCCTCCCTAAAAACGTGATGAATCTTGACTTGCCAACTGCGAGACATCAGCTCCCGAATGCTGCAGATAAGAATATTGTCCATACTTTTCTAAATAAGATTATTGATCCATTGAATCATCGACATGTTATCACCCTCAACCTCGACCTTGCGATCTCGTTAAGTTCTAATATTCATGTTCATATTTTATTATTACAAAGGTTAAATTTTCGAAGCAGGTTTCGCCCAACCACCTAAACTTAACCTATATCGAACAGCCCAAACCTAATTGAACCTTCAGTCGAACCCTAGTCAAGGATAAGTAACCCAAACCCAACCCCGATTTACTATCATCCCTAACAATTACCAGTAATCTGCTAATGCACACGTTGGACTAGTTTACCGCTCCAGACAGTACAACCTTCATAAAAGAATATCACTTTATGAACACCGGATGCCTCTTCAAGCGGAAGTACAAAAAATCAATGCCACATTTTGAAACTTACGTGTATCTTTACATTGGCTACTCCACGAAGGACTAGGGGAAAAAAAGGACTGAACTTCAGATCAGACAATGTCCTTTCACACAGATTCTGCTCGTCCCCGCAAAGTGATGACACCACTTCAAACCAACAACTTTCTATGAGTTTGTGTGTCTCAAGTTTTCTCCAAGAAGATGCATTTTAAACCTAACTGCATCTGGCAATTCTCCAGAAACTTCAGTTTCAGAGCCTTCTGCTCGTAGAAATTGTATTAAATCATGGTACATTGGCCGAAAACGGGACTGAAATGCCCGGTAGGAGAAGTATGGTAACAGAGATGAAATAACACCAAGAAGGGTGACAAGCCAATAAAGGGGGCTTGGAGCACAGGCTTCCACAAAAACCATATAAGCTGTAGTGGACAACGTCGGGGAAATCAAACCATATACAACGAGAAATATATACCACAAGGCTATGCTTCCCCAGATGAAGAAGTGCTGGATCCAAGTGAAGTAATTGATAGAGAGTGCCATTTGGCAATTTACAGCCCAAACTACAGAGGAGTACATTGTGGCTCCAAGAACCCCGTAATCGACTACTTGACCATCTTTCCTGAAGGCCTGGTTAACCATGGAATTGGTGGTGAAGAAGAAGATAATTATGGAAGTCAGGACTCCATTGCACATCCAACCAAGAATTCGGGGCCAGCTGAAGAGGATGTTCTGCACTCCTTCTTGATATAACAAGGGATACTGCAAACATAGATGTGCAGTCAATCACTCTCGGAAGGAAAATGCCATGGATGAGATATGAATTCTCATAAACATGATTAAGTAATAGAAGTTCTAAGTGACAAGCTATAGTAAATTTTATCTCAACATATCTCAAGATTAATGATGTTATTACATGAAATGGGACCATCCAAATTCATCAAGGCCTAAGAGATGTGATTGAATGGTACCATAAATGTAGAGCTCGGATCAGGAACTACACACAACACTGTCGCACAATGGCAATACAGTGACACAATAGCGTTATTTTGATTCCTTGACCTTTACCTTCCATAAATACACTTTAATACCTACATATAATACCTCAAAGGATGGTACATGCTTACCTTAAGACAAAGCCGTGCTGAAACATCCTGATCGAAAACACCAAGAGCAATCACAGGAAGTGAAGTGAAAAATACGTTGTATACCGACATGTACCAATCATTATAAGCGGGCTGGCCCGAGAAAGAAGCATAGGCCTCGAACCAAAACAAAGTAAACCCAAATGCAATGTTCTTGTAGAAGAAGTAGCATATCTGTATCAGCCAACAATAAGGATGGCATGAATCAGGACTAAGTAAATACTAACTGATTTCTGTGTCAATACTTCAATTCACCAATTTCTGTGTTAATTTCAAGAGTGATAAATTTGTACAAGCATACAAAAGAGAAAGAGTCACTTTTTGCTTTTTCACGGTAAAATTCTGATGAAACGTATTTAGATGTTTACCATCATAGCTATTCGCCTGTAGCACCAATGGCCATGTACAAGTAACAGACGTTCCAAGAAACGGAACTGAGCTATGGCATAATCACTTGACATTGCAGCCTGCAGTAAATAACAATCTATTTCAGCATTTCACATTGAGAAAATTGGTTCAAGAATTCATTTAAAATTAAACCAAAATGATATCACATGTTACTTTCTCCAGATAAAATCTGTCATAAAAGCTGAATGTATGAAAAGAACTCAGTATAAAGCAGTCAACATCGATCTGACAAGATAGTAGGATATCAACCTGCATTCCCTCCACGCCACTAATCCCAACTCCAATATCAGCCTCCTGAAGCATACCAACATCATTAGCCCCATCACCAATTGCCAGTGTTGATTTACCAGTTCCCATCTTCACGAGTCTTGTGACCTGCAAATCTCTTCCATTTCGGTTAGTTTTACTTGCATCCAGTTGAAATGAAAATTCGCAGCAAGCTCCTAGCATGACATGAACTCACACGAGCTTTATGTTTAGGAGTAGACCGGCAACAAATAACAGAAGCACAATCCAGAGCAAGCTCCAAAAACTCTCCCTCCAGCTTCTTCTCCAGTGCAAAACCCAACGACTTCCCATCAATCACCAAGCTAAATGCAATTGAGCTTTCTTTAGCAGAATCAACTTGAGATTTTCCTTCTCTTATTTGCTCCATTACACTTTCAAGAGAAGCCTAAACATAATCAAAGATTTCACACTTTTCATAATATGAAGATTAATCAAGTCAGCATCTCCAGAATCATGTACCTTATAAGTAACCTCCTTGTTCCCCTGTTTTTCCAGTGCCTCAATATCTGGGGAGTCAAGTGTGATAACGATCTGCTTCATCCCTTGCCTCAGTAGACTACATGCGTATCTGCAGCGATTTTCAACAATTATAACTTCAAAACTTCCAACATATCAGATTAGGCCTGAAATTGACACCATACCCAATATTAACTGCAGTCTCCATCTTATCACCCGTTAAGACCCATAGTTTAATCCCAGCCTTTGCAAGCTTTTCAATGCACTCTGGAACCTAAGACGAGGGTGATCCAAACGCTTAGTCAAAACAGGGTCGGTGATGCAAAACAATAATAGCAAGAACTAGAACAACCGAGTTATGATCAATGGAGGGAGAGAAAGGAGAAAGGTAAGAAAGAAAAGCGACAAATACAAAAGATTTAAGAAGCTGAGGGAAGAATTATCAGTTGCCAATGCAATACGCCAAAAACTGAATGTGATATAATAGCTTAGTGTGTTTACAGTCCCTATATTTTGTACATGGGGTGATTCCTACCCCTTTTTGCAGTTTATCCTCAACAGCTGTAGCACCAAGAAGAAACAAATCTCTTTCAATCTTATCAGCAAGCGCATCCACCATTACATCTCGGTCAGCAGTTACAGCTGTTTTGGCCTTCATGAATTCAGCTTCCCAAGCTCTATACTCTTCTTCACCAAGTTCACGATATGCAACTACCAAGGTTCGTAAACCTGCTTCAGCATATCTTTTGATGTGTTCCCTGGTCTTAGCCTCTAAATTCTGGCCATCCTTAGATAGCCTTTCGAACATCACACTATGCACAAAAAGTAGAAGTAAAGATGACCTTAAGAAGAAATTCAAATTTTTTAATGATCTTTGCAAGTGCCTTTTGATCAAGATTCAAACCTGTCTGCACCTTTAGAAAGGAGTAGTAGCTTATTCTCAATACTCCTTACAATCACAGACATTCTTTTGCGAGAGCTACTGAACTCTAGGACCTGCAGAAGCTTGTACACTCTGCAATATATAAACAGGGTAGAATGAGATGCTTTGTCAACATTATTTTTTCATCATGCTCTATTTTAAGATTTGTGCTTGTGGCAGCTTCAGGTAATATAATCTAAATGAAGACAATTATTTATCAGAACTACCAAAGAGACATTACATGAACCTTACTTTACTTCGTGAAATTGAAGGGTAACTAAAAGAGAAGGCTAGGTTGAGCTCTTCCGTACTCATATTGTGCGCAATAAGTAATCTTTAATTGACACCAGACTTGACTTACTAAAGGTCCAATCTTGATTACCATAAATAGCTTCATATATTTTGGTTTCTATTGAAGCAATAGCTTATAAAACTTCTTTTAACCCAAAAAAAAACAGTAATTGTATTGGAAAGCTCACCGATCAGTTTTATTACCAGTCGCAGGATCCAATTCATGCAGTGATATGCTTGTTTGTTTCCTCTCAAATAACTCAAAGCCAATCTCCCTTGCAGCTATGACAAAGGCTGCTTCATCAGGTGACTCTGCTTCATAAAATATTAGACCTGATTCTCTATCTAACTCTGGAACAGCTGTATTGCAGACTGCTAATACTTGAAAGAACTTCTGTATGACATCTGAGTGAAGTTCATTAACCCAATTTCCATTTGTTATGCGTTCATCTGTAAAGTTAAAACCCTTTATCAACTTTCCTGGCTCCTTATAGCCTGTTACGTCAGATGAAGTTTCATCAACTTCCTGCCGTTCAAGGGCCCTTTCCACATATGTCATGCCCCGGCCATAAGCGGTCCCTGCTATGGAACATCTCACAAACTCCATTGAATTGCATGTCAAAGTGCCCGTTTTGTCTGAAAGCACAGTATCAACCTGCCCAAGTTCCTCATTCAAATTAGATGTTCGTGCATGTGCCGGCTTGTCATTTTCCTCATAATACATTTCCTGATCTTGGTTAATGAAAATGCTCTGTAAAACCTTCACGATTTCAATTGACACATACAACGATATTGGTATCAAATATCCGTATAGCATAAGCCCCGTCAAGAGGTGCAAAAATGCAGCAAGCGATGCTCTTTGGGGATCATAAAACACTTTTGTGTTATCAGGACGTAGGTACCATCTTCTATACCGTCCACCACTAATATCTCTTCTGGTCTCAATACCAAAAAATAAAGAGCCAACAAATGAAATCGAAATCAAAGTGCTGAAAAGAACATATATTATCTTATCCATTCTCCTTTCAATCCTACTCCTCTTTGATGGAGGATCCACAGCGTTCTGCATCACCTTTGTGTCATGTCCCGTGAATATAACCACACCATAGATATAGTCAGTGTTCTTAAGCTTAGAATCCCTCAAAAGAATCTGCTGTGTTGAGAGTGGGTACTCATTATTCTTGTAGTTCAATGTACCAACAAACGTATAAAGGTTTTCATTCGGGTCTTCACACTTAATAACAGCCCTAAAATTCTTCAAAGATTCTTCACCACATAAGTGGGACGTCACCTCTAAAGCATGCTTCAACTTTAAATTGGTTTCTCCATCAAGATTCATAGTCTCAACATAACAAATTCCATCCTCATAGCTTGATGAGAGCAGAAGCAGATCAGCAGGAAAGTAATCGTCCTTATACACCTTCACAACATCCCCAACTCGTAGTTGCTTCCATTTTGTGTCATAGAATGTAAACTCTTTACCATACACTTTAGCCTTTCTATTGTTAGCCTCTACATCCTGAAACCATTCAAAGTTTCAACTTTCAACTCATAAAATACGAAATCCATTGGAATTCTATTGAAATAAAAGAAGAGTAATTAAGAGTGGAGTTATCAGTTGAAGGACCAAACTGTTATGCTATGACAATACATGACATATAGCAAATAAAGCAGCAATAAGGGAAAGGCTAGAGTAAAAGTAGAAGAAATAAGAATTCACAAAAATCTGGCATGTCCTTCTTAAGTGGGAGGGACAACTTAAGTGGACAGCTCGCTTTAGAAAAGAAATAAACTCTTCTCATAGCTGTTATGATAGTGTGAGAAATGCACACATCAATGGTGGGTATAGGAAGCCATTAGGCACCCTCGAACATTATTCCGATATCAAAATGCAGAATATGCTACTACCAGGGCCCAAAGGACAAAATTTACCATAAGCAAAAGAGATGCTAGATTTACCTGCTTTCTTCTCCTCCAATCTTCCACAGCCTCTTTAGCCATAGTAGCTCCAATAACCACAAGCAGAGGTGCAAGAACACTATAAGCAGTGTAGGGCGCCAAAGGACTGAATGAAACAAAAGCAACAACAAGAAAGTAGATATTTGCAACCCTCCTAAACTGCTCAAACAACGACTTGGGTATAAAGTTAGCCGCCGTGTACTTGGTAGTGGAAACATAATTCCCTCTGTAATTGAACCTGAGTGCCTCCGGATTTTCAGGTTCATTGCAATAGACCACCCTCGAGTACCCTTTTTGCCCAATTTGAGCATGATCATGTCTAAACGAGGATTTAAAACATGAGAACGAATACAACTTGCTAAAATGTAAACGTTTCCTAGTCATTCTACTGGTCAGCACTAAAATGGCGTTTTCACAACATATAAAGTTTAGACCTTGACAAAATTATCAAAGTAGCCATAACACTCAAAAGAACTGGTAACCAACATGAAGAAACAACCTTTATCCCATATCCTTTCAAAAATCGTAGATCAACTTAACACAGTCATGGTGTGCAAAATACCAGAAATAACTATAAAGTTCAAAACTTTATGTCGCCGTTAAGCTTGAAATGTTTCCAACTTCAGGCTGAAGCACATAAAGATCCACAAAGAGAGAACTTTTATCATAAAGACCGTCACATCCCACTTCCCATTTCGTCTTTAGCACAGCCCAATACAAGGAAAAGGACAAGAAAAGGATATAATCCTAGTTGAAAGTTTGGGACCAAGCTAGAGCAAGAAAAATGAAAACTTAACCATGAATCTTGATTATTCTTAAGGATTGTGTGTCTCCAAGTGAATTCCTTACTCTCAATGGAAGCTGCGGAGATCTCTTTCTTGTGGATAGAGGCACAATCAGTGAGTGATAGAGATGTAGCCTTTTTTCATTCTTCTAGCCGGTACAAAAATGTAATGTAGTAGTTAGCTTTGCGCTATAATAAGCAAAGAGCGTTTAAAAACATGGACGAGAAGCACCTGATCACGACTCTGTTTGATGACTTGGCACGATCATTGGCTGACACTTGGATAAAAGACCCAGAAGACTCAGGAGAGAACACGTTTTTTTGTGAGTCGGAGGTGTACTGTATCTTATCTCTTCCGTCGGTCTCGTCTAGTCTTCCAAACATTGGGGCCAGTGATTAAGAGTTTTTTTTGTCTTTTCAACCACTTTCTTTAGAACTTGGAAAAGAACACTTCTACCAAAGTCTATTTATAAGAACGTGTCAAAGAAAAGAAAAGATGGTAATTTTTTATTACCAAAATTTAAAAAATTGTAAAAAATTTTATTTTTTCATTTTAAAGTTTAAACTTTCTTTTACCTATAATTGAAAATTTTATTTGTTTAGTAATTTTAATTATAAAAATTTTCAATCATTTAATTTTTAATTTTTCAGTTCGATCTATTTTAATAATTCTTATTGTTAAAAATAGATTAGTTTATTAAATAATTAGTCAATTTTTATAAATTAATAGGTTCTTATAAATTAAAATAAATTAATTTCTTTTCATTTAACAATTTTTAATCAAACTTTAAATTTTTTAATAAATAAGACTGTGTCTGTCAATCACATTTCAATTTCTTTAATTTTATTCAATTTTTGTTAAATTTTATGATAGTCTAATACTGATTGAAACTTTTAAATCTTTTACCTTTTGCTTTATCATTTTAACTTTCGATTCAGTTTTTAAAGCATTAAGAGATAAGATTATGTATTTTAGGGTTCTTATTGAGATATTATTATTGTTTATTTATTTTAAAATATTTTATTGTTTAAATTATTAAAAAATATGATATTAGAAAAACTTAAAATAAACATACATATATTTTATTGAAATTTTGTTCAATTATTTCTAAAAATTAATGTTGCTTAGAAAATATGTAAATTTTAATAGTAATAACAATTTGTGTTTATTAGAAACTTGAAAATTTTAACATTGTAAAGTGCTTTTTAAGTAACTTAAAATAAGTAAAATTCAAACTAAGTGAGAATATGAAAATTTTAACACAAATTTTTTTAAAAATAAACATAACTAAATAATTTAATAAAATATCATTTTTTAGAATTTTAATATTATGAAAATTAAATATATAGAATAAATAATATTACAAAAAAATCCTTTAATGACTGTTTCAGTTAATGGAATAACTAATTTTCAACCTAGGCAGATAGTACTTACGAAGTTCTAGATAAGACGGAATTGTCTTTGCCTATATGTATTGCTATATTGCAATTATGTTTCCTCGGAAAACGCAAAGTGAAACAACTTAAAACCACGCCGTACTTGCGTGACAAGTGGCTGTTCAGTTGCTATCTTCTTTAGTGAAAGTAGTACCCCCGAAGCGGAGTCCACAGTTCCTGATGGTTTAGTGAGAGACGGACAGTGAGGATTGGTTGCGGGACCACGAGGGGACAACCCTTCCACGTGCATGTAAGAACCGGACTAAATATCTGATGTGACTGCCGTTTAGCCCTACCACCAACCACTCCATTAGACAGCATGAAATGCATGCCAAGAGGAGGATATGACTAACTTAAGCCACTCAATGTTCTGCCTAACAACGCAGCCAGACTCAAGTTTAAGAGGAAGATGGAGGTCACGAGCTAACTCTAAGGAGAGCCAAGAGCTAACATTTAAAAAATATCCTTATTTATTAAAAAATTATATAAGTACATTTAAAAAAACAAATTAAAAGAGGGGGTCATAACTCCCTACCTTTATACATGGCTCCGTCCATGACCAATCCAATGGAACGGATTAAATTAGGGAAGACATTTGAGTCTAGAGTTGACCTAATCTGACTTAGGATCAACAAATTAAGCCCAATTAATACGCCTTGGATTTGATTTTTTCAAAAATCAAGCTTAGGCTTAATTCGAGGCAATTATAAGAAAATTAATGTCATTCGAAATGACATATTTTTTTATTTTTAATTTAAAAAATAGAAATTAAGTAGAGTCGTGTCAAATCGGGTTTGGATCAGATTAACCTATTGCCATTCCTAGATTAGGTTACATGGATGACAATTTTTCTTAGTTTGGCTTGACTTCATCTGGCATAATTTAAAGTTAATAGATCTAGTTTGATTAGGTCGAATTTCATGTCAAATTTGAGAAATTTTATTTTCAAATTTTGAACTAGGCTCAAACTCCAAATTTCAGAATTAGAAATTATCAAATAAAATAATGTTATTTTTAAATTTTAAACAAAAATAATAGGATTTAGAAGTAGAAGAATCAAAATTCAAACTAGGATTGAGCCTGCCTTACTAAATTATATGCTCAACTTACTTTTTAAAATTTTTGAATTAAATTTTAAAAAATAATATTATTTTAATTCATTAATTTTTATGTATTACTATTTTGGTTCGATTATTTCAGTCAAAATTAATCCAGCTCTCTAGAAAATTTAAGTGATTGACTGAAATTGAAATATTAACTTTGTTTACCTAACTTATTTCAAATTTTAAATTTAAAAAATGAAAATTAAATTACAACAAAAAAATCATAATTCATCTTATTTACAAGGAGCATAAGTAGTCATAATTTACCGAGATCTTATACATGCAAAAATAATATTAATTTGAATCAAAATAATATTATTTATAAAATAATATTATTATTTTGAATCGAAATAATTTTTTAATAAAATTATTTTGTTTTTTATAAAATAATAGTATTTTGATTCAAATTAATTCAAACAAAATGAAACCGAATTGTTTAAAATAAATTAAAGTTCAATTAATTTAATTTTGAATATTGATTAAGACGTTGAGCCTGCTTACAAATAATCAAGTTAATTCTTTACAAGATTTCTAAATTAAAAAATATGAATATCTTAATTATAAAGAGAATACTTAGTCATAATTTATTTGGATTTACAAATTACTATGTCTAATTAATGATTAAATAATTTAACCGATTCGGTTAGTTCAATAATAAAAAACTTGAATTTACTAACTTTCCAATTTCATTTACCTCAATAACTCTTATTTTAAAAATTGAACAATTTATTAATTAACTAATTAATTTATAAATTAATCAATTTTTATAAATTAAAATTAATTAATTAATTTTTATTTAACAAGTTTTTTTAATTTTTTAATCTTTAATCAAATTTATAATAATGTAATACTCATTAAATATTTTAAACCTTAAGCTTCCTCCTTGGTAATTTAATTTATGACTAATTTTTAAAACATTATTTAATAATACTCACCGGATTCTATAAAACAAATATGGTTCGACCAAATTAACTTATCTGCCGTAGATTACATTTGGTTGGGACGGACCAGAGGAGGAAACATGTCTCGTCATGGTCAGTATCAATGAGCCCACCATTTGACGTGAGAAGGGAAGATAGTATTAATTAGAAATCAATTATAAGTCGCAACTTGCACAGTGTTCTGGGTTTCAATCAAATTGGGAATTGATGCACTTGTATTATGCAAATTTTGTCTTCTAAAAAGCCAAGTTTGATGGGAAATTTGGACCCTTCTCTCGTCTAGTGATGCTTGTCAAGTGATTAATTATTCAAGCTTGTCAATTGTCAAATCAATCCACGTCTTAATCAGTGGCGGTAACGGGCTGGACTTGAGTTGAAAATCTGGCTTTAGGCCTAAACCAATTAAACATATATCTTTAATTTTAAATTTATAATTAACCTTTCTACTTAAAAATAACAATGTTTTAAAAATTGAACGAAAATTTAAATCGATAAGATAAGAGGATTAATGTTTAAAAAATTTAATCAATATTAGACTATAATAAAATTGGCTAAAATTTTTATAATTAAACTGACCGAATCATTGCTTTTTTTAATCATTGCAAAACAATAATATTTTATTTAAAAATTTTAAACTTTGAGTAAGGTGGAACAACTTAAACCTAACATAATTTGAAGCCTGATTAATCCGAACTGAACTCGTTGATTTAGAATGAAGCCAAATTAATTCGAGTCGACATCTCACGGTCAAGGTCATGACATAGGAATTGGGTTCAGACTTTCCCTAGCCCCTTCTCATCAATGGTCTCCTGACGTGTACGAAAGTTTCGTTTGAAAAAGTCTTACCTCTCTATCTATCTATGAGATGCTTGTCCAAGGCGGAATGGATAACTTATGCATAAAGTAAATTCTTTGGATTTGAAGAAGATAAAAAATAAACAACTTTATTGATAATTACTTGTTTGGTCAGAAGAGTCCTTGGAATATTCTGATTTTCTCTCTTCCGCTTTTTTTTTTGTATACGTTGTTTTTTATAGAAGTCTTTATTTGTATAAGTCTTTCACATGGACGATAAAATTTATGAAGATTGACATCTCTTTTTGTTTTTCTATATTTTTTCTTGATCGGGGGAAATAGCTTCAAGATCCACTTTGTTCTCAGAAGCAAACTTGAGATAACAAATGCAGTCTTTCACTAAAATCTCGAATAGTTGTCTCAAATTCAAATTGATTATGTTTCACCAATTTCTCAGATAAATGTGATCAAACAATTCCCAATCATAGTATCTTTTATTAACAAAATGATTGAATTTCTCATTTGATTTGACTCATTTTATAAATATATTTTAGTTTAACAATGTTTTCATATGGTTGGTATTTTTTTAGTTCCTAATTTTTGAAATTATTATATACTTTCTTATTTTTTTATTTTACATGTAACCTCTAGCATTATTTTCTGTTGGAAAACTTAAAAAATAATAGAAAAATATTTTCCAAAAAAGTGAAAAATGTTATTATATAATT
>JAOSBP010000001.1:22230078-22243129 GCA_027563825.1 Erythroxylum mucronatum | reverse complement strand
TATTCGTTCAGAAGTTGTCAAATCTATACAAAGTATAAGTTACATTTTCAATCATGCAAACAAAATCTCTTATATTATTCAACATATTAGTTCTTCCACAAGATAAAATTTTGAAGTTGCAATATCATAAACACCTTCGTCTGCGCGAAGGTGACGTCTGCGTTGAACAACGCAGACGTGGGTCTGCTTTGTTCAACGCAGACCTTCGTCTGCGTTAACAACTCAGACAGACCTTTGTTCAGGACAAATAATAACATATTTTTAGGACAAATAACAGGAAGAAGAAGAACTAACCTTGAGAGGGATTGATCAGATGAGAGAAACAGAAGTCGGCAGATAGAAAAGAAAAGACTTTTGAGGTTTCTTTTTAGAAACAGAAATCGGCAGATAGCAATATTATAAACGTAAGTGACGGAAAGTCACTTAAAAACAGCTTCCTGAAAAAGCTATAATTTGGGCTTTTCTGAAAAACTCCAAATTTTAGCTTTTGAAAAAGCTGTATTTGAGCTTTTAAAAAAGCTGTTTCTACTGCAAAAGTGCTTTTGAAATGTACAGCCAAACATCAACTTTTTCTTCAAAATAACTTTTGCGGTAGATAAAAGTACTTTTGGACCTTCCAAAAGCTGAACCAAACACACTCGAAGTCTCTTTCTCCTTTAGCCTTTTTTTTTAACAAGGGAAATAAAACAAATTATAGAATCCTCCAAAGGAAGCTAACCTCTGCCAAATCTTCTACAAAGATAGTGGCACACCCAGAAGGTGCCCTTTTTTCCGTCCTCTAGTCGGTACAAAAATGTACTGTAGTAATTAGCTTTGCCACTATGATATGCAAAGAGTGATTAAAAAAATGGACGAGAAGCACCTGATCACGACTCTGTATGATGACTTGGCACGATCTTTGGTTGACACTTGGATTAAAAAACCCGGAAGACTCAGGAGAGAACACGTTTTTATTGTGAGTTCGAGGTGTACTGTATCATATCTCTTCCGTCCGTCTAGTCTAGTCTTCCATACATTGGGCCAGTGAAGAGTTTCTTTTGGTCTTTTCAACTACTTTCATTAGAACTTGGAAAAGAACATTTGCCTGTTGTGTTGTTCGAGAATTATTATCGCTGCTTTTAATTCTATTATCCTTTCTTAAAAAAAGATCTGTGTCAAACAAAAGAAAAGATGGTTTTTTTTAATTACCAAAATAAAAAAAATTAAAAATTTTGGTCTTTCTTATTTTAAAATATAAACTTTCTTTTACGAAAAATTTATGCGATTTAGTCAGTTTAATTATAAAAATTTTTAATCGTTTAATTTTTTATTTAATTTTCAACATTGTAGTTCGATCTATTTTAATAATTCTTATTATTAAAAATATATTAATTTATTTATTAATTAGTTAATTTTATAAATTAATAAATTCTTATAAATAATTAATTACTTTTTATTTAATAATTTCTTTTTTAATCAAACTTCAAAGTTTTTAATAAATAAGGCACTGTCTTTCAATCACATTATAATTTTTAATTTTATTCAATTTTTAACCAATTTAGCCCTACTACCAACACTCCTTGAGACAGCATGAAATGCATGCCAAGAGAAGGATACGACTAACTCAAGCCACTCAATGTTATACCTTAACACCAATCCAGTGGAATGGATTAAATTAAGGAAGACATTTGAGCTGGGGTTCGAGGCAATTATTTTTTAATAATGTCATTTTATAAAAAAGGCATTAATTTTTATTTTGATTTTAAAATAAAAATTAAGTGAACCCCGACTAAATTAAACTTAGGTCAGATCATCCATTATCATCCCTATACGGAAAAGATCATCCATTATCATCCATTATCCCGACTAAATAATGTCTACACGGAAGTGACGAAAAGTGGGGAAAAAAAGAGCTTTCCGGAAAAGCTCAAATTTGGGTTTTTTTGAAAAGCTTCAAATTTGAACTTCTAAAAAAGCTGTATTTGAGCTTTTAAAAAAGATGTTTCTACTTTAGAAGTGCTTTTAAAATTTATAGCTAAACACTAACTTTTTTCTTAAAACATTTTTTGCTGTAGACAAAAGTACTTTTGGACCCTCCAAAAGTTAAAACAAACAGGGGCTACATGGATGGCTAATTTATCAGCTAGTCTTGTCTTTATCTAGCATAACCTAAAGTTAATATATTTAGTTTGATTAGGTTGAATTTCATATCGAATTTGAGTAATTTTAATTCCAAATTTTGAAATAGACTTAAACTCGAATTACTTTACCTATTCGGTTCAAAATTTAAAATTCGAAAACATAAAATAAAATAATGATGTTTTTAAAATTTTAAATGGATCACGATCAAACTTCTTATCGGGATTAAGCCCGAGTTGCTAAATCATACATTCTACTTCCTTTTTCTAATTTTTGAATTAAAATTTAATAAAATAATATTACTGTAATTAATTAGTTAAATTTTACTTATTATTATTTTGAGTTGATTATTTCAATCAAAATTAATCCACCTCTATAAAATCTCAGCACAAAATTTAACTGATTGTCCGAAATTGAAATATATTATTTAAACTAACTTATTACAAAATTTTAAATTTCAAAATTGAAAAACTAAATTACAACAAGAAAGATCATAATTCATCTTAATTACATAGAGAATAACTAGTCATAATTTACTCAGACCTTATATATGGACTTGAATAATTTATCTAGCACTTATCTAACGTCAATTTATGAATAGGGTTGAAATTTAATTAGGCTGAATCGAGTTATAAATCATATTTTTTGTTTTTGTTTTTTAATTTAAATATAAATAAAATAATATTATTTTATAAAGATTTAATTATTTTATTTTTTAATTTGATAAAATATTGTTATATTTATTCAAATTAATTCAAGAAAAATTAAATTGATTTTTAAAAATAAATTAAAGTTCAATTAATTTAAATTTTGAATATTGATTAAAATGTAAGTTAATTCTTTAAATGCTTTCTAAATAAAAAATATGAATATCTTAACAATAAAGAGAATACTTAGTCATAATTTACTTGGATTTACGAATTGCTACGTGCAATCAATGATTAAACAATTTAACCGATTTAACTAGTTTAAGAATAAAAAAATTTGAATTTACTGACTTTTCAATTATATTTACTTTAATAATTCTTATTTTTAAAAATTAATCATTTTATTAATTAATCATTCAATTTTGTAAATTAATCAAATTTTATATATCAAAATAGATCAAGTAATTTTTATTTATCAGTCTCTTTTTTTAATTAATTGTGAAATTAAGAACAAATTCTTTTAATAATATTTCAAAATTTTTAATCTTATTTAATTTTTAATTAATTTTATATCAGCATAATACTAATTAAATATTTTAAATTTTAAACTTTTCGTATTACTAATTTAATTTATGTCTAATTTTTAAAACATTATTTGTAATAATACTCACCAGGTTCTATGGATGCAAAACTAAAACAAATATTGTTTTAACCAAATTAATTTATCTGCCGTGGATTACATTTTGGTTGGGACACATGTCTCGTCATGGTCAGCGTCAATCAGCCTACCATTTGACGCGAGAAGGGAAGATAGTTAGAAATCAATTATAAGTCGCAACTTGCATAGTGTTTTGGGTTTCAATCAAATTGGAAATTGATGCATTTGTATAGTATTATATAAATTTTGTCTTCTAAAAGCCAAGTTTGATGGGAAATTTGGACCTTCTCTCTTCTTTTTATTTTTTGGTGCAACAGAGACTCAAAACAATAAGACAAAGAAAAAAAAACAAGAAACAGAGAGTCAACCGAGTCAAGCCCCGCTAACAAGCTCTCTCAAACAAAGTGCCAAAAGTATCACCAACAAGAGCCATGAGCAGGGACGGAGTCAGACTCAACTTTAAGGAGGGCCAAGATTTTTAAAGGTAGGGGTTTTTTTAAAAAGGGGGCCCACTTATATTTGCAATTTTAAAAATTTTAATTATACAAGTAATTTAAAATATATATATTTGAAAGGGGGGGCCATGACATGGCTCCGTCCCTGGCCACGAGGACTGAGCTTAGAGGAGACATCCAAAACTAAAAGGGTAGCTATACTATTACCTTCCCTGAGAATATGATCACAAGACACATCTCAATTCCAATTGAGCATAACTTTAATATCGACAATGAGGTTTGCATGAGGATGGAAGTAATAATCGGTACTGTCAATTAATCGCAGAGCTTCTATAGAGCCTGAGAATAAAGCAACCCGTTTAAAGCCCTTATCCCAAGTGATACGAAGCACCTGTCTTATTGCAAGCAATTCGGCACTCATATTAGTATCTCTGCCAATGTATTTAGAAAATCCACCAAGCCATTGTCCATATTCATCACGGAGGACTCCATCGATACCGGCATCGCCTGGATTTCCCAGAGCACTCCCGTCCACATTAAGATTGACAAAATTTTTCCCAGGCCGCTGCCAGCTGACTAACCTGCTGCCCCTATTACTTATAGCACCAGGTTTCTGAAAACTTTGGTTCCAATCTCGTATGGTATTGGCCACAGAGCGGAATTGCTCAAGAGGTAGAACAATACAATCTTCAATAACTTCTCGGTTTCTGATACACCAGATGGACCAAACAATTGCCAAGAAAGTGACATCTATACGATCACCATTGTCCAAAAGTGCAGAGTTCACGCAATTAACCTTAAACCATTGGAAGAAAATAACTGAATCTGTACAAGTACCAACAAGTGGGAGGAACTTTCGCCAAAGCTCCTTCACCTTTGGACAGTCAACAAACAGATGAAAAATTGTTTCAGACCCCATACCACATCGTTTACACCCCTCAGTGGAAGATAAATCGATCTAAAACCGCCATTGCTGAGTATGAACCCTCTTATGCCAAATCAGCCAACACAAGAGTTTAATATTTTCTGGACCACACACATGTCAAATCCATTGCCACTGTTCTTGGTCATCATCGTCATCTGTCAACGCTAACCACCGAAACCCAGAATTCACAGTATACCGACTAGAAGAAGAAGGGACCCAAATGAGCTTATCATCTCCCACAAATGTAACAGGTTGATGGATCCGAGGAAACTCACGACGAATTGCTTCAGGAGTTTCGGTACGAAGATGACGAAAATCCCAGGCACCGGTCTCATCTAATATATCAGATATCATCAAGTCCCAATCGTCCTCCTCAACTAGATCCAACCGATTAATCAAAGGCCCTTGACCCAACCAATTATCATGCCAAATAGACACAGAAAATCCATGACCAATTCTGTACTTGTAACCGTTTCTAAGCTCATCTCGGACTTTAATAATGTCTAGCCAAACCTTTGAGCAATTTGACTTCTTTTCCCACTCAAGAAAGTCCCATACTTGTCACAAATAAGAGAAACCCAGTTTTTATTAGGTTGTTCGTGAGCTGTCCAAAGTAACTTCCCAAGAAGTGCAGTGTTCATCACTCGACTCTGTCGAAGACCCAATCCACCTATAGATTTCGGTTTAGTCACTGTATCCCAAGAGATTAAGTGGATCCCACGTCAGCTATCAGTGTTATTCCAAACAAACTTTTTTATTACTCGATCATTGTTACTGCAAACATGGCTCGGAAGCCAAGCAACCTGCATCAAATAATTGGGCATCGTATTAAGAGTAGATTTTGGCAAAGTAACTCGCCCTGCCATATTCAGCAAGCTAGCCTTCCACCTTGATAATTTTGTAGTCATTCTTGTCACCAAGTCATTGAAACTACTCTTTCTCATCTTCCCATCACCGAGATCAAATCCTAGGTATTTGCCAAGGGTATTAGTGGCTTTAATGCCCAAAATACTCTCCACCCTATCCTTTACATCTCGAGTAACACCATTAGAAAAATAAACTTTTGATTTTTCCATATTAATCTTCATACCTGAGGCAGCACTAAATTTGAGTAAAACAGAATTAATCCGTTGAGCTTAGGAGCTGGTTGGTTTCGCACAAAGGATAAGATCATCTGCGAAGAATATGTGAGAAATTTTAACTCCCCCACGACAACAGGCTACTGGAGCCTAACGTTTATCTTCAACTTGTTGGTTGATCATTGCCCCAAGTTTCTCCATACACAAGACTAAGAGATAAGGGGACAAGGGATTTCCTTGTCGAAGTCCTCTCTCTGGGCAAAAACTGGGGAGGCGCTCGCCATTCCAAAGAATAGAGAGTGAAGTCTTCCTAATGCAATTCATAATAAGTGAAACAACTGTAGTTGGGAAGCCAAAATCAACTAACGTACCTTCTAAAAGATTCCAGTTAATTCAATCATAGGCCTTTTCAAGATCGATTTTAATCAACATTGATCCAGCCCTACTCTTAGACCGCCTCATAGAAAACATCAGTTCCCTGGTCATCAGAATGTTATCAATAGTACTTCTACCTATAATGAAACTGCTCTGAAAAAGGGTGGACAATAGCATTTAAAAATGGTCTCAGCCTATTAACAATGATCTTTGTCATCAATTTATAAGTAACATTACACAGTATGATAGGCTGGAACTTCTTAACAAAATCTAGTGAAACTCCTTTAGGAATTAATGCTATCAGTTTGTCAGCTGAAAAACCATCAATTTCACCAGTGAGAAAAGCTTTTTGAATCATGGAAACAATAGAACCTCCCACCGTATCCCAAAATTGTTTGAAGAATATAGGTTGAAAGCCATTAGGACCTGGAGATTTATAACTTCCCATGGCGCTAAGAGCTTTCCCGACCTCCTCAGGGTGTACCGGTTTGGACAGTGAGTCAATGGCTGTCGTACTCAAAGTTAAGTGGTTTTGACTAATTCGACTCTCGCCGGTCCCTTCAGAATTGGTAAATAAGTCTTTGAAATAAGAAAAAACCTCATTTCTAATAGCTCCAGGGTCAGCACACCAATCCTCAGAACCAATCAATTTTAACTTCTCAATTTTATTCCTTTTCCGGCGCACCACAATTGTGGCATGAAAAAACCTGGTGTTTTTGTCACCAAAAAGGAGATTTTGTTCTCTACTTTTTTGAAACCAAAGAAGGTCTTCTTGGGCAAGAACTTGGTTATATTCAAAAGAAAGCCTCTTCTTAAGTTCTCGCAAAGTAGAAGAATCAAAATGTTGAAGTCTTTGTTGGACACTATCCAGTCCCGCTTTAAGTTGCCGTTTACAGTGAAAAATATTTCCAAAAATATTTTTATTAAAGTTAATGCAAACCTTCTCAGTCCTCCCGAGAGCTTCTTGTGGAGGAATATTCGGGTCCCAAGTATTCTTAATTAGCTGATGAAAATGATGATCCGTTAGCTAGGCTGTTTCAAATATAAAAGGCCGCAATCCTCTCGATCGTCCAACATCCTCAAGACCACCCAACTGAGCAAGAATAGGATTATGGTCAGAGTAGATTCGAGGGAGATAGGAGATTACAGCTTCAGGGAACAAGATTCTCCATTTTACAATAGCAACTGCGCAATCAAGGCGCTTAGCAATTCGAGGGGAAGAACGTCGAACCCAAGTAAACTTTTGGCCCACAAAGCCAAGATCAACTAGGTGACATCCTTGAAGATGGTCACTAAACTTGGCAGCTCTGTTCGCATAAAAACAACCACCCTATTTCTCTTCCCTACTAAGAACATCATTAAAATCACCAATGACTAGCCAAGGAAGGTTTCTACCCACATACCGTTCCTGCAAATCCTCCCACATTTGATCTCGGAGACTCAGAGTAGTGTTGGCATAGACTGCCGACAAGGTCCAGGAATTCCCATCAGCCATAACAACATGTCTAGAGACCATTTGAGAAGATAAAGTGACATCTAACAAGCTGCAACAACTAGATTTCCAGAAAACCCATATACCTCTTGAGCGACCGTTCGGATCCTGAATAGTAAAATGGGGTTTCTCTCTTAAATGGAGTTTCTCTCTTTTAGTTATGCTTGTCAAGTGATTAATTATTCAAGCTTGTCAATTGTCATTACTACACCTTTAAGTCACCACACCTTAATCAGTGATGGTAACGGGACTGAGTTGAAATCTGGCTTTGATCCTAAACCAATTAAACATATATCTTTAATTTTAAAATTATAATTAACCGTTTTTACTTAAAAATAACAATGTTTAAAAACTGAATGAAAATTTAAATTGATAAGACAAGATGTTTAAGGTTTAAAAAGTTCAATCGATATTAGACTACAATAAAATCGGCTAAAATTTTTTATATATAATTAAAAGACATTGTCTTTACCTATCGAAGAATTTAAAATTTAATTGAAAAATGTTATTAAATAAAAATTAATTGATTTATTTTAGTTTATAAGATCTTATTAATTTATGTAAATCAATTGATTAATTAATTAACTGATCAGTTTTTAACAATAACAACAAGGATTGTTAAAAACTGATCAGTTACAATTGAACCAATTGCTTTTTTTAATCATTGCAAAATAATATCATTTTATTTAAAAATTTTAAACTTTGACTGAGGTGGAACAGCTCAAACCTAGCATAATTTGAAGTCTGATTAATCCGAACCGAACTCATTAATTTTGATTCAAGCAAAATTAATTCGAGCCAACATCTCATGGTCAAGGTCATCCGCATAATAATTAATCCTTTATTAACAAAATGATCAGACTTTTCATTTGTTTGGACTCATTTTATAAAATGTATTTTAGTTTAATAATATTTTCCTATGGTTGGTATTCTAATTTTTGAAATTATTATATACTCTCTTAAAATTTATTTTTATTTTACATGTAACCTCTAGCATTATTTTCTGTTGAAAAACTTAACAAATAATAGAAAATATATTTTCCAAAAAAGTGAAAAATGCTATTATATAATTTAATCAGGTATTAAGTAACATAATGTAACATAACATGATATATGATTTTAGTCGTCGCATCCATTTAAGTGTTATATCTTCTAAAACGACACAGAGAGAGATTCAACCATGTCGGTGCACTAAGTGAAGTGTGCTAAAATAGAATTACCTTTTAAATATATTTATATTCAATGTTTTAAAAATTATGTAATATTTTAAAAATTAAACAAAGAAAAGAGATTTAAATTATAAAAAATTAACTTAGAAATCGATTAAACTTTAAATATTGAACAAAATTAATATATTGACTTCCAATTGGCCTATTTCCCAGTCTAAATCTAAATCTATTCTTCAGAAAGTCTGTGAACGAATACAAGCAGATCACTTTAACGGGTGAACATCAATTTCTATGAAATCTGCTTATCCAGAAGGTTTTGAAGAGCCTGTTATTGCTACATTATTACGTGAGACTCTGAAAGCTCTTGTTTGTCTTCATGGCGAAGGGCACATTCACAGAGATGTTAAGGTATATCGTGTGCACAGTCTCTTATTTTCCTATTGTTGGTTTTGTTTGCCTTTTGAAGTATTTATGCAGTGGCTATGATCATCTAATTTTCTTTAATAAATCACTCATATTGCATATCAGAAAATCCAAAGAAAATAGAAAATCCTGGTTGCTTCGATGGAGTTGCAGAGTGTTGCTTGCTTGCCCGTGTCTGTGCATGAATATTAGACGTAGGAGAGATTAACCTTTGTTCCCTTGGAAATGCAACATCTTATGTGAGTCATGAAAGTTTTTGGTTAGTCTTTAGTCTTGATGATTTTCCTTGCACCAAGTCCATTGCGTTTTCTATTTTCAATGTATGTAGAGAGAGTTCAGATTAATTTCAAAAAAAAAAAAGAGGGAGTTCAGATTCTCTGTCTAATATTATGGTGTATTATTGTGTCCAATAAATCTCAGCCATTTATTTATGTGGACCTGCATGGGTCCTACGTGGGTGCCGCAAAATAAATGACTGAAATTTCATGAGACAGAATAAAACAGAGTAATATTGGACAGTGGATCTGGACTCGCATGTGAGACCAGGGTGATAACTAACTGACCTCCAGACAACTCATGGGACAAATTCATCATCTCTTGTTTTATTGGTGGTGATTGTTGGTCTTATTGACGACCTTACAAAATGCACCTCCAGGGCTTGACTATGAAAGGGACAAGAGATTTTCAAAGGTGGGTTATATAGTTGATAACATTCTCTGTGTCTCTCCCACAAAGAATTTGCATCTGTCCAGTCATTTAAAGAGTTGGTAGGAGCTTGCTTAGTGAACGATCCAAAGAAGCGCCCTTCCTCTGAAAAGCCTTTGAAACATCATTTTTCCAAACAAGCACGCTCTAATGAATATGTTGCTCACACTATCCTTGATGGACTTTTGCCTTTAGGAGAATGATTTCAGCAGTTGAAGGTCTCCTGCTGATCCAAAAAATACATCCTTTTTGTTAAACATTCTTACAAGTGAAAATCCTGAAACCCCTATTTTCCTTTTCAGGCAAAAGAAGCTGATCTTGTGCAGAATAAGGCTCTTTATGGTGATAAAGAGCAGTTATCACAGGTGACTTATGAGGATTCTGTAAACTTTGAACAGTTTGATCGCCTAGATGTCTCAGCATTAAAAAGTACAAGGAAAAATCGAATGATGAATGAAAATGGTCCCAGCATGTATAAAATGTATGTTAGTGCCTATGTGTGTCATCTAGCCATATTGTGTGTGAAGAGCAAACTCTAACATTTAAATTCTTGGGAAAAGGCTATTGCCTAAGTTTAACTGTGTGTCTGAGAAGGAGGAAGCTTGGTTTTCGCTTAAGTTTATCCCTTGTTCTTGTCCTGGTAAGGTTCGGGCAGGTTACAATGGTTACATGCAGACTGGAGTCTTGGGCAGACTCGAGTCTCAGGGCCTTCATTATTGGAGTAGATGAAAAGCAAGAGTACATAAGGGGAATCAGTGGCTGGAACTTCAATATTGAGGATTTGAAAAATCAGGTTGCTTTGGTGAGGATTTGAATCAATAATCTCAATAGAAAAATGATCTATTTCTGTAAAAATGTCAGAACATAGTATTGCATGCAGATCCAAGACTATATGATGGGGTTTTTAATGCAGAAAGCCCGGAAGTAAGTGAGAAGAAAATGTATGAATTCAACAATGCTAGGTATCCAGCTGAGAGGCCATACTCTGAAGGGTTTAATTATTCAACTGCTATTTCAATTCATCAGGCATCATTCTCTGTGCATATGACTTGTGGCTTTTTGTGTCCATCATTTTCCCAGATTTTTCCATTAACCTTCCTTTCTTCCAGGATAGTTTCAATGATATTACTGATTTGGAGAGTTAACTTCCTCCATTTCCTATTAAACCTCTTGAAACACTAAAGTTTTTCTTATTTTCTTTGCCCTTATTCTGCTGAGAATTTGCATGTCTACTGATACTTACTGTTTTTACTTTAATCGGAAATTCAACGTCTTTAAAATGAGATGATTTATAACAGGGAAGAAAAAAAGTAGTATTCAATCTACCCCTGGATTAGGGGTAATTATGACCGTGTCTTTAATCGCCTTTTTGTTGTTTATCATCCATTGATATCCTGCATTGGCCCTTACTTGCCTCCACTTGTCATCCCTCATCTAGTGTTATAGGAAAGGAAAGGGAAAAAAGAACCATCCCAACATTCATACTTGATGCAGCTTGACGAAAAGAATAAAATGTTGTTTACTTTCCTTTTTTTAACTCTTAGGGATTGTTTCAATGTGGTTTTGTTAAAAGTGTTGAATACCCAGACACTAGTTTTGAAGTTGTTGATTTTTGTTCTGGCATGACTATAAGACTTGAATCCCATTTCAGTACCGGATGCCTTCTTGAGGAACTGCAAAAACAGAAGATGAAAAATGCTCAGGTGTGTTTTTTATCTTGGCTGGATTTCTCTATGGCTTTTTACATGAAATCTTACCTAAAATCATAAAGCATCATGCTTAGTCTCTTAACATCTGTCTGAGACGCGCCCCTTGTATTAGTCCCACTTCCTGTTTCAGTAGTTCTTTCATCAATTTTTCCTCAGATGCTATATAGCTGGTTTTGATCTGATGCTAGAAGCACGAAATTAGGTCGTTTATGATCTTGTTAGACGTAGACAGGTGAATATCCCAACATTTACACCTAACTGAGAGAAACTTATCCACATGTCAATCTGGTTGCTTACTGTGGTTCTACAAGAAATGATGTCAAGGAAATCGAAAATGATAACAAAAGGAAAGAGGTTAGAATTCCTCAGGAGAGGTGGGAAAATCCATTTGTATTATTCCATCACTTCCAATTCATCTTGCAGACTTGTTAATTTCTAAAGGTTGGGAAAGACGCAAAGAAAACTTGAGCTTAAACTTTTTCTAACTGGTTCAAATGTCAGTTATTACAGTACGCACACAGACACGTACAGAGGGATCGAAATAAAGATATGCAATTCTGGGTGGGAAACTGTCACTTATAACTTACCATCTAAATTTTGTGCCGCTGAAACAAGCATCTACTCTCAATCAGGAGTCTGGGATACATTTTACCTAGGCAACAACATGTCAACTTATGCTATCTCTTCAAAATCTAAAAACGACTACCGTACTGAATCTCAAAGTTCAAACTCTTTAACAAAAAATCATATCCTCTTAGAGAGAAGAAGAATCTAAGAAGCAAAAGAGAAAAGATGTGAACCTGGCCTGCAGTATTGTTCCCATGGTTCCTATTTGTGTTGCAATCACCTGAAAAGAATTATGAACATTAGAGGCCAACCCACAAAAAGGGAAGACGGATACCTATGAATTTATGCAGATGGGAGCCTCGGACTCACAAAATGGTGATCATCGTAACTGCAAATGACTATATCTGTTTTGTTACCCTGTAAACGTAAAAAGTGGCATAATTGGGGATGTTTGGAGGAGTGATTATCACAAAATACTGTATAACAGTTTCAATGCACCATTGAAAATGAACACAACAAGAAAAGGAAAATGAAGATCGAATACAATATATTACCTATAACATTATCCTGTAACATATCTACCGTATAAATATAGAAGCAAAGGAAGCTTAGATAACAGAACCACATCTAAGTTCAGGCAGATTGGGTGTACCATAGCTAGGAGAGTTGACAACTATCCACCAATTACACAGTTTCAGTCTAATTCTACACAAGTTAATTCTTAGCAAG
>JAOSBP010000001.1:22192237-22205739 GCA_027563825.1 Erythroxylum mucronatum | reverse complement strand
TATTTATTTACAAATCTAGAGTTTTCTAAATCTAGAATCTTCTACAAATCTCTAGAATTAGTTGGTGATTTCTAACAATAGGTATGCTCACCACTTCCCAATACCCTAAATCCAAACAACAAAACTCAATCAACGTACTCTCTAATAGTTTCCACCCAAAAGAACGTGATTCTAACAAATCTGACAACTAACACAAATAAGCAACCCAATTCCAGAAGCAATCTCAATAAACAATACAATAGCATTTTACATGGTGCCTGAAGTTGGTTACTCCATGTTATTCGAAAAGATCTGGAATTCCTAAGCCCCTTGCAATGTCGGTAGATTTGAACCATGGCCCACATGTGATAGAAGTGCATGGGTTGCCCTTCATGTAGAGGACAACATGGGTTGGAAGGCCCTATGTGGACTGAACTGACACCTGGCTGCATCACTTACAGATAAAACATTAGAGATAAAATTTAACACAAGTAGTATTACCTTCTCTCAGTGTTTAAGCTGAGGTGCTCCATAACTTGAAAGTTCACACGCATAGAGAGATTTCTTCCATCCATGGCTTCTTCTTTAAAGGTCCGATTATTTCTTTCAGCCCATAGGTTATAGACAGTAACAGAAAGAATAATGAGAAAGGAATTAATGTCATAGGTTCTAGTGGAGGCTGGTTAGGAGGACCATAATAAGAAGGATTGTAAATTTGTAAGAGGAGGTATGTGGATATGAAAATGGCAAAGGCTTTGAAACCAAATCGCTTTAGAAAAAGGACATTCAAAGAATAAGTAGTCAACAGTTTCAAAGTCAGCTACACATAAGGAACACCTATTAGGAGTATGAAGATACTGTAATTTATCCCTTGTTGGCAATTTATGTAAAAATGCTAACCATAAAATGAAGGAGTACCTCGGATTACTACTGTTATGTCAAACAATTTTGTACCAGGGAACTGAAGGAACTGGGGTTCTTAAAAAGGTATAAGCAGAAGCATTTGTATACTGTTTTGAAGCACACACTAACCATTCCAAAGTATCCTCTCTTGAATCATCAAGGAGGTAGGTAAGAGGAACCAAGTGACTAAGTCCCACTGGTAACTCCTGCCAACATCAACCATTATCTCTAATTACTGCCGATACTCTAGCATTCAAAGGAAGTCCAGACCCATTGATCAACCGAGGAGTAGAATGATCCAATAGGAAGCCGCTTGGATGCCAAGGATCCAGCCACAAGGAGGTAGAAATTCCATTTCCAATTCTAAATCGGAATTGATTCCCAATTTGATCCCTCACAGACAAAAGCTTACGCCAGCTCCAGGAACTATTGTTAGTAGGAGAGGTATGCCAAAAATTTTTCCTTTTGAGTATGATAGTGTGTACCCACCTCACCCACATAGCTTCCTTATCATGAAACAGAAACCAAATTCGCTTCCCAAGTAAAACCATATTCCATGTAGACAAGTGCTTAATCCCTAGACCACCCTCTTCTTTTGGACGACATATATCATTCCATTTAACCTTAGGTTGGCCTCTTGAGTCAACCTTTCCAGACCATAAAAAATTCATAAGTTTCTTCTATATTTTCTTAGTAAAGGAGGAGGGAAGGATGAATAGGCTAGACCAATAGACCTAAAACGAGGTAAGGACTGAAATGACTAATTGCACTCGACCAACATAAGAAAGAAATTTGTGAGTCCATTTGTTAATTCTGGAATCAATTTTATCCAGAAGCGGGAAACACTCCCTCCTTGACAACCTACCTGTCAGAAGAGGAACTCCCAGGTAGCGAATGGGAAGTTGCCCTCTTGTCAGATGTGACATGAGAGCAATTTGTTGGGTCATTTGCTCCATCTCTGGAGACACAAAGAATTGACTCTTAAAAAGGTTCATCCCCATACCAGACAAATTGGAAAAGGTATACAAACAATCAAATAAAGTCTGGATCGAGTCTAAATCACCATGACAAAACATAAGAAGATCATCAGCAAACAGAAGATGAGTAAGTTTGAGGGCTCTACATCTCCAATGATAAGCAAAAGTGCTACTTTCACCTATGTAAACATTAAGACTTCTAGAGAAAGCCTCCATACATAGAATAAACAGTAAAGGGGATAAAGGATCCCCTTGTCTTAGGCCTGATTTCCCTAGGAAAAAAGCGGAAGGGGACCCATTGATCAAGACCACATAGGCGGGGGAGGTAATGCATTCTCTAATCCATCCTATGAACTGGGGAGGACAACCAATAGCTTCTAGAATATTAAGAAGGAAATCCCACTGGATCAAGTTGTATGCTTTTTGTAAGTCCACCTTAAAAGCACATCTCCTATGATTATTGGCTAGGTGATAATTTTTGAAAACCTTTTGAGCCAATAAGATATTGTTCCCTATACGACGATTCATAAGGAAGGCACTTTGGTTTGGGCTGATGACTGAGGGGAGGAGATCTCTAAGCTTATTGGCTATGATTTTCGCGATCATCTTATAGATAAAATTATAGCAAGCTATAAGCTGATAATCCCTAACGGTGGAAGGATTTTCTATCTTAGGGACGAGAGTGATAAACGTAGAATTGAGCTCTTTGAGGAGTCTCCCATGTTGAAAGAAGTCTTGAATAGCCCTAGAGACATCCCTCCTAACTATATGCCAAGTATGTTTAAAGAACACCCCATTGAAACCATCGGGACCTGTAGATTTATTGGGATTAAAAGAATTGAGAACCTCCGTTATCTCCTGGGTTGAGACTTCAGCGATTAGTCTAGTAAGAAGAGTCTCTAAAATCCTATTAGGAAAACACTTTTCCATAAAAGCTTGTGAAGAAAGGAGAGTCTTACTAGCCCCTATAGTGCTTCTAAAGAATTCCAAGAAATGATTTTGAATCTCATCCACCTCCACAATTCTACTGCCATTTGGTCCTATGAGCGAGTGAATGTTATTTCTATTTCTTTTGGCCAGAAGAGAATGATGAAAAAAGTTTGTATTACGATCCCCCTCTTTGAGCCACTTAATTCGGGAAGGTTGTTTTTAAAGGGACTCCTGATCATCTAGAGCTCTAATCAAATTATTAATGGCTTCAGTTTCCCTCTCTAACATGAAAGGGCATCTAGGTTGATGTCTCTTTTGATCTTGTATTTAGTTAAGGGAAGTTTGGCATTGCTCAACCCTTGCATGAACATCACCTACTTTACTCGAATTAAGCCCTTTGAGAGCCCGCCATACTATTTTAAGCTTGGACACTACACAAATCATAGGGGTGCCTAAAATTGGACTATTCCAAGCCTCTTCGACAACTTGAAGAAAAGTAGGTTCAGACACAAGGAAGTTGGAAAACCGAAAAGGTGTAGGACGCTTAGGTTGAACCGAAGGAGACCTGAGCACTATGGGAGAGTGATCAGAAATGTTTGGATTAAGAATAACCCCATAAGAACTAGGAAACCTAGCACTCCATGTAGCATTGACAAGCACTCTATCCAACCTCCTCGCAACAAAAAAGTCACCAATTTGTTTGTTAGACCAAGTGAACTTTGGACCACTAGAGTTAAGATCAAATAGTGAACAAGCCTCTACACAGTGCCTGAAATCACACATACCAGGGAGAGGTGAAGGACTAATAGGGTAAGTCTCATGAGTGTACAGAACTGCGTTAAAGTCACCAGCTACAATCCAAGGAAGAGTGCCTACTGAGTTATGAAGACGTTCCAAATCAGACCAAAGATTTTTCCTATGATTGGGGCTATTAGACCCGTACACACAAGTGACAAAGAAAACTAAAGAGCTATTTATGGGGGACACCTCCAAATGAACCAGTTGATCACTAGTGAACCTAAGACTACACAGCAAACAACTAGGATTCCAAGCAACTACTATCCTTGCGTTAGGACTAGAATCTAAGTTATCAAAGGAATTCCATCGAGGGAACAAAGAAGAGCACACTTTATTCAGCACAATGTTAGACTTAATACAAGTCTCAGTCAAACACACAAAAGAAACCGACAAACTCCTAAGCAAAGCACGCACAACTAATTGCTTCCTAGAATTATTGATACCCTTAACATTCCAAAAAACTAAATTCGTGGCAGCTAAAACACAACAAACTCTCTACTTTTGTTTCCTCCTAAATTTCCTATTCTTTTTCACGGTGTATTCCCCCTCTGCCCCCTCTGTATTCCTTGGACTCTGATCAGGCTTTTACTTTTACAATTTGACAAATTAATTTCATTTTACATAATTTAGTTTGAAGTCAATGAATTAGGTTTGAGTTGATCGGATTTTGAGTTAAGTTTAGTCTATAAGATTAATTCAAAGTTTGACTTAAACAATATTAAAAAATTAAAATACTTATGATTAAAAAATTAAAATGGCCCGAGGATAAACTTTAATAATTCAATTAATTTATTTTTAGAAATTGATAAATAAAAAAATTAAAATATATTATTATTATTATTCTTTTTATTAATTAAAGAATAATCAGTGTGGTATAGTAGGATAAATATAACCTTATTCTTGAAATTGAAAAAATATATTTAGATTTTTATGATTTGACTTCAAAAATTATTATTTATTTGATAATATTGTTAAATTATTACATAATTTTTTTTGACATATTTCACTCTTTTTATATATTTTTATTTAAAATGATGATCAATGTTATAATATTTAAATTTAACGGTTAGACAAATATACAATTAAATAATATTATAATGAGATAAATAATATTTTAAATAAAAATAAAAAATCAAATTATATAATTAATTTTAAAAACAATAATTAAAAATATTAATAAAAAATTTATTACATTTTTCATGACTATTCAATTGACAAAGTCAACTTTCGATAAATTTTAGGAATAAAAGAAATAAATTGAATTATAAATTAAAAAAATATTCTCACTGAATAACAAGCCAAAACATAAAAATACAAAAATTGCTTAAAGTCGACCAAAATTAAAAAGACAATGTTGAATTGTTCAACATTGCCAATCGGGTTGATGTGTTTTTTATGAAAATAGAAAACAAAATTATGTTTTATGCTTACCTTTTGATGTAAAAAAATAATTTTATTGCTACACGTAAGACAATAGTTGTTAATTTTATTATATTGATATAACAATTTTAATAACACCAAAATTGATTTTTATATATTTTAATTAAGTTAATGTATATTTAAATTTTGTCAAATTTTAAGTTATTAATAATTTCAGTGAGTAATATTGTTTCTTAAACTTTAATTTATAAAGAATTACATTTATAGATTCCATTTATATTTTAAAATATGCATACAAAATAATAATACCATTGAAAATTAAAACCTAACTTAATGAAAGAAGTTTAACCAATTTTTTTAAAATCATACTGAAAGTTAAACACGCAAAACAAGAGGTTTAACGTTTAAAATGTTCAACACCGTTATAAAATTGATTAAAATTAAATAAAATTAAAGAACTTGAAATATGATTAAAATAGATTGTACTTATCTCTTGAAAATTTTGAAGTTTAATTAAAAAATGTTAAATAAACATTAATTAATTTATAAAAATTTATTAATTTGCAAAAATAGTTGATTGATTAATAAATTGATTTGTTTGTAACAACTGAAAAGTTAAAAATTGAATCAAAATATTTAACGGTTTAAAGTTTTTAAAGTTAAACATATCGAACCGGTTGAATTTTTTTAATCGTTAAGTTTAATTAATTTCGTCAATTTTATATCTTACTAGAATATCATGTAATTATGTAACTAATAAAATAAAAAATTGAAACATAAAAATGTAGTTTGGAGAAAGTTTTAATTAACCATAATTTTCAAGTTAGAATAATCAAATAATTTAATTATTTCACATTATTGTTACAAGTGGATATGAGCCAGTCAGCCATTGAAGCACAGAGTAATCATAGAAGACCCTCTCCAATAATTTTCTTACAAGACCTCAGACTTCAGCTGTCGCTTTCTGCGTGTCTTTGCCCAGGTCCACTGTCCACTGTCCTCTCTCTAGCTCTCACTGTGTCCACCTCTCTTCCTAGTTCCTTCCTTGCCAAATGACAATCATATAGACTTAAGTCTCATATATAGCCCAATCGCGTAAGACATAGGGATCAAGTGGAAGCAGCTACTTGCCTACTTTTGTGTGGGATAAACATTATGGGGTTTATACCTACAGAAGAGAGCAAGAAAATGGAGATAGAAGAGTTCAAGAGGATGTTGATGACTTGTGCAGGGCTTAACAGGAGAAAAGACGGGGAAGAGTTTGGTGGCTTAATGCCAGCTTCGTCTATGGAGGTCGATGATTACGGAGATAAGCTTGTTTGTGTCACCAGTGGCGTTTCCTTTCTGGGTCTTGCCCTGGTTGACCTGCTCTTCTCTCGTGGCTACTCTGTTCGGATCATCGTCGATAATGAAGGTAATTTGGTTTTAAATTTGTGGAACCACTGCCCAGACAATTTGTAGTTTACTATTCTTGAAACTGTTGAAGCCATTGTAGTAATCTTGAGGTTTTATCTTTCTTTTTTAATCTCAGAATCGTTTCCTAGGCTTGGGAATACGCAACGGGTGTCCTTGTTTACTATACTTCCAAGTTTGGGCTTTTCAAATTAGGTTAAGATAATACTGTTAAAAAATGTTTGAAGATACGTTTTTTATAAATTGTTTACTTTTGTTGTCTCTTTTTCATGATTTAGGAGAACTTCTTTTCCCTTTTGTGGTATCCATTAATTAAGTCAACTCTTGCAGTCCTTAGTTTATCTGTAAACACAGGTCATGCCCTCAACCCATTGTTGAATCCAGATCCAGGTTTCATAAAATTGCTGTTCTTCATTACGAGTCGCTTTCTGATCACCACAACTTAATCTAGACCTTGTTGATCACAAAGTAATGTCCAAAGCTGTGGCGTTTTTTATTGATTTGCATTGGAAAACCCAAAGAAATGGACATAGTAACTTGTTTATTAGACAATTCTTGTTGGACATCTAAGGTATAGAAACTTGCAAAGTTTGGATTGGTTGTAAAGTAGTATATATATGCCCAATTTATTTCAATATGTCATTTGATGCAGCCCTCAATTTCCCAATATGTTCAACTACGGTTCTTCGTGTTTGACGCATGCTGGGATTGTTGGAAATTGCAGAGGACATGGAAAGACTGAGGGAGCTAGGGGGGCCATTGGAGGAGAGGTTCAGTAACAGAAGGTTCAGTGCAGTTCTGGCAAAGCTAACAGAAGATGGAAGCTTGTTGGAAGCATTTGAAGGGTGTAACGGCGTGTTCCACACCTCTGCATTTACCGATCCTGCTGGAGTTTCTGGCTACACCGTGAGTCGCTGTCTTTGTACTTTTATAATATTCAGATTTTTCATTGCCTGACTTAAGATAGAGCCTCTTATGTGTTGTGGAAATTAAGTTACCGATGCTATAGTTTCGCTGATAGATGTGCACCATCCAGTCATAGAGCCCTCTCCTTACTTGCAATACATAGGCTTAGCAAAATCTGATCCAACCCGAAACTTGCCCCCTCCAGCATTACTTGTCAGTCGTGGTGGTTTGGTAACATAAAGCTTGAGCAATTGTTGCACTTAATTACTGTTAAGAAAAGGTCCCCACATGCCTCAGCACTTGTTGTATTGATAACTACTCATGCAACCCAGGAGCCACGGAGACAATGTCTCTGACTCTATATCTGTATTTCAGTGTTTTATGGTAATTGATGATAACCCCAACTAATCATTGACTTACCATTATAATAAATTAGTTATTCCATTTTCACTAAAACAAGTGCGTCTTTGATTTCAGAAATCAATGGCAGAAATAGAAGTGAAAGCCACTGAAAATGTGATAAAGGCTTGTGCAAGGACATCATCTGTGAGAAGTTGTGTGCTCACTTCTTCACTTCTGGCTTGCATATGGAGGGATGGCACTCTGCAGGACCTCTCTCCTGTAATCAACCATGAATCCTGGAGTGATGAATGCCTTTGCACTGACAAAAAGGCATATATCTTCAAAATTTTCACCGTCTTTCTTCTTTAATTTCGGACTCGAGCTATGGTCCCCGGAGCGATATTTTTATCCAGGCTTGAGAATTTACTCTTTTTTTTCAATTTTATACAGCTCTGGTATGCGTTAGGGAAGTTAAGAGCAGAGAAAGCCGCATGGAGAACAGCAGGGGATAATGGATTAAAATTAGCCACCATCTGTTCAGGTCTTGTCACAGGTCCTGAATTCTTAAACAGAAACCCAACAGCCACAATTGCTTATCTGAAAGGTAACGGTTCCATTTTCTGAACATTAGTGGTATTGTTGATGAATCATCCACAGAGTAAACTAACTTGTGAATGAAATTCAGGAGCTCAAGAAATGTTTGCCAATGGACTGCTGGCAACAGTTGATGTTTCAAAACTGGCAGAGGCACATGCATATGTTTTTGAGGCAATGAACAAAACCGCATCAGGAAGGTACATTTGCTTTGATCGTGTCATTAAGAGCGAGGCTGAAGCACAAGAACTGGCACAGAAGGTGGGAATTCCCGCAAACAAGATATGCGGGCATTCATCCAACTTCATTCCATGTCGATTTGATATATCAAACAGGAAACTTGTAAACCTCATGTCCAAAACACTTCGCAGCTGTTACAACAATCAGAGTTAGGAAACTCTTGGTACTCCTAGTAATGATGTTTTCCTAATTTTCAGTTTTGAGAGAAATGGAAAATGAAGAATACTTTCTGATGGCTTAAAGAATGCGTTCTGATGGCTTAAAGAATGCATCTTTTTTGACACACAGAATTGAGTAAACAATTTAATCACAGCAGTAACACTTCAAAACTAAAAATTTCAGAAGAAATGAGAGAAACAACAGATTAATCAAGAAGGCTCAGAGAATCTCTGTTGCTGAGGCTCAGAGAAGAGCTTGAAAGCAAATCTTCTCGGATGAGAGGTGTGCTATATATATAAGGCCCAGATCAAAGATCGAAACTTCATAGAGAAAAGACATAAATTTAAGAAATTTACATCTGAAAATTGAAACTTTATCCACTATGGATTTATTAATTACCAAGGACAAGATTGAGAGGAACAGTTCACTGGAAGAAGAAGAGCTTGACTAGAGAGAGCGGCTGCACTCAACAGCAGCATCGGCATTTTAGGGTTTTAATAAGTTGAAAAGAGAAGAGAGTAAACCTCTGATTTTATACATTAATCATGGATTATACCATATTTCAACTCGGCCCCACTCCTTGATTAGCTATTTTTCCCAAAAAATTATTCTATAATGCAACTATATACCTTCTATAAAATAAAACTTATTTTCAAAATTAAATTTAATTCATTTATAAAATTATAAAATTTAAATTTAATTTAAAGTTAATTTTTATTAAAAATTAGATCTATCTATTAATTATAAAAATTTAAGACTTCTAATTTTTAGTCTTAATTTGTTAAATTAAATGCAATCTTAATTCATAGGTGTAAATGAACTTGTGAATCTATATTTTATATAAAACTAAGTATAACAACAACACAACAATATAATAAAAGTTATGCTAATATACAGGGTTGGAGGAGACACTTCTTGTTATTATAAGTCTTTTAAATATTTTTCTTCTCGAGTCTTATACTTTGTATTTAGCTTAAATTTCTAATATTTCGTATTTTTCTTTCTATTAGTCTTGTAATAACTTGTTAAATTTATTTATTAACTTGTTTTCTTTTCTGTTTGTGTATTTATTTACTTGTTTTATCTTTTATTTTGATTCTTTAATTTGTTGTATATTTATTGTAGTATTTATTTTATGATTCCATTTTTATTCAAATTTATTTACTTTTATTTTATTTTTATTATTATATAAAACTAAATGAAAACATGAAATAAGGGAATACTTTAAATCTAAATTATTTTATTGGAACTACTTTCATATACAATTTCAATGAAGAAATTAATATTACGTTTTTTAGTGAAAGTGATAAAAGAATTAAGACAATGTTAGGATTTAATACTACTTGTTACAAATTATATCAAAGTTCGTAATAATTATTTTTAAGTGAATCCCAAGTTTAATTTGATGGTGATAATAATAAAAATGTACTAAAATGACATAGCTCAAATTCAATAAACTAAATATTAAATTCATGTGAATTTTTCTTTGTTAACTAAACTCTAATTAAATGGCTGTTGATTTGGTATAGATATTTCACTGCATCTTAATGAGTTTAAGTCACTCCAAATTATGAATTCATAAATATAGAAAAGAGATTCTACATTTTTTATTTTTTCTTTTAACTTAGTTCGGATTTTAATGCATAAAATATTATTTAATATTATAAATTTAATTGAATTTCGACTTATCTTATTTTTATTAAAAAATTATATTTAAATTTATAAAGTTTTTTTAAAATTTTATTAAAAATTAAAATTTATCATTAACTCTAAATTTATAAATTATATTCTAATAAGTCTTTAAATCCTTTAATAAGTAAATACTTTTTATAAAAATTTAGTACTTTTCTTCAACCTAGCCTTGTTAATTTAATTATCATTGACATCTCCTTTCATAATATACTAAGTTTGAGTAAGGAATGGCAAGTGGAGACACACGTGATAAGATTCTTCTTTGAGGCAAAATGCTTTGGACTATGTAATGTGGATAATATAATATAAAAGTAGCATTTATATATAATTACTTCTATAACTTGGTCCATAAACAAAGATCAAATCCATAATCCATTTGGGATTTTGGGAAGGGATAGAAAATAAATTCAAATGATACCAAAGCTTATACCTCAACTTAGTGGAGACCCATAATTAAACTCATGCAAAGTGGAGAGGGCTATAGAGAAAGCCAAAAATAATTTGGAAGCAAACATCAAGAAGCCATGAAAAAAGAGCTTTTTGATGAGAGTGAGCATATCAGGGACAATTTCCTATATTCACTGTCATTGGGACTCAACAAGTAGTCAGTAACTCTCCATTTGATCTCTCAGTCTCTGTCCAGATGTGCATATATTTTAATGGTTTCTTGCCAGAGTTTCTGATATAAGAAAATGGACCTGAGTTGCTGTTATTAAGAAAGCTTTTACTATTTACTAAAATAGTTTAATCAAGGGGTCAGAGAGACGTCATAGAAAACTATTCCTTCTGCATAAACTCCACCATTTCAGATCGGATCGAGCTTTTGTTCTGCGACTTACGGCTATTGCTTACTGCATGGCTGACTATAGCAAAGAAATGGCATTGCAGATTGAGTGAATTCATCTTCAAGAATACATACAAGTAAGTTCCTTCCAATACCTTCATATTTGTGCCTGTCAGTATTCGTTAATTCCTACAGTTAACACCTCCTCACTCTTCAATCTTCATATCCATATGTTCGATCACACAATATCTGAAAATTCTTGCACAGACTAAACATCTTCGTCCAGTATATAAATGGGTTTCAATACTGAGATAAGTTCAGGGTCTTATTCTTCTATGGTACTCCAAATGCAGTAACTAAAATGCTTCTCTTCTAGGACTGTACATGTTCTTCTTCCTAAATTTGGCCAACAAAATGTAATTGACAATCACACACCAATTAGCCTACTGTTCCAGTTTCTATCCTATGCCACTAGGTTTGCTATTGCTTATGGATTGGATTGTAACATCAGGTTTATAAGTAGAATACAGGAATATATCTTTTGTTCTACAGCAAAAAGCCGTTTCATTATGAAGCACTATGTGCTTTTGGAAGTCAAATTATAGAAAGTGGAATGAAGAGATCTCATTTAAATGATATAAATCGCACCAGAAAATTGTGTTTATTTAGATAATTAGGACGTATTTATAATTTTTCAATAGTTAAAATTTTAATTTTTATTGATTGAGGTATTACTCAAAATTTATTTGAACTCTAATTAAAGAGATACATATAAGAAGGATTAATTAGTTTTTATAATTAATTAATTAATTGCGTTAGATTTTCTTGTATTATAATTTGGTCATTTTATTTTAATTTTTAAATTTAAAAATTATTGTTCACTTGTTAGTATTGTTTAGTTATCAGATAATTAATTTTATCATATTTTGGTAGTTTTTCTAGTTATATTAAAATGTACAAATTTAAAATTTAAAATTTTTGATATTATATTATTTTAAAAAATATAAAAAAATAGCAGAATATGATAAAAGGGGAATACTATAAAGAATTAATAATAATTTTTAGACATATAGTAATCATATCATGTGAGCTGGGGTTGTTTTTTTGACAACTAAGTTGTGAAGAAAAACATGAGCAGTCTACGTTCATAGGACAGTGTAGGAATTGTTGCAAAGCCAAAGGAGGCATCAGACATGAAGTGATGATTTAGACATATATTCATAAACTTGGCAAAGTCATTCAAAGCGTCTGGTCTCACTCAAATTCCATTTTCCTACATTACTCCTTTTCTATCTTCACTCACTTCCTATAATTCACTTTCACTTTACATCTATGCCCCTCAAAAGTACACTAATTTCCAAATTTTCACATTTCATTGGATATCTTTCTTCTAATTCTAATAATAAATCTCTTAATTGATTAATTAGACTTGCAAAATTGACAAATCATTTAGAGAATAGATTTAAACTTTTAGTAATATGGAGTTGATATATGTAATATGTTACTCTTTTGTGACTGCAAGGTCACACGGTTCGAGTAACGGAAACAACATAACCTCTTTGTAAAAATACAAAGGAAAGGTCACATACAATTAATGTCCCTTCGTCAACCCTCAGCAAAGTGAAGAGTCTTGTGCATTGAGGTTTGTTGAAATTGAAATTGAAAAAAAACGTAATGGTTCTCTTAATTAGTTAATTGAACTAATTAATCATATTCTACGGTTGAACCGAATTACAATTATTTTAGTTTAGCAGAAAATTGCATAAATTTGTAAAATTGACAAATGATTTTGATAAAAAATTCAAACTTTAATAATTGGTCCAATATATATAATAAATCTCTTAGTTAAATAAGTACATATGTATCTCTAATCAATCATATTATATAGTTGAAATTAATGTGAAAGCATACGAGATTTGTAACATTGAGGATAATTTAGAGGAAAGGCTCCTAACCCATTTTTGCAATAGATGAATAATGCATGTTTCTGATTCCTTGAGGTAACAACAAGTAGATATCAAACAGAGACAATATTTGTCATTACATGTCTTGCTTTGCTGTCTCTTCACTGCAAAAGGGCAGACTAGGCAAAGTAGAAATGAACCAAAACAGTGATTAAAGACATCAAATGGGGAGCCTAGTCAAACTCAACATCAGTTGTTAGTAGTAAAGCAAGTTTTTAAGTGACAGAAAACACAGAGCCACCTTAAAGAGGAACACCACTGTTGTTTTTTATGTGGAGAAGATTTTCTCAAATTTTATTGAATAGAAGCTTGTCTATTTATACAATTTTTTTCTCTCTAATTTAAATTTAAAAATCAGATAATAACTAATCTAAATCAGCATAAAATAAAATCTAAACTTAAAGAAAATATTCTGATAAAATCTTTGACTGTTTCAAAGTC
>JAOSBP010000001.1:22107145-22122941 GCA_027563825.1 Erythroxylum mucronatum | reverse complement strand
CATATCTTTCATTTCAAAATTCTTAGAAAGAAATTCTTTAGTCTTATGCAACAAACCCAAGTCATTAGCAGCAAGCATAATGTCATTAACATACAAAATTAGAAATATAAACTTACTCCCATTAATCTTTCGGTAAATACATCGATCAATAGTAATTTCCTTAAAACTAAAAGAAGTAATGGTATTATTGAACTTGATATATCATTGCCTGGAAGCTTGTTTAAGTCCATATATTGACTTCTTCAATTTAAAAACCATACTTTCTTTACCTTCAATGGAAAAACCTTGAGGTTGATCTATGTAAACTTCCTCCTCAAGATCCCCATTCATAAAGGTTGTTTTCACATCCATCTGATGTAGCTTTAAATCAAATTAAGCCACTAATGCTAAAATTATTCTCAATGAATCTTTCTTTGAGATGGGTAAAAAAGTCTCCTTATAATCAATGCCATCTTTCTGAGTGTAACCTTTGGCAACAAGTCTAGCTTGATATCTTTCAACATTGCCATTTGAGTCACCTTTGGTCTTAAAGACCCATTTACAGCCAACTCATTTAGAACCTTTTAGCAAGTCTACAAGATCCCAGATATTGTTTTGAGTCATTGATTTCAACTGTTCTTTTATAGCAGCAATCCATCTTTCAAACTTATCACTACTTATGGCTTGTGAAAAAGAAACAAGATCATTATCAATGCCAAAATCATAATTCAATTCTTGCAAATAAACCACATAATCATCAAAAATAACTGACCTTCTAACCCTTACAGTTTTATTTAAAGCTATACCAACTGGTTCATTGCCTGAGTTGGTGGTAAATTAGGTTCTTCACGGGGTGCTTCTTCATTATTTAAATGTTGTTCTTAATTATTTTGATCTTCCAAAGCAGGAACAACATTTATTGTAGTTGTGGGTTTAAGAACATTTATGGGTAATGGAACATCAACTTTTATTTCATTAATATCCACAACCTGATTTTCATCACTCCTTTTGACCTTACCATTCTCTAAAAATTTGGCATTGACTATTTCAACAATTATAGAACTATAGTTTGGACAGTAAAACATGTACCCTTTAAATATCTCTGGGTAACTAATAAAGTAACCACTAACTGTTCGAGAATCTAATTTTCTTTCATGTGGATTATAGATACGTGCTTCTGCTGGACAACTCCAAACATATAGGTGTCTTAAACTAGGTTTCGTTCCAGTCCATAACTTGAAAGAAGTTTTAGGAACTGCCTTACTAGGAACCCTGTTTAGCAGATACATAGCAATTTTAAGTGCATACATCCACAAATTTTTAGGTAGTAAGGAATTACTCATCGTACTCCTAACCATATCCATTAATGTTCTATTTTACCTTTCTGCTACACCATTTTGTTGTGGTGTGCCTGACATAGCGTACTATACACATATGCCATGACTTTCGAGGAATTTAGCAAATGGACCAAGACACTGTCCAGATTCATTATACTTTCCATAATACTCATCACCTCTATCAGATCTCATAATTTTCACTTTTCTATTTAATTTCCTCTCAACCTCTTTTGCAAACAACTCAAGGGTATCTACAACTTGAGATTTTTTATGCAGCAAATAGATATATCCATACCGTGAAAAATCATTTATAAAGGTGATGAATTATTTTTCTTTATGCAAAACAGAGTGTCAAAAGGTCTGCAAATGTTAGTGTGTATTATTTCAAGAAGCTGACTGCTTCTTGTGGCTCCTTTCTTGCTATGTTTAGTTTGCTTCCCCTTAATGCATTCCACACATAAGCCAAGATTAGTAAAATCTAGATTCAGTAGAATCTCATTCTTTACTAATCTTTCAAACCTTTCTTTAGATATATGACCCAAACATTTATGTCATAAGTAAGCAGAATGTTCATTCACCAAACTACGTTTTATTCCAACATTATAATTGACAATAAATAGGGATTTAGAAAAAAACATCATCAAGTTTCAATTTATATAAACCATCCATAAGCATTCCATAACCAATAAAGGAATTATTCTTATACAAATTGAAACAACCATATCCACCTTTAAAGGTATATCCACTAGCATCAAGTTTAGAAATAGAAATTAAATTTCTAAAAATTGAAGGTACATAGAGAATGTTCATTAGATCCAAGTGGTACCCAATATCTAATGTCAGCCTGTAAGTCCCTTACACCTTCAATTAGGGCCTTCATTCGGTTTCCCATAAACAGAAAGTTGCTATTTGGGCTTATGGTTTGGATTGTAAGGAATCCCTGCATAACATTAGAAACATGAGTAGTGGCACCAGAATCAAACCATCAAGTATTAGAAGGAGCTTTAGATAACTTTGATTCAAAGCCTACAGAAACATAATGTATACCTTTCTTTTCGAACTAAGCCTTACGTTTCAGACAATCTTTCTGATAATGTCCTTCTTTCTTACATAAGTGACATTTATCTAACTTTTGTCCCTTCCTTTCACCATCGATAACCTGTGAAATTTTAGTAGGTCCTTTCTTCTTAAACTTTTTGACCTTTGGTTTGAGTTTCTTTCTAGCTCCTTGACCCACTAGGTAAATAGAATGAACTCATTGTTTCTTTATTCTCACTTCCTCCTGAATAAGCTTATTGGACAATTTATCAATATTTCACTTATCATTCAATGTGTTATAATTTATGTGGAATGGTCCATATTCTGTAGGAAGTGAGTTCATGATAAACTGCACTAAGAAGGAGCCTTCCATAGCCATACCCAGTGTCTTAAGTCTTGCTATGATATTTTTCATATTAAGGATATATTGCTGCATACTCTTTGACCCATCAAACTTCATGGCCATGAGTTCAGCCATAAGTTTCCCTGTAGGTGCCTTATCGACAGAACCAAACTTATCTTCCACAAGCTTAAAAAAATCTTTAACATTTTGATTTTCAATGCTAGGAAGAGTAGACTTAATGTTGTTGACAATCGTCATTTGCATAAAGTTCAAACATAGCCTGTTAGACCTTGTCCATGCCTTATAGTGTGTTTTTTTAGCCTCTGTACTGGTGTCATTAAGGTCAGAAGACTTATCCTCTAATAGCTCTAATAGCGCCAAGTCAAGATCCAAAGAACCTAAATGGAAAGTGACTTGTTCGCTCCATTCAAAGAAATTCACACTAGTGAACAAGGTAACAGAAGAAGCTTGAGAGTGAAGGCTAATAACTGCAAACATATAAACGCTCATTAAGTAACAGATTCAGACAGGAAGTACATACATTAAATATATTGTAGGTTTCCTTTGGGTAAACACAACAATACATATTATCACCATAATTAAAATGCTATTTAAATTTTATAAGAAAATTAAATAAACTTCGTCAAATACATCTAGCATCTTTGGATAACTATACATATATGATAAGAGTATATTAATTTTCTCATATATATTTTTTAGTATAGAAGATTGATTTACCTTTGGGTAAAGTCCTTAATTTCTATCAACTAATTAAATTTTCATAATAGCATTTCATAAAATACATAAATTATATAACCACACATTCAAAACTAATTTGGTCACTTTGAAAACTAACAAATTAGTTTTAATCATACTGTCATATATATAAAATAATAATAATAATCATAATTATAAGACGAAACTAAAATTAAAATTTTGATTATAGGTCAAAATATCATTAATATGACCAAAGCGTAAGAAATCAAAACTTAAAAACAATTCATTCCATCGTCAAAAATTTATGGACCAAGGTTGTAACATTTTGATTGAAAACACAATATTCACGATATGTATATTGGCACAAGAGTCGCTCATTAAAACATGCATAAAGCATTTAATAGATGAACAAAATCTCCAATATCCATGATGCCACTGAACCTCTTGTAAGGCCTTATAAGGGGAGGTGAAACCAAATCCTAAATATACCCCTCGCTCTAACTGCGTCACCTCTAACACATTAGCCATACTGAGATATGAGTCGTATCTTGTTATCTTTCGAGAATTCGAATTCAAGATATTAGGCAAATTCAGGTCCAACTTGATGGCTTTGATGTCACTAAACCTTGTAAGACCTTATGGGATCTTTACCCTATGGTCTGGTGCAAAATCTAAGGTAATCGGATGGTTCATACAACAACAAATAAACAGACAAATAAAAACAAAAGTAATGTGGCCCCCTTTCATTATTGTCAACCTTCTGTCCCACTAAATAACCCTTCTTAAGTTTTTATTTTTCTTGATTACAAATTAAACCACAACAGTATGTTATGAAGTGTATGAACGTTCTCCGAGAAACGTTCTTTAGGAAGATGCGGCGTCATCCTTTTTTTTATTCGCATTACTAAATGTCAAAACTACCATCCTTTAGTCACATCATAATCGGGTTTTGCTCTAATCCTATTATAACATCTTTTCTCTTTAGTTCTTTTGAATTAAACAACAAAAAGAGGAGATCGCAATAGACAAGACCCTAAAATTACAAATTTTTAATTTTATAAGCATCGAAATAATCACTAATAAACATTCTAAGGATTATTATCTATTCACAATCAAGGTTTTGATATCACATATAAGTTTTTTTAGTTCTTACTAATCAAACATTAAAGACATAAATCATACATGAATCATGAATCATACATAAATCATTCATGCTTATTCAGATCTTAAATATAATAATAGCCACATAAATGAAACAAATAAATCACTTACTTTAAGCGAAATTTGTCATGATGTAGAGAAGAAAAGTTTTACCGATTATAAACTAGTTTCTCTCTCTTGACCTTCTTTTTATACAATAGTTTGATTAATAGCTTAATGCACAAATACCTACTTTTTTTGTATTTATATTTTGTCTGTAGTTAATTAGGGTAAAGAGAGGACTAGTTTATATACACTTCTTTATTGACATTAAATCTTGTACATCCATCAATTACTAAATTAATAGTTAATATTTAATTTACTATTAAATTAAGAAAACCCTAAATTAAGTTTAATATGGACTTATAGAAAATTTGGGCCACAACATCAGACCATATTCCTTACATTTCTTACACTATGCACAAACTTTTGACCAACTTTGGCATCAGAAAGCATAGAAACATGGTGCTAGGTTTCTGTTGAACCTTGCCAACCTTTTAGCAGCTGTTAGAACATTCTTATTGGAAGGAGTAGACTAACACCGATCCTAAAACCTGTAACTGAATGATCTTTGGATAGACCATATACTATATCCTCTTTTCAACCTGGTTGAACTGTCAACCTGGTTGAACTGTCGCTTAACTGTGGTTGCGCTTGAAGTTATCAACACTACAGCAGGGAACATGTATTATCTCCACTCCTGTTCTCCAGTTCACATCCTAGTCAAAACTGCATAAAGTGTTACAACTTAGCCTAATGCCATTGTTGGACCTGTGATGGTGAGAAGGAGCAATAGGCCAAGGACGGATTCAAGACTGTTGAAGGATTATGCGTGGAAGAATAATTCAGCAAATGCCAAGTCAGCTGAAGAATAATGGCTCACGCATTGGTCATGGGAATCTTCTATATATGGAGAATGACGCACCTGAATTTGTTGTGTTGATTGTTATGATAGTACAACTTTCTCTTTCTCATATGTACATCTGATTCTCATCCTTTCTTTTGCAGTTTTCCTTTTGCAGCTTTTCATATTTCCTCCAAATCTGTAATTGTTTGTAAACCTTTATCAATTGCAGAGAATATCATTTCCCCTTTTGCATTTCTCCTTTTGCCTTATTTGCTTGTTATTTACTATTTTATTGAGTTAGAATCCTTACATTTGGTGCTTTCATTGCTCTCTGCAAAGATGACAGAGCACAATACATGCCTCAAGGTTTTGGACGATAACATGATGGTCATGGCAGAAACTCAGGCTGGACGCTGGGATGTAGATGCTCTCACGAGTTCTTTTGATAAGCAAGAACGATTGATGCAAGAGGTTGTTGGCTGTCTCTTAGCTCTTCAAGCCCAGAAGCAACCGTTGTTCGGTGGTGAGTCCCGAGGGGCATTTGTTGAAGGCGAAGGATCGACACCGTTGGGCCGCCACAAACCAGCACCTATGCATTTGGCGCGGGTTTTCGGTGTGAATCCCGACCGTTGGGTGATGCAGGCTGAACGTTATTTTGCTTTTTACAACATTAAGCATGAGGATCGAGTTATTATTGCATCGTTTTATTTCAATGATGTGGCGACCGATTGGTATGATTAGATGTATACCAATTGCCATCTCAATGGGTGGCCGACGTTCACTACGGCGATGCTTTAATGATTCCGGCAGTATGAACTTGAAGAACCAGAGGGGCTCTTGGCTAAATTGCAACAAACGATGACAGTTAGTGATTACAGATCTCGGTTTGAAGCCATTACTAACTGTAAGATGTGCCTACTGGGCTTGTTTTTGACTCATTATTTTATTTCGGGTTTGCGGGCTGACATAAAACACTCTGCTTTGATCCATAAGCCCAATACCTTGGATGAGGCTATGACTTTGGCACTGGTACATGAGCAAAGAATTGCCTTGGAGAAAGGTGTCATCTGCCCCACTTTGGGCAGTGGCAAGCCCATTTTACCAACCCCAAAACCAACTTTTCCCCACCTGACAACCCAAAGCCACAATTTCCAAAATTCCTGAAATTCCCAATTTCAACATTCGTCATTCTCTTCCTCAAACCCTAACACCGTGACCTTACCTGGTGGTTCCAAATTCCCCTCCATCGCCTTACCCCATCTGAAGCAGCACAACACCGAGTCCAAGGGTTGTGCTACCACTGTGATGAAAAGTACACATGGGACTACAAATGCAAGGCCAAACCTCAACTGTTGCTGTTAGAGGTGGAACCCGACCTGACCGATTCTCTGATTCCTCCTTCTGATTCGGTTGTTTAGCCGTTACAATAGTCGGAGTTATCCCATTCGACGATTTCCTACAACACCTTAACCAGTAGTTGCCATGCCTCCATACTGCGTTTCTAAGGTTCTGTCTATGGCCACTCCGTTCAGGTATTACTCGATGGGGGCAGTACGCACAACTTTGTGCAAACCCGAGTAGCCAATTTCTTGAATCTTACAGTCACTACTACGCCTTATTTCTCTATTTTAGTTGGCAGTGGTGAGAAGCTGATTTGTACAGGTATGGTGCAGCAAGTACCGTTGTTAATACAGGAGAAGGAAATCAAAATTGATTTCTATGTCTTGCCAATCCAAGGGTGGGATATGGTGTTGGGTGTCACTTGGTTATCTACATTGGGGTCAGTTTTGACAGATTACGGTACCTTTATATTTGAATTTGATTGTGAGAAGATTCGGTGGAAAGGCGAAACCACTGTTTCGATGCAATCTGTGCAGTTTAATAGGTTACAGAGTTTACACCGTCAACACGCTATCGCTGCTTATTATCACTTGGAATTGATTCCTCATAAACCGCCCCCTGAACAACAACTCAGTGATGATATGGTTCACCTGCTCAACCAATTTGCCGGTGTTTTTTAGAAACCATAGGGGTTGCCACCATCTCGTTACTGTGATCACACCATTCATCTTTCGCCACAGAGCCCACCTGTGAATGTGAAGCCCTATCGTTACCCTCACTTACAGAAAAAGGAAATGAAAAAGTTGGTGGTTGAGATGCTTCAAGAGGGGATTATTAGGCCTAGCATAAGCCCTTTTTCTTCCCCAGTGTTGCTTGTCTGTAAGAAAGATGGAACTTGGCGCTTCTGCGTTGACTATCGAGCATTGAATGCCATTACAGTTCGCGATCGGTTTCCAATTTCGTAGATTGACGAGTTATTTGATGAGCTTTTTGGTGCCAAATTTTTCACAAAGCTCGATTTACTTGCGAGGTACTACCAGATTTGAGTGCAAGCAGGTGATAAAGCTAAAACAACATTTCAGACACACGATGGACATTACAAATTTCTCGTAATGCCTTTCGACCTCACAAATGCCCTGTCTACTTTTCAGAGCCTTATGAACGATGTCTTTCGGCCCTACCTTCGCAGGTTCGTTTTAGTTTTCTTTGACAATATCCTTGTGTATAGTTCTTCTTGGGAATTACGTTTGGAACATTTGAATATCGTACTAACCACTTTGCGTGAGCACCAATTGGTAGATAAGAAAATTAAGTGTACGTTTGGATCTCCTTCTGTTGGCTATTTGGGACATATAATTTCCCAACAAGGTGTTGCTATAGATCCTGAGAAAGTGAATGCTATTAAAGCTTGGCCTCTGCCAACCACAGTCAAAGAGGTTCGCGGGTTTCTTGGACTTGCTGGGTATTACTGGCATTTTATCAAAAATTTTGCTAGCATTGTAGGGCCATTGACAGACTTGCTGCGCAAAGACATTTTTCATTGGACACCTATGGCAACTGTTACTTTTGATTAGTTGAAGCTTGCTTTGAGTTCGACCCCTGTGCTCCTTTTACCAGACTTTGCAAAGCCATTCACACTCGAAACGGATGCCTTGGGGCAGGGATTGGGGTTATTTTGTCACAAGGAGGACATCCCATTGCTTACTTTAGCCAGCAATTATCGCCTCAAATGCGCCATGCTTCAGCATATCAGCGTGAGATGTATGCTATCACGCAGTTCATTACTAAATGGAGGCAATACTTATTGAGCCGCAAATTCACTATTGTGACTGACCAGCAGCCATTAAAGAATCTGACTGATCAAGTTATCCAAACACCTAACCAACAAAAATGGTTGGGAAAGCTTATTGGCTATGACTTCGATATTGTGTATCGGCCTGGCAAGGTGAACAATGCAGCAGATGCTTTATCTCGTTTGCCTCTTTCTCATTTCATGGCTATCTCCTCTGTTGATTTTGATTTGGTTTCTACAGTCAAAGACGCTAACTTAGTTCACACTGAGTTATTGGCTCTTCAACGTCTATTGCAGGAACCTTTGAGCTCCCCTAGCTTTGTGTTTAAGAATGGTTTGCTGCTATATAAAGGGCGTTTGGTCATCCTTTCTGATTCCCCACTTCGCTGGCAGTTACTCATGGAGTTCTATTCATCTCCAATTGGCGGACATGCAGGTATTACTAGAACCTTGCACCGCTTATCATCCAATTTTTTCTGGCAGTCTATGAGGAAGGATGTTAAAACTTTTGTGAGTGAATGTCAGACATGTCAACAGATGAAAACTACTAATCTGCATCCTGGTGGATTGTTGCAACCTTTACTGATTCCGATGGATTTTATTGTGGGGTGTCCTTCCTCAAAGGATAAAACAGTGATCATGGTTGTGGTGGATTGCTTCTCAAAATACGGGTACTTCATTGGTTTACCTACCCACTTTACTAATGTTATGGTTGTTGCTATGTTTGTTCAGGAAATTGTCCATTTACATGGCATACTGAAAGATATTGTGACCAATAGGGATGTTCATTTCATGAGTGAATTTTGGAGGGAGTTACATCGATTGCAAGGCACCACCTTGAGCATGTCTATAGCCTATCACCCGCAGTCCGATGGCCAGACTGAGGTATTGAACAAGTGCCTCGAAATGTATTTACGTTGTTACGTGTCTGATACTCCTTCATCTTGGATGTTGATGCTTCCATAGGCCGAATTCTAGTATAGTATTACTTTTCAGACAGCTGCAAGGATGACACCATTCGAGATTTTATATGCCAGGTCTCCACCCACAAGCTCTCAGTATATTCGTGATACCAGTAGCAATTCTCTTGTTGACAGTCAGCTACATGATAGGGATAAAGTTCTGTCCCTTTTACGTAGCAATCTCAGTAAGGCTCAAATCCGTATGAAGTATTTCGCTGACCGCAAACGAACTGAAGTTTCTTTTATTGAAGGGGATTGGGTCTATATCAAGCTGCAGCCATTTCGCCAACATTCTGTCCATTTGCAGTGCCACAACAAGTTAGGCAGATGCTACTTTGGTACTTATAAAGTCCTTGCACGAGTTGGATCAGTTGCTTATAAATTAGCACTACCTGAGGCTGCCAAATTGCACCCTGTGTTTCATGTTTCTCTTTTAAAAAAGTGAATTGGTAATCCAGCTCAACAGATCACTCCACTCAATTTGGTTGATTCAGATGCTACTATGATTTTCAGCCAACCGCTATCTTGCAGACTCGCATTGTTCAACATGCTCACTTGTTGACTAAGCAATGGTTGGTCCAGTGGGAGGGTTTGCCTATTGAAGAGGCCACTTGGGAAGACAAGGATAATATGCTTAAGTTATTTCCTCACTTAGACCTTGAGGATAAGGTTGCTGTCCAAGGGGAGGGTATTGTTATGACTCAGCCCAATGCTATTGATGGACCTGTGATGGTGAGAAGGAGAAATAGGCCAAGGATAGATTCAAGGCTGTTGAAGGATTATGTGTGGAAGAACAATTCAGCAAATGCCAAGTTAGCTGAAGAATAACGGCTGACACGTTGGTCATGGGAATCTTCTATATATGGAGAATGACACACCTGAATTTGTTATGTTGATTGTTATGATAGTACAACTTTCTCTATCTCATATGTACCTCTGATTCTCATCCTTTCTTTTGCAGTTTTCCTTTTGCAGCTTTTCATATTTCCTCCAAATCTGTAATTGTTTGTGAACCTTTATCAATTGCAGGAATATCATTTCCCCTTTTGCCTTATTTGCTTGTTATTTACTGTTTTATTGAGTCGGAATCCTTATATAAAGTGTCCAAATTTTTCTCATGTAAACAGTGCCAAAGTTTCAGGGATAGAAACCAGCAAGTAACCTTGGTAATAAGGTGCTGGAACCAAGATGAATTGATCGAATACCTGTTTTATAAACTCTATAAAAGTGAAAAAAAATTCTTCTCATGCATCTTATTATTTTTTATAATACCGGATTGTACTAGCCAATATCGACCGATATCAACTTTACTGGTAAAAAATAGTACCAAATAAGAATATTTCATATTTTATTTTGGTACTGGTTGATACCGCCTAATAGTAATCGATAATTAAAATATCGATCAAATATCAATGAAAATTATAAATTTAAATATTATTCAAAATATATCCAATATTTACTGATACAGTACTTTACTAGAGTTAAATCATATACTAAATCTAATTCGATATTCATAATATTGCCAAAAATACAGTAATTTAGAGAAATCATAGACAAGAAGACCTAAAGACACATAAGCTAGATAGAGGAATAAGAGCGAATAGTGTGAATAGGTGAAAGCATAAAGATCAAATTACCTTTTAGGCCTTTACAAATTCCAATCATAGGGTTCTTTTGGCTAGTAACGAAATAGTGAGTGAAAATATATTAATTTTAGTTTTAAGAGTGATATTTAAAATATTTTTTAAGGATTTCTTTTTTGATGTTCATCTTTAAACATAATTTAACATTTTTAGTTATTATCTAAAATTATTTATTCTTTTCCAAGATTTTAGTTTCTTTCTCTTATTTAAATTAATTTTAAATATTTTTAGTTATTTTTAATAAATATTAATAAATAATGGTGTAATATTTTATTTTAATAAAATATTTTATTTTATTTTGCATTTTTACTTATTCTTGTAATTTTTACTTTTTATTTATTATATACTAGTTTTATTACAGTTTAATACCAAATAAATCTTTAAAATTTAAACTTTTCTTTTCATCAGTTTAATGTCTAATCCAAATTTTAAACCATTTCACCTGATAATACCATAGAAAAATTATTTTATTTTAAAAGAATGAATGATTTATAAACAAGAAAATCTTCGATCATAACTAAAAGTAATAATCGAGATAATAGTAAGGAATTATTTAAACTTTTTGTAAAATTATAAGGTGAAAATTAAATTTACTAAATTATTAAGTGAAAATTACACCTTTAACAAATACTTGAAGAAATTATTTTTAAGAGCACATAGTATTTGATAGGTCCAAATTTCCTAATTATGACATTTCACAGGTAAATTTATAAAAAGTTATCAAAAACTTAACTAAGTTACAATTTTTTAAAGATGTTATAAGTACTATTTTAAAAATACTAAAATGCACAAGTACTTAGATTTCTTTTAAAAATATGAGAAGGCAATTTGTACATTTTACTAAATACTTTGTGCTCTGGAGTGGACTTTGGTTGGCAAATATGTTGAGTTTCAAGAGTAAGTCAAAATGTTTAAATTTTATTTAAGATAAATTTAAATTTAATAGAATAAGGTCGAATTTATCATTTTTTTTAACTTAATCCAGCGTTAGGATATTATTTACTGGAAAGAGTTTGTGATTTTACACAGTTGGCCTTATTTTACGTTAATAACCTTTTGGTTATTATATTCCTACAGATTTCGTGTTCCAATTTAACCTGTCAATAACTGGACAAATTTAATGTCTAATCCCTTAAAAATACAAATCTAAATAATTAATACTCCTATATAAGAATAAATTTTCATAACTGTATACTATCGGTTGGTATATAAAGCATATGATTACACACTTATCTAACTCACCCATTTTCTGATAATCTCTTATTTATTAAACTATGTTCAACATCACAAGGATTAAATTATATTTATATTTCTGGATAAATTTATTGAGAAGAGGGTACTAAGCTTCTTTAATATAATCACCAATTATAAAAAATTACATCAAGTAACACATAAATTGAAAATCGCATCAACTGCAAATTTTTACTTAAAAAATAAAACCATTGTATTGAATTCCGTATCGTACAGGTTGGTATCGACCGGTATCGGATTTTAGGTTTTGGTACCGGATTTAAATACTGGTCGGGTGCTGAAAATTTTAAAAAATTAGGGGACTCTTTTGCAAAAAATTAGGGGACTATTTTATATATCTTCAATTATTAAATCAAAATTATTTGAAATTTACATATTTTAAAATTATATTTTAAATTTAATTATATTCATTAATAATCATTAAATTAATTTTATATATTAAATTAAAATTGTGATTATGTCTAATTAAATGTAAAATGAAATGGAATGTGAAAAAACAACAATTCTAACAAAATAATTCAAATTTTTGATAAAATAGAAAATAATTCAACATTCAAAATTTCGAATTATTTTCATTATTTTACAATTAATTATTATATATAGATAATGATTATCTATAGATATATATTATGTATAGGTAATTATTATATATAGAAATAATTAAAATATAATAAAGATATATATAAACTTAAATGGATAAGATATAAACAAAAAAACTAAATTAAATAATATACAACTTTACAATATGACAATGGGCTATTTTCTAATTTTTTTAAAAATTTAGGAACCATTTTATAAATTTAAAAAATTACCTAAAACGGTACCTATATTAACCGGTACCGGTACAGCATCGTACCAGAACTCAATCCAGTGCCAAATCCGATACGATATTCATAACATTGAATAAAACCATAGAAAAAGGATTTAATATAATATAGAGTTTTTCTATTCGACTCATGATAACAAAATGATTAAAAAAAGGGAGTACCTTAAATTTTTATATTTATATTTTTATAAACAAAGATGGACTTTTTTTTATTTGGATACTTGCAAAGAACCATAAGTAAGATGATTCAAAATATTTTCCTCCAAAGTAAAATAGTGTATCTAAAAAATCTTTCAATAAGAGATAATTAAAAAGTGATCCAAAAATTAACTTTTCTATATTATACGCTATTAAATGACCGTTTCACCATAATAGCTTAAGCTGTTGTGTGAGGTCAACTTAATTGGTTTTATATATTCACTAACACACCCCTGCAAGTGAAAGCCCTTTGGGCTTGAAACTTGTGCAAGCTCACTCTATCTTGTGCTGAATAATGAGTGAGTGGTAGAATTTGAATTCACGACTAGTTGATCATAAAGGCTCTGATACCATGTTAAATGGCCGTTTCACCACAATAGCTTAAGCTGTTATATGAGGCTAACTTAATTGGTTTTATATATTCACAAGAGAAGAAAAGTTAGACCACATATAGGTCTAAGTGAGGTTCCATCCTAAAACTAATTAGTGATAGGTGGAGTAATCCACTAGACTTATATGTTAGTCTTCTTTCCTCTCTTTCTCCAACGTGGGACAAACTCCCACTTTATATTTCAGCACACCCCCCTCACGTGTGAGGTTGATTTAAAGCCTAACATGTGACATAATCTATCATTTTGAGGTGTTAACGACTAACATAAGAGCGACCTGCTCTGATACCATGTTAAAATTTACAATGGATCTACAGGCCCACACGAAAAGGAAAGTTAGACCACATACAAGTCTAAGTGAGGTTCCATCCTAAAACCAAATGGTGATAGGTAGAGTAGCCCACTAGACTTATATGTTAGTCTAGCCAAACTTAAGAAATCATATGATCATTCCTTTTGAAATATAAAATATAAAATTATATTTCAACCTAAACTTACTAAGTAGGTTTGGTCTTTAAAAATATTTAATCATAAATACCTATTATGCTTGTAATGTCCAACTACGACAAAGGCCTGTCACAACTTAAAGCGTACGCTAAAAGTACCTTTTCATAATTTTAAAAAAAAAACTTTTCACATTATTTACAGTTTTTGCACGTGTCCTTTATTGACTTAATTAAAGTATCAAGCCACGATTAGAGAGTTCTTAATCATCATATAGATTACTAGGATTCATAAAAAGTTTCAAACACAATCTTATTTGATTCGAGATTAATAAGCAAAATTTGATATGATTGAGTTCTAGATCAAGCTTAAGGCTAACAAAAAATTATAAGCTACACATTCGACAGCTTAACTAGCCTTATGCTTGAATTTTGGATCAAAGCCTGACCAAAGTTAGGCTTTCTAGGTATAAACAAAGTCTGACTATACTCAAACTTTTTGAATTAGCTTAAAGCCAATATAAGCTCCTACATATTCAAATTTTTTATACATAACACTTTCAATAAATCCTTTCAAATCTTCATTTTTCTATCAAACTAACTCATTTAGGCAAAATTCAAAGGTAAGAATTCTCTAGTCAACCATAAAAAAGCAATTAAATTCCTTCTCATCCAGTCAAGAAGGCTCTTTACCTTCGACAAGTTCATCGATACCCACTAAACAAAAGACTTTAGACACTAGTCATCTTTCAACATATCCACCTTAGTTCTTAATAAACCACTCTTTATCATCTATTTTGTGAAAAATGACTTTAAACTAAGCCTCTTTTAAGGTCAATTTAAATCTAATACCTTCTTCACATACTTTTAATGATTGTCAACCTATTGATACTTTTGTAGATTATGATATGGAATTTTCTATTTCCTCTATACTACACATTAACACCTAGTTTAACACTTAAGAAGCATCCTCTCGAATAAACTTTAATTAACCTTATGTTGACGAAGTACATATAAACCTCAACCACTTATTCATTCATAAGAAAGAAATGCATAAAATTTTAAGTTCTAAAATTTTTGGTTGAATGACATTTCCCTTAATAAGTGGCATGATCGTCTCTATGAGTTTCACGCTTGGTGATAAGTGCTATGGTATGATATACATGTATATACTGTTATTAAGGTTATTCTTATTACAAATCTATCACTTACAAAATAATCAAGTGCAACAATTATTGACGTAATGGTAAATAGGAGTCAATCCCACAAAGACGTAATATGGATTAGAAAAAAGCGTGTGTGATTTATGTTGTATGTTCGTCTAATGCTACCAAAGTTTTTCTATTACGAATATATTTCCCACTAACTAGGTAAGTTTTGTAGGAAAATTTCGGGAGGAACATCACATGCTCTAGCAGCGGAAAAACAAAAATTTTGTTACCGGGACCTTCCCGAAAGCCAGGATCCAGGTGTCGGTATGAAGACTCAAA
>JAOSBP010000001.1:22013613-22037238 GCA_027563825.1 Erythroxylum mucronatum | reverse complement strand
ACTTGCAAAATTGACAAATCATTTAGAGAATAGATTTAAACTTTTAGTAATATGGAGTTGATATATGTAATATGTTAGTCCTTTGTGACTGCAAGGTCACAAGGTTCGAGTAATGGAAATAGTCCTTTTGTAAAAATATAAAGAAAAAGTTACATATAATTAATGTCCCTCCTCTAACCCTTGCAAAGCGAAGAGCTTTGTGCACTAAAGTTCGTTGGAATTAAAATTGAAAAAATACGTAATGATTCTCTTAATTAGTTAATTGCGCTAATTAATCATATTCTATGGTTGAACCGAATTACAATTATTTTAGTTTAGTAGAAAATTACATAAAATTTGTAAATTTGACAAATAATTTTGATAAAAAATTCGAACTTTAATAATTGGTCTGATATATATAATAAATCTCTTAATTAAATAAGTACACACTAATCAATCATATTATATAGTTGAAATTAATATGGAAGCATATGAGATTTATAACATTGAGGATAATTTAGAGGAAAGGCTCAATAGATGAATAATGCATGTTTCTGATTCCTTGAGGTAACAACAAGTAGATATCAAACAGACAATATTTGTCATTACATGTCTTGCTTTGTTGTCTCTTCACTGCAAAAGGGAAGACTAGGCAAAGTAGAAATGAACCAAAACAGTGATTAAAGACATCAAATGGGGAACCTAGTCAAACTCAACATCAGTTGTTAGTAGTAAAGCAAGTTTTTAAGTGACAGAAAACACAGAACCACCTTAAAGAGGAACACCACCTAAGTCTCTCTCCACAATATTATTGGACGGTGCAAAGCAAGAGCTCCAGAGGACGCGTGAACCTCCAAAAATAACTCCATGCGTTTCTTCACCTTTTGTTACTCTGCTTACTTAATTGCATGAAAACTTTCTTTTCCTTGTACGTCATATGTAACTTTGAAAACAATTTAAGAGAAAGTTTATGTTCAAAAGCTAGCAGGTAGCAGAAAAGGGTTGTATGGAGAGTTTTAAAGAGATTGCAATGGCCATCGAATAATGAAAGAAGAGAAAAGAAGAGCACCAGAGGTATATACCATGACCATGTAGTGTCTGCTGTGTATAATAATAATCATATGTGATCATCTTTTTTCGCAGGATCTTATAACCGGATCATCGTCAAGAGAAGATCAAATGGAGAAAAACCCACCTCGAGTTTCATGTAAATATGCAAGCAGACACACCAGAAAGATCAGTTACACCGTCGATGAAAGTGAAGATACCATAGAGTGTTCTGGCAAGTACTGCCAGTCCTGCACTGCTGGGTTGATAGCTGACTGTATAGCCCTTTGTTGCTGTCCCTGTGCTTTGGTGAATCTCTTCACTCTGGCTTTTGTTAAGGTTCCATGGACAATTGGACGGAGATGTTTGGGAAGAGTGAAAAAGAAGAAGAAGAACAAGAACAAGAAGAAGCCGGAAAGTGATATAAAATGCAAGAAAAGCAGTAGCAGTAGCAGCGAGGGTGACAATACACTGGTAGTGGAAAGAGATGAGAAATTGAGAAAGATAAGGGAAGAAGAGGAAAATTGGGAGATTGAAACTGGGTTTAGTGAGGTAGAGGACATGGCTAGGTTCAGTGCAAAGCTTGAAGCAGAGAGGGTTTGGTTAGAGTTGTACCAAGTTGGTCATTTAGGTTTTGGTAGGGTTTCGTTTACTGGTATATAATTATAGGCTAAAAGATGTGATTATGGAAGTAATTATTGATATATCTACCTCCTTGTGTTTAAATGTAAAGCTTTAATTATCTTTAACCTCTTACTGTTAATTAAGATAAGAGTGTGGCTTATGGGACAAGAACACATTCTCATATGTAAGCAATTAAATCTACAATCGAATAAGAAAAGTTATCGAAAGTAGTCTCTCTATTAGTTAGAAGTATCGTTACTTATTATTAAGCTTTTTTCTGATTCTTAACTATATTATTATTGATGATTGTTGTTGTATGGTAGAAGGAAAGCTGGATGAAGCAAATGTTACATTATGTCCTTTTCATTTGGATGCTTTTTTATAGAAAATTTTTAAGAGGGTACCAAAGTTAATTTGATGGAGTGCACAGTAAAGCATATTAAAACCTCATTTTAGAGTTAGAAATGGGTTCAATTTTGAGGGTGATTTCAATTCTAAATTATTAGAGTTAGAAATGGGTTCAATTTTATCGAGTTTTAAAAATGTAATTAAATTTAAATGAGAGGTTCGTTTAAACTTTAATTTTATTTGAAACAGTCTAAATTATTTGTCAAATTAAATATGAGTCATTTTGTATTGAATTTGACCTAATTTTATAAAAATAAAAATTATTTGTATTTGTTTGACATCACATCATTAAATAAAAATTTTGAAAATCTTCATTCTTAAAATATGGCCCTGATTTCCAAATGATTAATTTCAATTTTAATCTAATTTATCATTCCCTTAGTTAAGTTAATAATTTTCAATGATTAAAAACTCACATCAATTCAGTCAATTTAATTTTTTATTTCGGTTTTTAACTTTTTGATAATTAAGTGGTCAGTTTTTATAAACTAATTAATTTTTAAAAGTACAAATAAACTAATCAATTTTTATTTAAAATAATTTTTTAATTAAACTTCAAAATTTTCGATTAGTAAGGTCATTCTCCTTTAAATATATTTCAAATTCTTCAATTTTATTCTATCTTTAACTAATTTTATAATAATTTAATATCGATTGAATTTTTTAGCATCCCGTTCCTGTTAGGATGTTCCAACCTTGTTTTATTTAATTTAGTTCACACATTTGTGAAGACTCCACATAAATATATAGATAAGATTTAATAAAATAGGATTAGAATTGGTTAACTGAAACAGAAGATTTGATCTCCTACTTTATTTACCATTATTTTCATTGCAATCCTCTAGTATTTGTACTAATTCTTAGAAGGAGATCATGATGAGGCAGAATTGGGAGTAGGGACTTGATGGACCCATTATTAGGGTTTAGCCCAGTGAAGTGAAAACTTGGTATGTATACATACCACCTTTTTATCTACAATTATCATTGAAAAACTTAAAATTTTGATTACAGTTCTTTTTCTATCAAAAAATAACTTACATAATATATATCGTTGAAATGAGATTTTGGTGTAAATAGCTTAACTTTTAAATTTAATTTAATATATAATTTTGACTATTTTATTTAATTAGTAAAATATATATTTATTTATATAAAGATTGTTTGATTCCATTTTTATTTTATTTTTTGTTGTGGTTTTTAATTTTCTTTTTCTAGTTTCTATTTTTCTTTTAAACAAAAACAAAAACCTATTTATTTTTTAATGTTAATATAGTTGTATTTTTATTACCGATGATAATTACATATTAGATAAAAATTAAAGATGAATTATTTTTTATTAATTAAATTTATTTTAATCTCATATATAAGATTTATTAATAAATTATTAATCAAATTATTTAAATACTAAAATAAATTATTTTTAATAAATTAATATCTATTTTAAATATATTGTAATTATTAAATCAAACTTTTATTTAAAATTTATATATTTTGAAGATTTTTAATTTTAATTATATTTATTAATAGTTACTAAATTAATTTTATTTAATCTAATTACAAATTAAATAAATTAAATTATTCATAAATATAGCATTAAATTAAATTATTCATAATTTTATTAATAATTAATATAGTAATAATTAAATAATATATATTTAGTAAATTAGATTATAAAAAACAAAAATTCACTTTTATGAACCGAAAGAAGAAAAGTAGAAACTAGAAATTCAAAGAAAAATAGAAAACAAAAAGGAAATAAATGGAAACAATAATGAGTCTTCCTAAAGAGAAATTTAATATTAACTATCCCAAAAGATATATAAAAGCCATAACAGTAAGTATTTTAGTCTTTACTTTTTAAAATATATATATCAAATTACCAGTATTTAATACACCACATTACAATTATTAGAATATTAAAAATTATATTACTTCATACTAAATATACTCTTATATTTTACTATTTCTTTGTGCAATAGAAATAAATTATATAACTATACATAAAATAAAATAAATAATAAAAATGAGGATTTTTTAATTTTTGCCAATAATAAATATTCGAATATGATAATAAAATTATTTATCACTCCAATCAATCTTTGAGGTATTTGGAATGATATTACCCTTCTATTTCATGGGCATTTGTGTACTTTCACATCAATACGACAATATAAGTGAGTGTACGACCCGCCAATTTTAAGGCCAACGATGACACTTACGGTGACTTACCTTAAAAACTGCCAGGTGGCTGCCCCTATGGGGCGTACGTTAGCGTCCTGCCTAAGGTTTACACTATCATATAGTTCTATGCGCGCACTACGCACCTTTCTTCGTTACTATAACCCCGCGTTCACAATTCTTAAAGAGTTTTCTCGAAAGCAAATACAGAAGACAGAGCGAGTCGCGGACTCAGTGATTGAAACTGAAAATGGAAGTTGAGCCGACTCGGATAATGATTGCGGTAAACGAGTCAACGATCAAAGGTTACCCACACCCTTCCATCAGTAGCCGGCGAGCTTTCGTGTGGACTCTCCAGAAAATTGTTCGCTCCAATACCTCCGATTTCAAGCTTCTTTTCGTTCATGTTCAAGTCCCCGACGAAGACGGTTCTTTCTCTCTCTGTGTCCCTCTAGAGCTAAGCAAGTTTGAATCTTCGAAGTTTTTGGGTCTTGGGTCATGAGCTATATTGGTTTTTGCACGATCTTTCTTGTGTTCTGTTACTGGTATTCAAGTCTTTATGCTGTTTGTGTTAATGACTGATTAGTTTAAGTTCTTAAAGATTGTATCTTTAGAGCAATTACCCATTGCAATGGTGGCGTGATAATTTAAACGTAAATGATTTGTGAAAGTGAGCCTAATACAGCCCATTTGATTCATTAGACCACATTAAACTACCTTAGCACTTGTTATCTATTGAGTTTCGTAATTGTCGTCTAAACTGTAACAAAACTGTAGAAGTTAGTTATTTGGACTAGTATTAGATAATCTATATAGATGGAAAGGCATAAAGAATAGTGAAGAGAACTATGTATCTTGCCCACTTCTAGGTAAAGTACGTTTTCCCATCTATATAAATGGTGTTCCTTCTTCCCTGAACTTTCAGAAAACACCTTTTATGCATATAACTTTTGCCGGGTAGCAATGCATATATCCTCTTAGTGGAGATGTAATTTTTGTTTTAGGTAGCTTACTTGAGTCAAAGGTTTTTATATCCAAATTACAGTGAGGAGGCAAGTTATATTCTTATTACTTTGGTATTAGCTCTAGTATTTGTTATGCCTCTTGGATAATTAATTGATCCCTTGCCTTCTAATGTAGTGTGATGTTATTGTTTTCCCTCTTCTTAATGTGGTTTAAGCAATGTTACCTGATAACTGGTTCTCGTCCAGGTTTTGATGACATGGATAGCATATATGCATCCCCTGATGATTTTAAAAGTATGAAGTATAGGGAGAGGATAAGAGGCCTTCATCTATTGGAGTACTTTGTTAATCAGTGTCATCAGTTTGGGGTAATTGATATTTCTTGCTGTATACCTACCGTCATGGATCTTTGGAATTTTTTTAGTAACTGATATTTCTCATCTCTTGAATTTGTTTTTGGTTTCAAACATAATCTACCAAATGCTTGTAGATTGCTTGTGAATCTTGGATCAAGAAGGGTGATCCAAAGGAAGTAATCTGCTTTGAAGTGAAGCGAGTCCAACCGGATTTTCTAGTTGTTGGAAGCCGTGGTCTTGGCCCTTTTCAGAGGTATATTTTTTTTGTAGGTTTCTTCCATGCTTAAACATCATTTTAGATTGCGAAATGATTTGCCACTGTTTTTTGTACTGATGAACATGTACATGGTTATCATCAATACATACTCATTTAACTGATACATTTCCCTTGCTGATCTTTTTCACAGGGTCTTTGTGGGTACAGTAAGCGAGTTCTGTCAGAAGCACGCAGAGTGCCCTGTGATATCGATCAAACGAGGTGCTGATGAAACCCCCCAGGATCCTGTCGATGATTGATTTTGTTCCAGCCAGTTTGGTTTGGATGGTGTGCTTACTGTTGTAACTTGGTGTTTGGACAAGCATGCCTTGTATAATAAAATAATTACTTGTTTGTTCATGGAAAATGCATAGAAGGGTATATAGAAAGTCCATGTTCAACACTAACATTTGCTCGGAATCACAAGACCTGTATTTCACTCCCTTTCTTTAACATTGTATAGGTTTTAATAATAATATTCCTCGTCAGACTTTCACAAAAGTCTGTAGCAGAACAAACACAGAAGGTTCTAACAATGTATTCTTTAAAGCAAGAAAACTAATCTTTTGTTTTTTGATCACCAAGACTCCAATCCCTTTCCAGTTCTCTCTCACGCTGTCAATGGTAAAAAAACACGCTAAAGAACTATCCATAGGGAGCTGTTCCCCGTCCTTGCAACGAAAGATTAAAAACTTTATCCTACAAGATATGTGCCCTCTGTTTCATATTGGGAGTTCATGAACCAAAACAAGCTTCAATCCCCTGTTTCACATGAATTCCTTTGTATACTATTACATAGGAAGAAAAGTGTCCTACATGCCAATAATAGCTCAAAGGAAAGACTTCTATCCTCTAACCTGCACATCGATTAATAGTACTATAAAGGAATACAAGTATGGTTCTAAACAACATGAGAGTACTATGGAACATCACTGTGAACCTTAAGTCCTTTAAGCGTCAACACATAGTGCTCAACTTCTCCAGAAGTCCTTTAATTTCACCTTGCAATTGAGATTTCAAATCTGGCGGCATTTTCCCATCTGCCGTCCCCAGCATTGCAGTCATCATCCCAAGCTTCTGTCTTACATAACCAAGTTCAGACACAACGCTAGAAGATGATCGTGAGGTAGATAAATCATTAGTGGTGATTGTCGTGTCCTTCGCTGGAAGAATTTGGTTTGGCTTTGATATCTCTTTGAGTTCACGAGTCTTGGTCTCCGCTGAGAGATAGCGAAGTCGGAAAGTTACACTAGCTGCTCCAAAGGGACTGACAAGTTGAGATTGGTTGAAAGCCTCTTCCGCATCAGAACTTCTAAGAAATACAATCCTAGCACAGTAGTTATTGTAGAACATTTCTGTTTCCTCATGACTTAAATCTCCATATTTCTGGTATATACTAACAAGATCAGTTTTCTTTGGCAATGAAGATCCAGGGCCAAATGTCACAAAAAGGGCAGCTGCTGGAGCTTTCTTGTCTGGCTCTTTGCTAGGTGGTGTTGTTTCCGGGGGATGGGCAGCTTGCTGCTTGTTAGGTTTCATTTCACCCTTTCTGATCTTTGACCTTTGAGAACTTTTATCAGGTGAAATGACATCAGCCCGAGTTTCCTCCAAGTTTAACGGGTCAACTTGAGATTCTTGAGACTTTCTCTTTCTCCCTGTTTGATGCTTGTTATGAAGTCTGTAACTGGACTCGTTGCAAGATATTGAATTTCTAAATGCAGAAAGAAATTCCCCAACCACTTCAAGTGAATTGTTTTCCTTCAAATTCAGAGGATTGCATGCAGCATACTGCACTTGAGAAAGCACTGCATTTGCAGGAACATTAACTTTCTTTGGATCAATAATACTCTGACCATGTTTTGTGGTTTGAGGATCATTCCCAGCATGAGGTTCCTGAAAGGGCTCATTTTGGTAGACCTTAGGATCTTGCAGAAGATGAGAGGGTTTCAGAAATTGAACAGTAGATTTATTCATCATATCACCAGTCTGAATTTCAATTGAAGCCTTCGGAGATTCCACTTCAAGCTCCTTCTTTCTGTGCGCTGTCTTAAGGTCTGTATAGGGAGGGGACAAGTATTTACTCCTCTTTCTCTCTCTTGGTGAAGAGCATTGCTCAATATACTCTTGTCCATCATCATGATCAATTCGAATGCTTCCAGCACCATTCTTGCTTCCTGCAGATTTCATTTCTTCCTTCTGGTCTTGCCCGCTAACATTTTCAACGGTGGAATCTTTTTTCTTCTTTCCCGTTGTCAAGGGTGTCTTCCCAACTTCCTTCATAACCACATTGGCACCAGTTTCAGGACTAGAAACTTTGGTATCTGATGGTACAAGAGGTGTAGAAAGTATTGTTTCTTTCCTCCTCGGTTTGGATGTCAAATTGTTGCTTCCTTCAATATCAGCTTCAGCACCAACTTTTATTTTCATCCTTCCAAGGGAATATGCAGATTTGTCCAATTCTTTTCTTCCTTTAGCCGCATCCCCCACATTTATTTTGTCCTCTTCAGCAGCTTCATTACTGCCTTTCCTTTTCTTCCTCCCAGAGGAAGATGCAGACACATTCAAAATTTCCCCACCACCCATTTTGCCAGGAGTACTTTGCTCTCCATGATTTAATTCCCCTCTCACAATTCTAGGTCTACCTCGGCCTCTCTTCTTCGTTGTCTCAGCTAATGCTGTTAACTTGATAGACTCAGACTCCTCTTCAGCCTCATCATCTTTCTTACTTTCAGCAACAGCATCTACATGGCCTCCCAGGATTTCAGCTATGCTTTTCTGTTTCCTTCTTTGATGCTGATCATCCCCTGAACCCCCTCGTGACTTCGGCAACAAGCTCTGATCTGTTTGACCATCTTTATGACCTCTATGTGGAGAAAGCCAGTCTTCTTCAATTGGTCCCCGAGTATTGGCTTCCACTGCACCACTAGCATCACCCAGACAAACAATCAAGTTGCTTCCATCGTCTTCAAGGCCTGGAATTGGCTGTGGATCTGAAAAAGATGGTAGTTGGTAGCCTCGTCTACGGTAAAAAGCTGACAGCCAGCACTTCAATACGGTAAATTTGAGAATATTAGTATCATCAGCAACCTGTGCAAAACCTTTCAACACAGCAAGCAGTTCTGATGGTTCAAACAACACAGCAGAAAATCTTTCAACCCCACCTTCAGGAACAAGAAGCCCTTCCTTAATACCCGCATTGACAGCCAGTGATCTACCAACTCCAATGAAATTTTCCTTCGGTGCACAGGAGCAGGTAATCTTAAAGTCCAAAAGCCTGCCAACTTCTTCCACTGCCTTCTCCACTGCAATGCCAAAGTTCCTTGAGGTATTCTGCTTTGACATCTCCACAAAATTCTCGTAAAAAGGCTTCAATTGAGATGGATGGCACCATGCAAATGTATGATCTCCAAAGTAAGCCACAAGAATTCTATCTCCTTGTTTAATTTTCTTGGCATAATCAGACGCATCAACAGGATCATAAACCCGACCAGGCCACCATGGATGACTTTTAACCTTACCCCATACAAAATCACCCTTAGCAAACTCATGCCTCTCACCTCCCATATCCTCCTCTACATCCATCTCCTCCTTCCCTCCTAAATTCCCAGATTTCTTATCTGCAGCGCCACCTTTTGCATTATTCTTCTCATCTTTCTCTATGGCATCCAAAACAGAACCAAGCTTTCTCAAACCCTTACTCTCCTGCATCTTTAATAAAGAAGACACTCCATTAATCTCAGAATCCTCAAGACCCCCAACTCCATCAAACAAAGGATTAATCTTTCCGTCTTCAGAATCACTCTCACTGAAGTCCTGACTCTTCTTGCGGTCCCTACCACCAACGCTGAAACCTTGTTCTCTCTTTACAGAGGTTCTAACTCCATTTTCTTGGGTATTTCCAGCAGAAGCAGCTCTATAGCCATATTCGATAGTTTTGGCATCTGGGTCTAGGGTTTTAGGCGGTTCTTTTCCAAGATAAGAACTTTTAGGCAGGGCTTTACGTGGGGTTTGAGAAGCTTCCATCTTTTTGTTCACGACCAAACTTTATCAAGCAAACAAATTCAACCTCCCACTTCAAAACTTCACAACTGAACACACCAACCAAATGACATGAGAAACAAACAAAAGAAACGTGAAAAATCAACACAAGATTATCAATTCCATCTAAGAAAAGAGAAACGAAAATTTTCATTTTTCTTCACCTGCATATACGTAGATATTTCTTAATATGTACAAGAGGATGGATACTTGAACTAAATTAAAAAGAAAAAACAGAACGAAAAGAACAAATAGAGAGATAACTAAAAAAAATAATAACTAAAAGCAAAGTACCTGAAACACGAAGAAGATGGAAATGAAATTAGGGTTTCCAATTTTATCAGTCCATTTTTTGCTCAACTCAAAAATCTAAACAAAGAAAGAGTAGAGATAGAGAGACGAAAAGAAATAAAGTAAGAAATAAAAAGTCCAGAAACTAAATTTGAAACTGCTGTCCGTATGCGATATATTGGAAATTGTCGGAACCAAAATATCGTGCTCAAAAAACCGCGAGATGCGAGACTTAAAATTTATTCTGGCGGCAAATTATTTTATTTTCCCTCTTTTTTTTCTTCTGATGTATGCCATTTATATGTAAATTAATATGCATAATTAAATTTAAAATTGTAATTATTCATATTTATTTAAATTTTAAGCTTTATTAATTTAAATAAAAATTAAAAGATAGTGTAAATTATTAATACAAATTGATATTTTTATATATTAAATTAAAAATTATATAATTTTTGTTTTTAATTTTTTTATGTCGAATATTATTTTCATTTTGAAAATGTTGCTTTTGCTGTCCGGACAGAAGGGTGTTATTTTCTGCTTACTGTCTCCAGAAAATATGGACACGCGCTCTACGAGCATGCTAAGTGGCAAAATTATCAGATTTATTCGTGGACACCTTAAGGCCGCGAGTTGACAAGATTATATACTCTCCGAAGTGGGGAATGAGCTGACTGTCGTAGGAATCAAGTTTAATGGAGGAAAAGGACAAGTTACTTCATCGCTAGATACGTGTCTGAGACGAGGAGCGGAGGAATTTTGGCGCAAAACTATCTTTCGGAACGGCGTCGTAGCGATTGAAATGACTCATCCTGTTTTCTCCGCATATCACCTAGAGAGGCGAAATTTAAGTAAAATTAAAATTAATTGTATTTTGAACCATTTTTTAGTCTGCAAATGGGCTTCTTGACCTGAAGAATCCAATTTAAAACGACGTCATTTATTAAAAATATTCCAACCAAATCTTTTTCCACGCTTTTAATATTAAAAAGGGCAAGGAAATAAATTTTATATTTAAAAAATGTTTTCCAGAAAAAATAGAGAAAGGTATAATAACTAAGCAACATTCTAAAAAAATGATAAATATTTTTCATAACATAAAAATTGAAATGAAAAGTTGTCGAACCACACAAGAAGATCAAAAAGAGATGCTAATGTAGCCTTTGTGAACCAGATTCATAGTGTCTTCATCTGCAAAGTCTCTTAACACAGGAGGAAAAAAAGTTAAAACAGTTGAATGCTTGATGTAGTGATCAGCAATGATGTCTTTCATTATTGTTGCATCAAAACCTTTCCTGGGTTGGTTGGCTCAGTTACTATGGTATAATCGAAACAGAAATGGGACAAGATCCCCAAAATATCTTTCAGGAATAGTTCAAAGCTGAAAAAGGTTTTTCCCACTTGACCACCAAACCCTTTCCTGGGTTGGGCAATCCAAGACAAGAAAGTTCCACTTTTACACAGAACTAAAGACACTATTGCGAAACAAAGTTTCAAAAAATTTCTACAGCGGGGACTTGCGAAAATTTTCAATAGATTAAACATTTTACCTCACTGTACAATTCCAACAATTAGCCGATCATCAACATACCTTGCCTACTCTTTCTCCCCTGAAATTGCAACTAAACTAGGTAAAGATTCTTCCTCCCCGGACACTGCACTCCGGCTTGACTCCTCCTGCTTTGGTGATCTTTCGCCTGACACAGAGGTTGAGCAGGGTTTAGGAACTTCATGCAACTCCATCCGATCCATCTCTCCGTCTCTTTCTGGATGCTCATGCTCTTCATTTCCAGATGCAGAGGTTTCTTTAAGATCCATTTGTGTTGTGACTTCAGCTGGCTGTGTATCAACCTTTTTAGGACCTTTAGGGGCTGCTAGAGTATTTTCCCTCCCATCATGATCCTTGTTCTGAGTACTTGATTGTGCCCACATAAACTGTAAATTATTACCCTCCCAACATTTACCATTTGAAAATGCCCTCTCAGCTGAAAGGCGAGTAGTGAAAGTCACACGAGCCGATCTACTTCTCAGGCTCTCTGACTCTGACTCATCCATATCATCACAAGGTTCAACATCTTCTAGTTCCACGCTAAATAGCTCACCATACGAAGAGAAATGTTCCTTCAAGGCAACAATCTGGGAGAAAATAAAAGATCAGTCTACCATAACATGATAAACTGAACCTTGACGATCATGCAGCTTAACAAGATACTATAGAAGGACTAAGCCAGTGCACACATATCGAATATTTAGTCATAGTTTAGAGAGAGAGAGAGAGAGAGAGAGAGAGCACATACATTTGTTAAACCAGCAGGCAAAGGTGGGAGAATTCTAAAAGTTGTAGGTCGGTTATCCAGCTTGTATCTATTAACCGTAAAAGGATGTCCTGCAGGTGCAAATGAACGAACCGGTTGCTTTGACCCCATTGATTCCTGTAGTCCCATCGTAGTATTTGCTTTTGGACTAAATAACACAACATTATCAGCTGATTTGTTCCTTTCTAACGAAGACTCAGTATGTGGCAATACTGCAGTAGGAACAGAATCAGAAGACCTTGTAACAATATCTTTTGCAGAATCAGCAGCATTTCCCAGTTTATGCCTCTTAGCAGCAGGTTCTGCCACTAATTCACCCTTGACTCCTGTAGCCTGCAAAGACCAAAGTCGAGAACAAATTAGGGAAATATGCTTCTACATATGATTCATTTACAGAGAACATGCTAATCCCGATCTTTATTAAAGAGTATGAATAAAAAGGTGCATCATTCTTTCTCGTCCACTATTTCACCCACCAACAGATTACTTCTATGCTGGCCAATTTCAGACTGGCATTTGCACTCCATTAAAGAAAGGAGCAATTAGCTTTCATACAGGTATGCATCTTTCAATACAGATCATGAATATGCAGATAAACTATTACAGTTTAGCCTTTCATTTTCTTACATAAATCACAAGCAACAAGTATAATCATATATCACTGGGGAATTGTAAGATTACATGAACAGAGAGTTGGTATTACCTGTTTCTCTAGTTTATTCAACTGGCGCCTGAAGTCATTTCGCTTTTGGTCCAACAGCTCTTGTTTCTTGCGAAGTTCCTCCTTCAATTGTTCTAAGGTCTCAAGCTTTTTCTGCATGGGAGGAGGAGTTATGGGACCATTTGTCATGACAGGCTTCGAGTGATCAGCTGCAGTAATAGAAGGATCAGCGGGTGGGGCAGTAGTATTCATGGAAGCAGTAGTTTGTGAATTATCTCTTCCTCTGTTAGTGGAGGGGTGATGTTGAATAGAAGCAGTTCCTAAGCCACGAGGAGGAATAGGTACACTACTGCTACTGCTCACGCCTTCATCGGGTATATTATCCCGATTGGCCCATCGTAACTTGATAAACCGGTTACCCATTACAGCATCAGGTGCCCTCAGAGCAGCTTCTGCCTCTTCCCTTTTAGAAAACTGAACAAAGGCTCGTTCGCTATTCAGAGGAATATAGATATCAATTACCTCACCAAATTTTTGAAAATGAGAAAGAAGACTCTCCCTTTTGTTGCTTTTTTGTGGAATAGCATTGACAAAAAGAGTACGCAGTGCTTTTTGAGGTGGCCTATGCATATTATGCAAGCTTTCATTTGGTTTCTTGGCAGATAAATCCATATATTTTTGGCCACCATCCTTGGTAATAATCCGTTTTCCTATCCAAGAAACACCTGATCCATCTTGATCTTCTTTGGGTCCATTCTCCATACAAGAGGTGCTTACTGTTGGATCAGTTTTGTCTTTCACACCTAACCTATTTTTTGAACTACCGATTCTACCCCAGACAGTTGAACTTGTATGTGAACCAACATCGTTTCTAGTGTTTTTTGCAGGGAAGTCAGCATCAACACCATCATATTCCTTGAAATTATGACGACCAGAAGGATCAACACCCATCAAGGCTCCAGTGTTATCATTTTTGGGTGAATGTAGTGGTAAGACTGGACTTGATGTTTCAGGGATACTTTTATTCCATAGAGGTTGATCTGGATCATACAATTCTGCACCACCCAAGCTAGCAGAAGTGGAATATGCATCATTCAAAGACACAGTCTCATCACCAATTCCAGACTTGCTGATTTTGCTTTGCACTCCTTTGCTGTTCATCATTGTAGTTGAAGAAGTACCAACAGTGGGCAGAGCCCCTGGTCCAGTAGAAATTCCAAGTAGATGTCCACTTGGAAGAGAAACAGGAAGATTGAACTGAGAAAGGCTCTGCAAATTGGCATAAAGAACAAATTAATAGGGGTAAAGTGAATATGTTCTCAAATCAAGGACATACTCCTAAAGTAATAATATGGCATATCAAACTCAGGAAGTTCCCAGTACAGCAAGTTCACTAAGTCAATTCAACCAATGAGACTAAGCAGAAAGTTAACAATGTTAAAACACTGCACTCCCTGCATGCCGGCAACAATTTTACAGCATCAGGAACTGTCCGGGAACAGCAACACATTAAACATCTTACTTTGGTTCCCTATGAAAATTGATCTGACAATTGACTCCACCATTCAGGGATCCCCTCAAAACTTAGATAAAGGTAAATATAATCTCTACATAAAAACTATCATCAGCTACCTTACCGACAATAACAGTGACTTAGAGGCACCCACGGTAAGTACAACAACAAAAACAAGACCGTGCAGAGCATAATCAATTGAAAGGGGGGAAAAAAACAACAGAATTTAATTGTTATGTTTCGTTTCCATTCAGGAATATTTAAGAATACTGAAAATACCAACTAAAAAATGAACTGGACAATGGACACCCTAGCTTCATCACTATATGTTCTTGATAGCCAAATAGAAACAGTATATATTTCTCAGAGGATCTAGGAAGGCAAATCAAAATTTCAAGGGCATATGACATGTATTAGACTTGAAGTGGACAATGAACTGGTTAGCTGTACATTAACTTGTTGGGACCACAAAAGAGCCAGCCAAACCCATAAAAATTGCATACATCAGTACTACCCAGAACAGAGTGCATAATAAAAAGTGACCGAATCCATTCAATTTATAAAATGTATAACTAATTCTTAATTTTTCAACGAAAGCTTTTCAATTTGAATAGAAATGAAAATATAATGAAAAATGGCTATTTTTGCACACCTGAACATCGTCAACAACAATGCGATTGATACCATGCTCCATTGGGCACATGTCACCTCTGAGACAAAAACCACGCTCCTCAAAGTCTCTGCACCTTTGACGAGGAATGCCGATATTCAATGATGGATTTACAGCTGGCCTGAAAGATCCTTGCAAAGTAATAGGATGAAGAGCGTCAATGGCACCATTTGGCATTCCTGGAATCAATCCAAATGCATTCCAGGAAGCAGTCTGTGTATTTGAAACACTTGGCAAACCCCTTCCTGAAAAGAGACCTGAACTGATGGGCCCCTGCTGAACCATTTGAGAAGCAATATCAACTGAGTTGAACCTACTATCGCGTTGGTTCCAAATACCAGAGTCCCTTCCTCTTCCCCTAACAGGACCAGGATCTCCAAAAAACATCTGACTTGGATTGATTCTGTGATTCAATTCCTGAGGCATTCGAGAAAGGGATCCAGGGCCAGAGCGTCTTTTATCAAACTTTGTGGCGTATTTCTCTATAGGACCAAGGTTATAATTTTTCCAGGTTTCACTAGCTTGAGAGTCATTTTCCTGGAAAGGATGACCAATTTCAAATTGTTTGTTGTGCCTCCTGTATGGCCTTGTAAAAGTTGATTCAAAAGAATCTTTCTCTAGTGATTGAGATGTCTCTCGTCTCCGATGCTTGTGGTTACGATCATCATCATCCTCATCACTAACTTCCTCCTCCTCAGGATCACTAGTGCAATCAGACGAAGAAAGGCCCTCTGGCTTTGGAGGTGAACCTTTCAGCTCCATTAGATAGCACCGAAAATTAAAGCGTTATTTTATAGCATTACAGTACCAAAGCTGATATGGAAATGAGGCTGCGTACTCTTCAGAAACTTGATAACAATCTGAAATCAGGAAAAAGAAAATAAGTGAATTAACATAAAAACAACGGTCTAAGTTCTTATTATAAACAAAAAAGGCAAAAAGTTGTAGCAAACTCATTGCATTGTCCTGCTTCCATCAGGATAATGATTCAGAAGAACATTCAAAGAGGTAAATTTCAAATAATATCATTACATAGCACCAAAAAGAGACACGTGTAGAATCATCGTATGTATTCAACATAGCACTAAGCTGAGAGACATCAATGATAATGATAGGGAGTAAATCCAAAATGCTTTTGATGCTTGTATTCAACATAGCACTAAGCTGAGAGACATCAATGACAATGATAAGGAGTAAATCCAAAATGCTTTTGATGCTTAAGCAAAAAAACAAATACTCTTCACATCCAACAGTTGTTGCTTAGAGGTTGTTCGCAAGTTGTCACAAGTCTTCTTGCACACATTAAGCAATAATTGCAGATAATCGGAGTTCGAGCCCACAATGAAGGCTGACATCAATGATGTTAACTAGAACTGGAATATTATACAACTCCTTTTATGAATGATTATCAGCATGTCTAGTGTTTTTCCTTCTTTACTTAGCTTCACTTTTGTCTTTCACATCATTAAAACTATAGCTCAGCTAGTTTCAGAAATAACTTACGCAGGCCACACACTATCTGGTAGAATGGTGTTGAAAACTATGGAGTATATGACAAAAAGAGTCTTCAATATTGGCAACTTTCAGCTGCTAATGCTTTGTACTGATCTTTGCTATATGAAAAGCATTTACAAACTTAGCACATCGCATATAATTAGCTGCAGGGGTACTTATGCATTATACACAAGAATTACTTAAATAAGAACCAATATATAAGAGGAAATTAGTAAACTTTACGCTATTATGCCTAAAACAAGAGCTAGGCAAAGAACCAGCCATCAGCTAGTCCCAAGCTTGAGCAGCCCCCCAATGAAAAATTGATGCAAAAGAGTTTATATATGATAGTATATCAAATTTATGATGTCAAAACCAATTCACTTATTATCTGTCCTTTTCCTTGTTTTTAAAATATTAATAAAAAGAAAAAAGGCCATATATGCCATAATCTAGGATGCACATGCATATGCATCTTCAAAGTACCCAACCATTCTCTGAACATTGAAAACAAGAATTTTTAAGATCTTCACATTACTCTAAAAACTCGTTACCACCAATTCGTGCTTCGAGTGCTTAGATGGATAATTAAATGCTAATATATTTAATGAAAGACAGTGAAGTTTTACTTGATCAATTAACTACATTTACGAATATAAGTTCCTACCTAAAAAGTGCACGCTAAAACTCCTAAAAAGTTTAAATAAAAAAAAGTAATGTATATAATGTTAATTTCAAAAGGAAACATGCAAATGGTAGACTGAATGCACCATGCATTCTGCATGTGACTCTATTGCTGAGCCTCTCAAAATTACTACTTTAAGTATCACAATTTCCTAAATTATCCATCAAATATCTAAGCTACTGATGACAAGAAAATGCCACAGGAAATTCCCATCACTAGCCATCTCTTCTTCGAAAAACTATGTCATCTATTAATAATTTACCACATAATCAAAGTGGCTTCTCTCAAAATTTTTGAATTTATATCATGATAAGATGTCAGAAACAAAAGAACAATCTATTGACCAAATACATTTGGCAAGCAATAGATAAACTATGTGTAACCTTGGTTTCAACTGACTTCAAGAATAACGACAAAAGTAAATGAGCAAGCACAATAAAACGACTGATCTCTTTAGAGAATAGTAGATAAAGGTGGTCCTACAACTCCAATTAAATATTTGCACTTCGTGACCCACTACAAGTTCAAGTAGAATCTGACAAGAAATAACCTGAATTGTACAAATGTACTAGCCATTAGCTCATTCTCAACGTACTAGTTTAAACGTAACCAAATAACAACCTTTACGGGATCTATTATCTGGACACGTGAGTTATGATTTCCTTTACATGATACACTCTCAGCATAATAAATTCAGTTGTTGACCACCATTACGGTGCATATCATGAGATAAAATGTCACAGGTCTTATGGTGTGACAGTTATACTCATCTCAACTCAAGTTGATTCTCATATACAAACACACATATGTATATACCCTCGTTTAGCTACATCAAAGTTTCAACTCAAAAGTGGGATTCCAGTTCTTGAAATGACAGAGAAAAAAATTACACCACAACCACAATCCACTCAACATGCTTTATACGGAGAAAAGTTTTCAAATAGAAACCGTACTGGAAAGTACCTGAACGATTAAGCTGAATATAACACAGGATTCCAAGGGGGAAAAAAAAGAACAGAATTAGACAAACACAAGCTCTGGAAACAAAACCCTAACCGAAAAAGGAAGAAACGTGAAGACAAGCAAGCTTTGAGAACAATTGCTGAATACGTGCATTCATTATCTATATACCGATACAAGGATTATTGTTCTATAGAAAATAAAAGTCTACAAACCCAATCGATATGAAACGAACTAAAATCACGAAAAAAATAAAAAGAAAACAACAAACTTCAATTCGAAGCCGTATTCAGAGATTAAGACAAATAAACGAAAAACGAAAAGAAAATTAAAGAACCTTCTAGAAGAAATCGCGAGGAGCAGTGACTCAAGGTTTCATCCGATAAAAAAGAGGCGAAGGTTATACCGCCGCAACCGAGGAGGGGTATTAGGAGAGGTGGAGGCCGGGGGGCAGGATCGTAATAAATTGGTAATCGAGGGCTGAAAATATAAGAAGGAGAAGGAGGAGGAGGAGAGAAATAAAGAGATAGAGAGGATGGGGGTTTGGGAGTGTGAGTTAGGATCGTAATAAACTGGTAATCGAGGGCTGAAAATACATGAAGAAGGAGAAGGGGAGAGAGAGGGAGCTTGAAGCTGTTGAAACTTGGAAGGAAACAAAGCACAGGGAGGATTTTGGTACCTTAGAAGATTACACACACACACGTTTATATATATGTATAAATAAATAAATGTGAAGACCAAAACGAAAATGTGGAATTGCGTTTTTAGCCCCTTACATTTCTTCAAATTGTAGGTTTAAGGACAATAGGTTTGGACTACTTTTATTTCTGAAAAAATAAAAGAAACTTCATTAAGAAGCACATTATCAGCTAAGGCTGAAGAAATATTTACTTTTGTCGTAATAAATATTAAATATTTAGGTGTATGATTATGAACAAAATTAGAGAGACATCCCTAATCATGTGATAAGAATCGTTTATTTCTATTTTTATTTTTATTTTTTACTTTTAAATCTAATAAAAATTTTATTTGTTTAATATTTAGTTTCTGAATTTCTTTCAATTTTCAATATTTTATTTTAATTTTTGTTTTCTCTTTTTTATTTTGATTTCTTAATTTTCAAAAATTATTTTTGTTTTTTGTTTTTGTTTTTTATAATCTGATTTATTATCAACTAAATATATTATTTGATTATTTAATATATTAACTTTAACAAGAATTGTGAATATTTAATTTTACCTAATAATGTTATTTAAATTTTATTAACTTAAATAAATTATATAATATTAATCAATTTAATTCAATTTAAAATCTTCAAAATATATAAATCTCAAATAAATTTTATTTAATAATTAAAATAAAAGTTAATTTTAAAATTATTTATTTTAATAAACTAAAATAATCTTATTAATAATTTGTTAATAAATGTTATATAAAAAGATAAAAATAAATTTATTTAATTAAAAATAATTTATCCTTAAATTTGATTTAAATGTAATTATTATTCATGATAAAAATATAATTACAATGAAATTAACAATAAAATAAAATATTATTTTTATTTAAAAGAAAAACTGAAAATCACAATAGAAGTAATATCAAACCGTCCTTAATTTTTTTTGTAGGGTTATTGAATTACAAAAATATTTTAAAGTTTCAACATAATTTTGAATTTATTTGGATTTTAAATATTCATATTTAAATTAGAATATAAGTTCTATTAAATGTGATATAATCTATTAACTTTATTTTAATAGGCTTATCAACAAACTACTTCAATCGCGCACTATCTGGCAAAAAATGATTGAAAAGCACCCTTCATTCGTCCCCAATTAAATAAGAATGACGTCATACATACGGACAAGAGGACGACATTGGAATCTCATAAACCTTGGTGTGTAATCCAGAGCATGCTTTCAATTTCTTACAGCCAATTTCTAGCTTCACTTTAACCTGCCAACTCAAAATCCTGTCTTTATTCAATAGGGAAATTAACTTGAAACCCTGGAAACTATATCGGATAAAGAATTATACAGTCTAGGAAAACAACAATGATATGCCACTTCTGAGTTATTGTATGTGTACACAAATGAGACTGACTGACACTCATAAAGCAAGATCCAACCAAGAAACAAGCATGAATGAGTATAGGAAAACGAAGGGTAAGCTGCAGAGGTATAATACCGGCAGGGAAAAGATATAGTCCATGCTCTCCAAGCAAATAGTCTCTCTAGGCAAAACAAGTCCAGGTGAAAAGTGATAATTCTATACATCGGTATGAATCGAGACAAATTACCGACCAAACCAGGCTCCTCTCGGAGGCTGGATATCCCCATCATTCATCAGCTTATCCAGTACTATATTCAAGTCAACTGACTGACCATTTTCTGTCAGCTTTCTAACAGTTGCTCGGACATGTTCTCTTGGGAATCCCATAGTAGACACTCTGTCCACTACATCATCAATTGGAACCCTGTTTCCATTTCCAGAAGAACCAGATCCACCACTAACACTTGAAGCAGTTGGCAGTGCATGTGGTAATACCCGACCGGCGGGAAGCTGTGGGTATCCACTTCCACCACTTGGAGGCATAGCTGGAGAAGAAAGTTGTTGCTGTTTCATTGCTGGGTTGCCACCATATTGAGAAGGTGATCCACCATAAGCATAGGGTTCAGTAGGTCCAGTTGGTTGGCCAAATAAAGGAGGAAACCCTGCACCAGATCTACTGCTTTGTGGTTCATACATGGGAGGAGGAGCTCCATAATACTGTGGTGCAAGAGGGGCCCCACCTGGTGGTTGAGAGGATGGCTGTATCCCTGGTGGGTAGTTATGAGAGGGAGTGTATGACACCTCTTCAGGATGCTGGCCTAATGAAGGTTTATGTTGAGAAGCTTGGATTGGCTGAGAATACTGAGGTTGAGAGGGAGGTTGATATGGTTGATGTGGTATCATTGAGGGAGGGGGCGGAGCCTGCTGAGGTGGAGGTGCTTGGTATTGTGGTGGTGGGGGTTCTTGAGTTTGAGTAGGACCATAGTAAGGCTCCCGCTGAGGAATGGAAGCAATCTGGTTCTGAGGGAATTGATTTGGAGCTGCAGCCGGTGGAGCCAAATTCTGTTGAGGAAGAGATGGAGGAGGGACAGCAGGTGGAGGAACAGGAACAGGAACGGGAACGGGAAGAGGTGGAACTGACTGTGGAAAATTGCCAGGAAGAGGAAGCTGTTGATGAGACTGTGGAGGAGCAGATGCCCCTTGCTGCACTGATACATTCTGTCCGGCATTTTGGGGTTCTGATTGCTGCTGGTCTGGCTTTGAAGCTTGCAGTTTTGCAAGCTCCAGTTGAACTTCCACTGTATCTTGCTTATCCTTTAAAAGTTGCACCACTGATTGCACCTGATTGGTGACACATACAAAGAAAGCAGATCACCAACAAATAGATGTAAAAAAGCTGCTAACAACTTGAGAAATGAAAATTAGTCTCTGATTTGAGACAAACAATGAGAAGAAGAAATTGATGAAACCTTGCTTTTTTTAAATTTTAGCCTTAGCTTGTCAATGACAATTTTATACCAAGTTCACTGCACTAGATCCTATATTTACAAAAGGATGCAACTAGTTTTTACTTTCTATCTTTCATTTCAAAAATTATTATTATTCTTAACAGCTTTGACGGACACGGCAACTTATCAATAGTAAATACGAGTTTTACTTCTAATACTAAGAAAACAGGTTGAGGAAGGAAATGATAAGTTGCTTTCAACCACAAAAAAAAAAACAAGTAGGGTTCCCAAAGGTGTTAACTAAGTTCTGTGTGACACTCAAGCCCTAAGCATGATGAAGCACGACATCCTCTCAGCACCTATTTTGACCAAAGGATAAGGTTGTGGATACAAAAACCAGAAAAAGGTCAAGGAAAAACAACTGGAGGGATAAGGAAGGTACCTCTCTCAGAATATTCTCCAGTTGCCTCATCTTCCCATCAGCACTTCCATGATTGTTGCCAACAGATACTTTCAAATCATCCATAGAATTCTCAAGGTGATGGGTTCTGCTCTCCAACTGTGTTAACCGTCCATTAACACCTTCCAAAGCATGCAACAAGTTGTCAACATGTTTCTTCATTGTTCTATCAACCTCAGAGAGAATAGCTGCATCAATAGCATTCTGATCCTTCTCTAGAATCACTTTGGCTGGTTCAAGAGAGTCTAGAGAAGCATAGCTCTGCACAATAATAGCACTATCTTAATTATTCTCAAAGAAGATATAATAATATACAGACAGCATTCCATCTTGCATTGAAATAAAACTTGGAGGTTTCACATACGCAATTAAGATCATATCAGGAAGGCAAATGAAAAGATGAAGAAGAAGAAGAATAGCACAAGCATGAGACAATATACTTGTTAACATGAATGGAGAGAACTAACATGACAGTTTTTCCAGACTGGATTTTAAGCCCAGCATGAGATCAAGCAAGAAAAGGACAAACAAGACCACCTAGATGTGTTCCTATAGTTATCGACTTGATAAATGTCTTCCTTAACATTCAAAGAACTGCTCAAACTCTATGCCTACTCCCTCCATGCGCTACGACTGGGTCAAAGATTTTATGGAAAATAATACAGAACAACGAAAGACACCCAAATTATCAATGAAGCCAAGATTCTTAAGTAAAAATCAGTATCACATTGAAAGAACTACTGAAACTCTACGCTTACCCACTCTACTCACTAAGATTGGGTCTCAGACTTTCTGGAAAGCAATACAGAACAAGGAAAGACGTTCCAAATTATCGATGAAACCTTGCTTAACTAAAAATCATTATCACCATTAGTTTCAATTGCCCATTCCCACAGTTATGTGTTTGATCCTAAAAGTAGGCTCTCTATGTTCAATAAACAACTACAAACAGAAGCCAACTCCCATTTTTAAAATTGCACCCAAAACCAAGCCAAATAGTTGTTAGCAAAAATCCTAACCATATCGAATTTGATCCTGTCCTGCACAGTCAAATGAACAAACTTGCAGTTCAACGGTATCCTTCTCGGTCCAGCCATAAGCAGGAAAACAAACTCAACAACAAATTCCCACCATGGAATCGGATCAAAATCCTAATCCCTTAAAACATCTTACAGTAGCAACCAGAATTGGGCAAATTTAACACCAACCACAGCTCCAAATGTTACAG
>JAOSBP010000001.1:21989831-22008472 GCA_027563825.1 Erythroxylum mucronatum | reverse complement strand
GGAGGTGGACTTTAATTGTTATAAACAAAATAGGAAATGAAATTATAATATTCTTTTGGGTATTGAGGATAGGAATATAGGAATAAAGTGCGGGAGAAAGACCGCTTGTACGTGACTAAAAATTGTTGTGCAAGTACAACTAGGAATGGCAATAAGGCTCAAGCCTGTTAACAAGTTAGATAGGCCCAAGTTTAGCCCGACTCATAAGATTCGCTTGTACGTGACAAAAAATTTTTGTGCAAGTATACTTAGGGATGGAGGCTCGAGCCAGGCCTAGCTCGATCTTGCCCCGACTAAAGTCAACAAGTTAGATAGGGCTCAAGCTCAGCCCATTCTGCCTTTGATCAACCCGAGGTCAACAGATCAGTCCAGGTTGACTATACCTTGGGCCTTACTTTCTAGCAATATGAGCTCAGCGTGTGGCTCGACAAATAATAACAAATTGACAACATTTTGACATTTTATTTTTAAAAAAATTTAGGACAAGTTAGGCCTACTGATGTAAGCAGGAGTAAGGATCATCACGGAAATGGCATACGTGACAGGGGCAAGCTTGTCATTCCAGTTGAACCTATGTCTAAAGTTAGGACCAAAAGATTCAAGGAAGCTCTCTATGCGCATGTGGGTCAATTTGTGGAGAGGATGAGGTGCACCAAGCCTATTGAAGGAGAGCTATCTGAATCATATCCTAAATTGATTCATTTATTTCAAATCCTTATATTGGACTCACTTAGGACTTGAAGACCACTGTATTAAGCTACGCGTTATCATTTAAGCCCAAGAAGAGAGGCGCGCTTATAATCAAACTTTGGAGCGCATTGGACCAGGGCTGGGTGTGTTTTTTATTATTTTAATTTAGACTTGTTTTAAGTTATATTTATTTTGGGCTTCTATATATTAATTTGCCCATGTATTTTATTATTTGATCTAGGTATAAATACTAATGTTTTAGGATTTTGGAAAGTAACTTTTGATCATTTTATTTCGTGTATGTCGTCGGCCATATTGAGAGGAGAAACCCCTCTTGTTCTTATCAACTTAGGAATTGAACATCACTTATCAACTTAATTAGATTGTGACGTGATTTTAATCCTAAACAACTTTCTTGGTTTATTCTTTATTCGTTATCTAGGTTGCTCGAGACAAGTTCTTCGTGAGGTCTAGTAGGTAAATTTGAAACCTTACATATCAGAATTAAGTTTCAAATCTACCAACTTCTTGTTTCCTTGAATCCGAACTTTTCCATCTTTCAATTATGTGGGAGCGCATTACCTACTGTCTCTGACTTAGTCAAACCTCAAGAGTTGAGCCAGGCCTGAGACCCCAATAATTGGGGTTAAGTTGAGCTCAAACTCGAAGTCTTCCAATTGCCAACTCTAAATATACTTCGAGCTTAGGCTTAAGCTAGATCCAAAATTTTATATTCAAGTTTGGGTTTGGCCTTAAGCGTGATTAGTCTTGAGGTTCTATATTTGAATCCAAATCTAATTAGGCTTGAGTAACCCTAAGTTCGATCGAATCCAATTAAATTTATTATTTTTAGTTTTTAAAATTTTGAAAAGATATCATTTTATCTAAAAAGACATCAATTTTTCTAACTTTTGAACTTTAAATTGAACCCAATCTAAGGTTAAACTCGATTCAAACTTTAGTTAAATTGGATTGAATGAAGCTGAGTTAAGCTCAAAATTAATCGTCAAGCCTTTAAGCAAGTTCATTTATAAGATAACAATATATTTAATGAATTTATTGTAATTGTGTTAATTAGATTGAAGCTTTTTTTAAGAATGTAAAGATAAATCTAACAACTTTAATTTAAGATTTTTATAATTATAAAACTATTTGCGATTACGCTTAAATATGATAAAGAAAAAAAATATTTAGCTCATAAGTAATAAATTAAATTCGATTTAATTGAGTTCATATTCAAAATTACTACGATGAACAAAATTTTCAAACTAAGTTAATTATAATAGATTCATTAAATTAAATCAAAATTAATATATCAAATTATGTTTAATAGAAATTAGCTTTAAGTTTCGAACTTAAATTCTAATTAAAAAAATATCCCACTTGGCATCATCTGTTGTTACTCCTAATTAGACCAATCTTAAGGAGTTTTATGTTTTATTTAAGAATGTCAATGGTCTTTTGGGCTGGGCTGGGCCAACTTGACCGCGAACTAGGGTGACCCGTGGCCCTGCCTAATTACAGGTTGACCAGCTCATGGCTCCACAAGTCACGGGTAGGCCGAATCATCCTAGCTTATCATATATATATTTTTAAAAATATAAAAAATAATGTTATTTTTGAAATAATGGTCAGGCTACGATCGGGTCAGGTAAAAAGATGTTTTTGAAATAACGGTTAGACCTGTTTGTGTTTTTCTCCCTATTTTATATACAATTGTTGCCTAGTTCTAACGAATAAGCTTGGTTATGGAAATTGAAGTTTTTTTTTAGGTTATTACTAAAAATATTAAGCTTATGCACATGTAAGCTTACATATTCCATATGGTAAATTGCGAGCAGAAGCTCAAACTGTTTGTATAAAAGTCAAAAATTCTGCTCAAACTGTTTGTATAAAAGTCAAAAAGTATATTTTAAACCTCAATATTTACTTTAAAATACAACTTTAATCTTAATATTTAGAATCATTCAAATTAAACCTAAAATTTGCAAATGGTTTAGAACAGATTATAAATAAACAAAAAAATTAATGAGGTCAATTTTTTATCGGTTAAATATCAAGTCGGTAACTAAATATTACGTCAATGTTATCATAATATTATTTTTATATTTTTAAAATACAAAGTAAGTTTATTGTCACATATTTTAGCTCTAGTGGGGCCCACTTTTTGTTAAAAGAATAAAAAAATGTTACAATGAGTAATTAGTCTTATTAAAATTTTCATTCACTTAAGCTCTGCTTTGAAAATATTAATGGCTCAATTTGAACACTTCAAAATGCTAGGAAATATTATGTATTCTATTGTAAATGATGATGTTCAAATGCACTTTTAATCTTTTCATAAATAATTAAAGTTTGAATTTAATTTAAATTAAATTAAACTAAAATGTTTAATTTTGAATTACTAAATTTGCACTAACTTTTCATAAGTAATGTTAGCAAATTTTGCTTACTCTAACTTGCTGTGGCCTGAAGTCAACAAGATTAGCTCAAGTTGATCGAGTTTTTGATCGGTTTGATCTTTTTTCCAATTTTTAGGCTTCAAACCAAACTCAAACTTAGTTTGAGATTGATCCGACTTAAGGGGACGGAGCTACATACAAACTTGGGGGGTCATTGGGCCTCCCAAGTTTTTTTTTTTAAAAATATTTTTAATGTGTATATATATATATATACATACAGATAGAGCTATTTAAGGGTCAGTGATGTACTGGGCCCTTCAAAATTTTAAAAATAAATTCTTGAGCTCCCTATATTAAATTCCTGACTCCGTCACGCTTCAGACAGACTTCCCGTCATAAATTCGGATCGATGTTTAATCAATTCGATCTGACTTGTCGACCTCATGTTGAGTTGGATTAAACTCCAAAATCCTATCGGAGCGTTTACTTTCGTTTCGGACTCATTCCCCTATGCTCCACATCTAAAGCTACGAACTTTCGTTTCTATATCTGAGTAGCCGTTGGCAGAGCTCTAGACAAGTAATGGCTTGAGTTTGGAGATGAACTGTGTAGACTTCGCAAAAAAGGTCCAACTCAACCTGGTTTAACCTGAAGTTAACGTGTGTAGTCTTTTTTTTAAATCATTTTTGGGCTTTTAACTAGGCTCAGACTCTCGGATTGTCCTATTTGGACCAACCGAAATCTCATATTTTTTACATGAAGTAACATTGCTTAGGATAAAATGATGTCGTTTTAAAATTTTTAAATTAAAGATAAATTTAATTGAGCTTAATCAGGCTTTGAGCTGCCCAAGTCTAATTAGGCTTGAGTTCAGGCCTAGGTAGTCCCGACCTAACCTGAAGCTCAAAATTGTCTAACTTCGATTGGAATCGAGTTCTGGTTTAAGTGGGCCTATCATGAATAGATCTTTGTTCACTCATATCAAGCCCAAATGACTCTTGACTTGAGGTTATGATATTTTTGCTAATATTGTGAATAGTTTACTGATATTAATATTAAATTTGATTCTGGTATAATACTGTACTATCATCATCATCAACACTCAATTGAAATTCTGCTGAGTCGCAGGTTTGGAGAGGTCTAATAGTACATAACCTTACCTTATATATTAAAAAGGTTACTTCAGATATATCCACATGCAATGATATAGTGCTGCACTGATACAAGTAAATGTCAGGTACCGTTTCAGGTAATTTTTTAAAATGATAAAATTGTCTCGAAATCTTTTTAAAATTACAAAATAATATCCTTAATATATTACGCTCTATAATTTTTAAGTTTACATCACCATTATCATAAAAAAATTATAACAATAGAAACTATGCATTTTAATTAATATTATTTTTCATATATTTCACATATAAACAATAACTATAATTAATATAAAATTTCGTTTAATAATCATACAAATATAAAATAAAGGAAATACAAAGTACTTAAAATATTACAATCTTATCATATAATAAAGAATAATTACATCAACTATAAAGAATAATAAAACTACACGACTCAATAAGTATTACAACAACAGTTTGTGTCAAGGAATATAATCAACCAAAAGCAAAATCTGAAACAAAAACATTTATAGTTAAAAGTTTTATAGTTATATTGCATATATATAATTGAACATTAGCATCAAATATAAGTGAAATTAAAAAGAAGAAGAAATAAAAACTTGAAATTTCATCAAATCAAATATCTGCTCAAATTTTAATGACTTTAATTCTCATTTGATATAAAATATTTATCATTAAGATGACCTCATCATCACTATCACTCAAGTTAATTATAGTAAATGGCATGCCAATACTTTCTTATATAAGATTATATTCTGAGTCACTCTCATATATCAAACTCGATTCCTCGTAAACCTAATATGCTAGAAGATTGACATGGTTAAGACAAACTGGATCTACATAATAATTTTTTCAATTTAGAGTCCTAGTAAGAAAATGAAATTATTAAGAAATTAAAAGAAATTATATGCAATTTAATAATGATAATAATATCCTTTTCTTGAAACTTCAAATTGTATCAAATAAAGGCTAAGTCGTTAAATCCTGTATGTTGCAATATATTTCTTTTCTTGGCATGTATAAATTCAATATGCTCTAATTCCTTTAACACTTCGTTACACTCACATGTTGACTCGAAATTCGAATTGTAAACATTTGTAATTATAAAACACCACTTCTGAATTAGTCTTATAAAGCAACTATATCTATATATAAATGTCTAGATTAAGTTTGTTTCATTGATGGATAGCATTGTGCATTCTAAAATCATCAAAAATATCTTTATAGACTCTCATTTGTGAGTTTAGGAGATCTTATATCATCTCACAGGCAATAATTGTTGTAAGAGTTAATAGCATTTTCCTATTAACTTCAACACTGGGATTCAAAAATGCTCCAACTATAAAATATGAAGAGTAAAGTTATCTTTCTTATCTTTCATGGAAGACTGCAAGATAAAATATGTATAAAGAAGACCTATTTTTCATATCTGTCTTGATTACTTGCTTCACTATCTCCAAGGCAACATAAAAATAGCTCATTGTTGTCTTCTTGTCATTATTAGTTAGACGAAATATCCTTACTAGAAGCTCACAAACTCGGATGATAAATTGATATTGAAACCAAATTCATGATCTTCAATTATATTTCTAAAAACCTCTAATCCGGTATTAAACCTAAAATATGTTTAGATACAACTTACATATCATTCGTAAATATGTTCCTCAATTTTTTTTTATCATAACAAAATAATGAAGTGATAAAAAATTAATCTCAAATCTTGTAATAAAAAAACGACACAAAATTTTACTATTGATGTGAAAATTTAATTGTCTATATCAGATAGAACTTTTATTCTTTATTGCATGGCAACACTAATTAATGTCAACTTTAACTTCTCAAACTCAAAAAGAAAATACTAAACTCTTAAGTAACGAGCCATAATCATTTCCATAAGATCTTTACATAACCAGAATCTTATTTTACATAAACAGAATCTTTGTTGGATAATGTTGAGCAAGATTCAGGCAGGTTTCCTGTGGATTGAAACAAATAATCGTCGTGACTAGCTGCAATATAAAGTATATGATTCCATGGAGTCTTAACCCTTTTTTTCTTATTCAAGCAGGTGATATTCTTCAGCAGCCAAACTATGGTCTTTTGAAGGACCACAGAACATGCCACCCCATCGAGGGAAGTAGATGAAAGTGACTGGGATAGTACATAGGACGATCATGACTCCCATAAGCGAAATGCTTGCTTGCCTCGAGAATGTAGACCCAGAAAACAGCAACAGCTGAGTAACCACAGCTCCCACCGTGCCTCCACTCCCTGTCATTCCGGCTATCACTCCAAGTGACCTGCAACCAATAGCAACTCTTACTTTACATGCTCATCCTCTTATGACTTTGAAATTTGCATGTGCCTCATCTGAAATTATCATATAAAATTCAATTCTCATTGAAACAAAATTTGTCATCTTTAAGGCCATTGCCAAGCCAAATGTCTTCATCAGATAACTACAGACCCACTCGATGATTGACACGACAACACTACACGACGGCCACAAGGAGCTTAAAGAAGAAACTACTTAACCTTTTCGAAACGAAAGGGACAACTCCAAACGTTAGGCCTGAAGCGGCTTGAACAAACACTGAGAATGCACACATCAGCGCTATTGAACTCCACAACGACTTTACTCGTCCAAGTAGCACACACAACAATCCGGCCACCGTCTGCACCACCCACAACCCCCACAGCCTTCCTCTGATCCCAAACCTTCTAGACAATTCATCGGATAATACTCCACCCATTGGCCTGGAAAAACAATTCGCCATCCCAAAACTCGCTGCTATCATACCTGCAACTTGAAGATTCACCCCAAACCTATCGTAGAAGTACTCAGCGATTATGTTATCACTTGTTAACTCTGAACCAAATGAGTACCCATATAATAATCCTAGAATCCACCCTCTGTAATTCCCTAATCCATTAAGAAGAACTTGAAAGAAGTTGTTGTCTTCCTTCTTAATGGACTCCCTCTTGTAGTCTCTATAGTTCCCATTCGGCAAGTCTTGACCGTATACAAGAACTAATATCGCTGTCACAGTTTGGAAGACCGCAGGCACAATAAAAGAGACCCTCCAAGCAGTGTTCAAAGGGACGTTTAGAGATAGAACGAGTTCATATATCTGAGGCATGACCAACTGTGCCACACCGGAACCAACATTCGCCCAACCGGCGGCGATACCGTTTGCGAGCCCGACGACACATCCCGAGAACATTGAACTCATCCAGAACTGGTTGGCTACAAAGTTGGCCAACGAAAAACCGAACAAGAAGCGAATAAGGATAAAAGAAGCAGCAGAGTTGACAAAAGCAGTGCACAAGATGACCGGAGCTGTAACGAGAGAGAGCGTGGCGGAGGCGAGACGTGGACCGACAACGTCTCATATAGGTCCCATGGCTAGCCGGGAAAAGATGGAGCCAGCAAAAGAGGCGATGCCGGCGTAGCCTACATCAGCTTCGGTGAGGTGCAGGTCACGACGGATGACGGCCAAAAGTGGAGGGATCGAGAAGGTGGAGAAGAAGCACGAGAAGAGAGAGAGCCATGCAAGGTGGAAAGCACGCATGTGCGGCGGAGACAGTGAGAATGGCCGGAATACGATGGCTTTGTCGTCAGCGTCCACCGGAAGAGTGAAAGACGATTGCTTTAGCGAGTTGGGTGATTGCATGATAACCACGTTTCAAGGAAATGGAGTGGACAAGAAGAGAGAGTAATTTTGGCTTGAGTTGAGTACTATGAACAAATTTAAATGTATTATTTATAAAATATATCTTACAAATGTAAATAAAAAATAAAAAAATAAATTTTTTTTATCATTCTAATTTTTCTAATAATTTATTTTAATTATACTAAATATGACCAGACAACATATAATTTTAAAATTTTAAATTTAATTAACAAATTTGTTTATCCAAATAAACGTTTAAATGAAAAATAACTGTCAATTAATTATACAAAATATATTCAGATTTTTTTATTTCTAGTATTAGAACATATTTTCTCAACTAGTTAAGGATAAAACTACGCATTACTAAACCTCTTCAAACTTCACATTTCAGTAAAATTTTTAGTGGTAATGTTGTTGTGTACTATTTAACCTTCTCAAATTTTACGTGTTAACAAAATTTTTATCGGGTGTTGTTAGTTTTGTTTTTACATATAATGAAAATATGATAATCTAAGGGGTGTGGTTGAGTGGCAGGGACTCATCCATCCTTAATCAAAGGTCAGGGGTTCGATCCTTAACTTTGGGTATGGAGCAGCCTTAAATCTTTGGGCCAGCTGTTCCACCCTATGAGATGCTTACAAATCAACAAGGAGATTAATCACTGGATTCGCCGGCGGATAGCCTGATGTAAGACCAAAAAAATATGATAAAACATGACAAAAAATCTGTGGTCTGTGGTTCATAAACGATGAAAGAAACGTTTTGTGCACTATCACTTTAATTCCAACGACCAAAAGTATGACACATCATGGAGACTCTAAAGGCACAATTGCTTATTTATAAAGAAATAATTATAATCACCCGTACAAGAAATTATTTTAATTTGAAATATATAAAAATAAAGTGAATTGTATATATAAATAGAATGCATAATTATTATCTTAAAACTTTAAATTCATATTTAATGTAGTATATAAATTCATTTTTAAATTCTTTCAAATTTTTATTATGTATAAAAATATGATTAATAATTTACTGACACAAATTCTATAAATATTTTTAAAATAAAAGATTTAGACTGCTAATTATAGTTTAAAACACTTTCAAAACCTGTTTAATATTTAAAATTATATAAGAAGTTCTCATAATTTTTATTTTTTAAAAAATATTTTCTTATATTTCGTTTAAAAATGTATATCTTAGATAAATATTATATATGAATTAATTAAATATTAACATATCGATGCAACCTAACTCTTAAAATGGAATTGAATTGATTAAATTTGAAATTGAATGATAAATTATTATAATTATCTTAAATTATTAATTTAAATTGATCTCAATTTATTATAATCACATATATTAATCAAAGTGAGCTACGTATCAATAAAATTTGATTGATTTATATATAATATTCCTACCGAATATGTTTTATCGTTATTTTTTAATTAAAATATAAAAGAATAAATTTTTAGCAAATTAAAAATTAAGAATATTTTTTGAAAATTTTTACAAATTTAGATATTTTTCAGAAAAATTTAAACCCAAAATTTTAATATCCACATTATCATCGCTGGACCACCTCCTAAGGGGGCAGAAGCACAATTTTGGTGCCTGGTTGGCTTCAGCCTACAGGAACTTGTGTACAGTCGTTTTTTAGAAACTTGTTGTGTACATGTCGTCCTAAATTGACTTATGACCAACCACAAGAAACGAATCAAACGTGTATGTCGCTGACCAAGACTTTGGGCAATAAGACAGTGAGTTTGATAGGTGTTGGTGTGAAAACAAAAGGTAAATATTCAAAGAGAAGGGAGAAAGTGGAGGCTTCTTCTCCAAATTATCTTTACATGACTCACCAACACCTATCAAACTCACTGTCTTGAGTTTCATCTTAAAGTTCGATTTTTTAGTTTTTATTTTAAATTGAAATTAAATTTAACACATTTCATAGTTTTTTTTAATTTTTTAAATTTTGTAAACTCTGAATCAAATTTAAATTAAATTGAACATTCTACATTTGAAATCTAAAATTAAAGTTTAAATTAATCGAATATTAAATCACAACTATTATAATTAAAATGTCTAATTCTAGATGGGTTTCTAAAAGAATTGTGATTCATTGAACAACAACAACGACAACAATTTTAGTGAGAGTCTCGCTTAAATGCAGGGTATAAGAAAGTCCAATAATACGCAGCTTTACTCATACCTGGTAGAAATGTTGTTTCTGATAAACCCACGTGTAATGCAAAATAACGATAATACCAAATAAAAATAAAATAAAAATGTATAATATATAATGCACTACGTAATACAGTAAATTTAAAACATAACAAATATTAACAATAAAAGATAAAATAAGTAAGTAAATACACAAACCAAAAAAAAGAATTACAAGAATAAATCAAACTAGCCATTATAAGAAAGTAATTAGATTAAGTAAGAAAATGCTTGGGAAAAATATATAGGAGTGAAGTACTACGTAATCAAAAAATTATGAGAGATTCTTTATTCGTATCCTAATACACTAAAGTTTTCTATTGTGGGTCATCTTTTTGATAAATTTTAATATAATTATATCATTCTTGATCACTTCTTCTCATACTTTTCTCTTTTTCTCTTACAGTCTTTAAGTACTATTTTCTCGCATCTTTTCACTAGAGTGTCGCAGTGTCTCCTTTTAATATGTCTAAACTATCTAAACCTCGTCTTTTTTAATTTTTCATGAATAAAGGCTACCTTTATTTTGTCTTTTACAAATACATTCTTACCTTATCTCCTATAGTAAGATTACATATTAAATGAAACATCCTCATTTTTGCCACCAACCAACTTAATCGTTAAATGATAGAATTTACCTTTGAGTTTGAGTGGTATCTTCTTATTACATAAGACTCCTGATGCACTTCTCCGTTTAAGTCACCCTGATATGCTACGATGGACTACATCTTCATTGATTTCTTCATTATTTTGGAAGATAGACCCTAGGTACTTAAAACGATGGTATAACTTTTGAACCAATCTTTACCTCCACATCGGAAGCCATATTATGACCTAAAGAGTTATACTTTAAGTACTAAGTCATAGTCTGACTCAATTTAGAACCTTTTGACTTTAATGTATTCCTTCAACGTTTTAGCTTGACATTCACACCCTTTTTTGTACCATCTATTATGACAATATCGTCAGTAAATAATATACACCACTGCACATCCTCTTAAATATTTTCGGTGAGCTCATCCATCACTATTGCAAACAAAAAAGGACTCAATGAGGAGTCTTAGTGTAGCCCAATTTTGACATAAATTTTTTTGTATCTCTTCCTATCGTCTTTACTCTAATCTTTACTTCTTCATACATATCTCTAATAACTCGTATATAGGTTAAAAAAATTCCTTAACCTCTAAACACCTCCACATGATTTCTTTGAGTATATGTAATTTTTTTTCACAAACCCCAGTGCAAAAAACTTCCGCTTTAAAGAGGTCGTGTCAACAATTGTACACAACCTTCCCTTTATATTTTACAAAGAGGTTATTTTTATGACTCAAACTTGTGACCTACTAGTTGCTTTAAGGATCACCATTTAAATCAATAAGAACCAAGTGTAGATTGCTCTGTCTTTTCCTGTAATATTTCATTAATCTTCTTAGGAGATGTAAAGCTTCTGTCGTAGACCTTCCTAACATGAAGCCAAACTAGTTTTCTAAGATAGGAGCATCCTTTCTCACTCTCTTCTTAATTACCTTCTCCCACAAATTCATAATGTGACTATGCAATTTGATACCTCTATAGTTGTTACAATTTTGAATTTCCCATTTGTTTTTCTACGGAGGAATTAACATAATAAGTCTTCACTCATCTGACATTTTGATAGACTTAAGGATCATATTGAAAAGTTTGGCTAGCCAAGTAAGACCCCCTTCACTTAGTGTCTTCCATACCTCTATGGGTGTCTCATCAGACCAATTGTCCTTCCACTCTTTATCTCCCTAAAAACTTTTTTTAATTTCTTCTCTTGTAATCTACCTGTAATGAGTCAAGTTATGAAACCTCTTGTACATGCTAAGATCACTTAAAAAGATGTTGTCCGTTATGCCTTCATTAAAAATACTACATAAGTTCCTCTATTATCTTCTCTTGGTGTTATTTTTAGCCACGAGCACCCTTCTTATTTCATCTCTTATATAACAAACTTAATCTAAGTCTCTCGTTTTCCGTACCTTAGCTCTCTTCAACTTAAAAATGTCTTTTTCTCCATCTGTAGTTTCTAGTCTTTAGTACAATTTCTTGTAAGCTCTACTTTTAGTTATTGAGATTGTCTTCTTCACTTTTTTCTTAGCTAGTTTGTACGTTACTCTATTGGTTATGCTCTCTATCTCTATGTTGTTATTCAATAGAGCTTTATAAAGACCCCTTTTGATATGTTCTCCTCCTTTTTCTATAAGAATTAGCTATCATTAAGTCAAATGTTACTGTAAGATCCAACAAAACATTCTTACTATCATTCCTATCCCTATATATTAAACCTCCATCTGTCCATGGATACGCCTCCAAGGTTGCCCCTATATGACCATTAAAGTCTCCTCCTAGAATAAACTTCTTGATACAGGGAATTTGTTGAATCACCTCATCCAACTCTTCCCAGAATTGACATTTAAGTTGTTCATCCAAACCTACTTGAGACGCATATGCGCACACCATATTGAAAACAATACCTTTTCTCACAATCTCTACGAACATAATCTTATCATTAGTCTTCTTTACCCCTACAATATGATTTATAAATTCCTTAATAACTAAGATACCTTCCTCATTTTGCCACTTCGAACACCCTAAGTACTAAAGTTTGAACTCATTTATCTCTTTCTCTTTAGCCCCCATCTACTTTGTCTTATGGATGCATGCTATACGAATATTATATTTGTCTAAAATTTCTACTAATTCTTAAGAATTTCCTACAAGGGTTCCGATATTCCAATAACCTATTTGTAATTTGTTAACATATTCTTTTTTTCTTAGACCCAAAACTCACTAAAGGACTAGCCCTTATTTTATCATCGGTAGTCCAAGCGACCATTCCTATCCCAATTGCCAGTATAAGCTAAAGAAGTCAAGTCCCTAAATGACTCCAATATTACTCGAGATAGGAAACAAGGATTATTAATAAATCCCAAAAAGGACATCACAAAAAAAGGTTTGAAGATTACGAGTACTCACAATCCCAAGCTAATCAAAAATTTGTTGGTCCAAAATCTTAATCACTACTAGCAATTAGGATTATGGAGAACACTAAAATCTAGTATTAAACAGATAAAACAAAACAAGCAAAATACTGGAAATTATAAACCAAATGAACTAAACCAAAAGAGATAGTATACCCAGACTAGATGGGAAATTTTTTTAAGAAAGCAAGTGCAAGGACCAAAAACATCAACAATACCCAATCTACTCAATAACTCTAAGCCCAATTAAAACTAAGCCACGTGATAAGCTTAAGGATTTTATGACAGCCTCGAATGAAAAGTTTAGTAACAAGAAGAACTAAGAAGCACAAATAATGGCAAGGAGAAACAAATCAAGTTGGAACAAAAGCAATGCCGACACAGAACTAAAGCTTTATGACAATCACATAAACCAAAAACCTAACATCCACACAAATGATAAATTAATAATTTGTGGCAAACCAAATGATGAAGTCAAAAACACCAGAGAGCTGAAGGAGCAACAGTATGAGCAAGAGCAGATATGTGGGGAGAAGCACTTATGGTATCACTAAAACAGATCAAAACTTGGGAAACCCAAAAGCAGATAAGTAAATTGAAGATAAAAAGAGAGAGAGCAGTAGGCCAACTGTGATTTATTGACCGTATACTAATTTGTTTAATAGAGGTTTACTACTACAACAACAACAACATTTAATAAAAATTTCGCTTACACATGAGATATAGGAAGGCGTTGGTGTATTTAATTGTAGTTTGAGGCATGTGCTTTGTTTTTTTCCCTCTTGCCTTTCCTGTTCGGCTAGCGCATTTGTGAATATGGCCTGGAAGGTCCTTTTGTCTTTCTAGGTTTGCTATTCTTTTGTACATTGTTCTCGATGTTACTTTAGTAATTTATAATATCTTAAAATTTCAAAAAAAAATTAGCACATAAAAATACAAGTTTTTTAATTTTTATCACTTTATTGAAAAAATTATAAAGGGAAGTTTTGTAAAGGAAAAAATAGTAATTTGTAAGTCAATTAATATTAAAAAATTAAAAGTTCAAATTTGAATTGTTAATTATTTATTAATATTTTATTTTATTTAGATAAACACAATTAAAAAGAGCTTATGCGTAGTTAGATGACTTACTATAAACCTTTTTTATATTCGTAGTTAATAGTTGCGATTTTTTAACATAATTAATCATAAATTTTTATTTCGTGTTTCAATCTAAAACATCCAACAATAATTAGACTATCACATTCAAGATTCTTCTAGAAAATGACAATCTTTTAGAGATTATGTTAAGATTAGTCCACAATATTCCAAATTTTGAAAAGTCCTTTTCTTTTAAAATGCCGAAAGGAAGAAAGAAAAAAAGAAGATAGAATTGTGATCGATAGTTTTTCATCCACTACTATAATGACAATGGGTAATATCGTGACAATTCCTCTCTGACCAGTAATAACAATGACCATGACAATGACAATTGTTTTAGGATCCTCTGTTTAATATTACTCTGTCCTATCTTGTTTATTGAATCTCAGTTATTTATTTATGTGGGTCTCGTATCTATTTATATAGGTCTCACATAAATGAATAGTTAAGATTCAAATGGACAAAATAAGACAGGATAATACTGAACAGAGGATCCAGACTCATGATAATGACCGGGCCATACCTTGACCTTCCAAGGCTCAAGTTCAATTTGACAGTTTCTATTGTAACCTAAACTTGTTGTGAAGCTTAATTGAGTCAAAGATAATCAGGCCTAAGCCTCTTTTTGGTTGAACTTATACCAATAGAGCGTTTTTTTATAAAACTTTTTCTAGAATAACTTTTTTAAGAAGTCAGTTGACTGTTTAACTGTTATTTAAAAAAGAATTTTTTTGAAAGAGTTTTGTATGATAGATTGTTTGAAAATATAAAAATAAAAAGTACTTTTAATTTTAACTATATTTTATTTTGTAATAAAAATAATTTATGCATATAAATATCATTTAAAGTATATTAAACAGTATACAAAGCACAATATATTAATTATTATATAATTTAAAACTATATGAAACATAAATGAAAATATAACTAACCAAATCTTTTATATAGATTATAACATAAGTAAACTAATATTGAAAATAAATATTAAAACATATAAAAAAACTAAATAATATTATATAAATCTCAAAATAAATATTCCAGTTCAGTAAATCGTTAAATACATAATAAACGGAAAAATGAGTTTGTAGGTATTGTGAGAATTATGTGTAAAACATAAGGACAAAAGGGACTAAAAATAGGCTCATTAATTGATCTGAAAAATCTACTCGAAAAAGCTATTGAGGAGGCTTTTTTGAGAAGCTCCAAATTTGAGCTTCATAAAAAAACTATATTTTAGCTACAAAAAATTATTATATCTATTAAAGAAATACTTTTTATTTTACAAACAAGCGCCTTTTAAAAAAAGGATTTTTATAACGAAAAAAAGTACTTATTTACCTCCAAAAGTCAATGAAACAGGCACTTAGTGACAAAACTAGCTAATTAGCTCAAATACATGATTAGCATGGATGATCTTCAGTCCTCTCCCTGCCAAGATTTTTCTTACTTAATTCATATATTTCTATTGATTTATCGTAAGGATGTCATTTTGATTTGACATTGCAATGGATAAAATTATAATTAAAAAAGTAAAAGTTTGAAAAGTTTAAAATTAAAAAAATAAAATTTATCAATTTTTAAATTAAATTCAAACTTCTTTGAAAATTTTTTCCAAACATAACGAGTTTCTAATTTGGTGTAGCTACCTATCCGTGTTCTTGGAAATTTTCCACATTTACAAGTGTACCAACATCTCTGAACTGATTAGGATGCAATCAAAGCAAAAACTGAAAGTATATTACAAAAGCTTGTACGAGATTATGTGACATGGACGAAAATGGTACGACCGTACGAGTAAAGACGTACGAGAGAGTTGGGATCTAGGGAACAAACCTAATAAGTCTAATAACATATACATGAAATTGGCAACCTTTATTGATGCACATCTAATTACTACGCACTTCAAACAAGATACACATAAGACATACCTTTTTATGTTTCTTATGCATCGCATACTACCCACAAAAGCATTACAAATCCAAAGAAATGACTAAGGAATACCGATAATAGGAAAGAAGGGAACATAGTAGCTAGATGGTGCCAATCCCCATTCCCTTGGCAGAGGAAGATCGATTGTCTTGGACGAGCCAATGTCCCCTCCACCACCACATTTTCCTGTGGAGGACGGGCAAGTGGTAGAAAAGCCAAGTGGGGTGGAGATTGTGTAGGAGTTGGAATTACGAGACCTTACAATCTTTGAAACCATGCTTTGCCTCGAAGCATAGAGCTTGGTTGGACCACCAAGAAGCTTGGCTACACAGTTCTTAGGAGTTTCTGGCGAGGTTTGTACAGGAAATGCAATGTCAAAGGATCCATCTCTCCCTGTTATGACCGACTTGTCCACGTTATCACACTTGAGTTGAACCTTAACACCTGAAACAACACATCAAAGAAGTTCCAGAATAACAGGTTTAAAATTTAAATCTTTTTACTTGTTTTCAACAAGTGTTTTTCAAAATCAACTCACCTGAGAAGTTGTAGTTTCCAGGGCAGTCGAGGCAAGAGACTTTGCCTTTCACAACTTGGCATGTTGAGAACTCGATGCCAGAAAGAGCCAAAGCAGAGAGAAGAAACGCAACCACTCCTAGCGCCATGGAAGAAAGAGAGCACTTGCAAGTTGAAACTAACAGGTTTTGTGTGAAGAGACGATGACAATTCCTCCAGCTTATAAATGCTGATCAGACTCATCAGAGTATGCAGAAAACTTCATATTTAATGAAGGGCCCTCAAGGCTGAGGTTAGTAGTTGGTAACATTGAAAAGGCTATTAAATTTTACTTTCCCTATACTCTTGGCAAGATAACAGGGAAAGTCAAGATTTACACTGCCGATCAATGCCTTTTTTATTATTATTTAAATTCATCAAATGGATGTACCAAAGAGGAATGACAGCCATTCTTACCCAGCGTTTGGTTAGTGTCTTGGGGATGAGAACAAATGACAAGGACACAAAAATTCTGTCCTCCGACCTGTTTGCTTACCGTCCTCACCCATTTTTGTTCCGTCCTTAGAGGATAAGGACAGAAATTTTTGTTCCTCCTAAAATTGAGGTACAAAAATTCTTGTTCTACGGACAAGAACTAAAAATGTCAAAATTAGCCTTCTCATCTGTCGAAACCTAACACCAGCTCCTCCACAAAATTTTTGTCGCACCTCTCCTTCGTCCGTCTTCTTCGTCTCCGCAATGAACCACCTCAAAAATACCCTCGTTCTTTTTGAAACTGAAACTATCCTCTGTCGCAACTCTCCTTCTTCCCTCTGCTGCGTCTCCGTCGTGAAAGGAAGAGAACAAGAATCATATTCGCAAAACCGCCAACGAAGTTGGATAAACGACGTATTATTGGAAGAAGCGTTTGCTCTTTCTTCTTCTTATTCCTCCCAAGTAATCTCTCAATCGATTTATTCTTTCCTCGTTCTTTGCCTCTAAGCTTTTTGATTCTTTCCTCAAAAGCCTAATTTCCTACTCACATTTGATTCATATTCAGTTTCCTTCTGGGTGAGAGATTGGACGTTTATTCATAGCTTTTTCATCGCACGTTTTGAATTTTTTCTTGATTATATAGGCGTAAATTTCAACTGTTTCGATTAGGATTTTCATTTTTTAGTGTTTATATTTAGGTTTGAGCCTATAATTGTTCTTTTGAAGTATTTCGGTGCAGTGGGTGAATATAGCTGGTAATTTATTAATTGTTTGACAGGAAAAAGGTCAAATGGGAGAAGCGAGAAGTCGTAGAAGAACTCAAGAGACTAAGCCGTTGGTGGTTAGTGTTTGTTCGTGTAATTATACTTTTGAATGCGATTTACATGCCAAAATAATATCCTTTCATGAAATTTATGTCTGGTGTGGTTTGAATTTATTAATTTGGGCTTGATATCTTAACTATATTGGATAGTGCTCATAAATTATCAGGAGAATGATACAAGCAGCTAATTCTCTGAGGTAAAAAGGGTGTTCAATTCTTTTAAAGTTGTTTTTCTTTGCTGAGAAGTTTTTGTGGTTTAACAGGTACCGAATGATCGTTTGCCCAATAATAGTCCGATTCCTCAGCTATTTACTTCGTTACTAGCTTTAAATGGACCTGCTTCTTATTTTGCTCAAACTACTTCTTTGTTAACCCGATGTTTCACTGATTATTCCGATGAGTTTCTTCCGTTCCCATATCATTGCATTTGATAGATTAATTGCTATTGGCAAAAAGCTGTTGCACAAACTTCTTTATGCTTTCTGTAAACGATCTAGAAGGGGGGTTGAATAGATCTTTAAAGCTTTTCGTAAAATTCTACAATAAAATCATAAGTTAATTCACACAAAAACAAATTAAGCAAATTTAAATGCAAAGGATAGGGAAGAAGAGCAAACACTGTTTTTATA
>JAOSBP010000001.1:21975719-21986054 GCA_027563825.1 Erythroxylum mucronatum | reverse complement strand
ACAAATGTGCACCTGTACTGCGAAACTCCACATTTAGATATTACATACACATGTATATCTAATAATAAAGTGGGTGAGGCTTTCAGCTTGCGGCTGAAAATCGGCGCCTGTAGGTGGGTCCCACAGGCACCTGCCTCTTTTCATCTTTTGTCAAATTTTTAATGCCCAAATAATGTCGTTTGGGCATTAGACACGCTAAGACTCGACAGGGGATCTGGCCTCCTGAATAACCCAAGGCCGAAATGCAATCTCTTACTCTAGCTCCGATTTCTTTGATTTCATGAGCATCATGGGGCTCGCCTAAATGTCATCTCTATCCCTTAACTCTCATATCTTTGATTTCATTAAAACTTGTGTTGATTATATTGACAAGATTGAAAAGGACAAAGAAAAGTTTACCTAACCAGAAAACTTGATGACTTTCACTTTAAGCATCATATTTTCCACCAAAGCTATTCTAACAACCATTCAAATTTGTTTAAATTTAGTCTTAAGTTAATAAATTTAATTTATTTTAATCGAATCTAAATTAAGATATTATTTTTGAAATTAAAATTAAATTTAAAATTAAATATTACGATCAAATTTAGTAAACGTTCACAATTAGATTAAAAGGTAATTCTAATCATCTTCAAGTTTTATTTATAAAGTTAGAGATGATAATGAGTCAGTTCATGAGTCATTTCTGTCAAATTTTTTTAAAAATAGAAGTGTAAAATAACATTTTTAATTAAATTCGAGTCTCGTTTTGCTTAGCATAATTGAGTCTCAAGCCGGCTTAAATCTAAACCTGACATATAATTTGACCATTAAAAACACTTGAATCTACACTTAAAAGCAGTCCATTGCGATCCAAGTAAATCATTAAGTAGGGATTTTGATAATCTTTTATCGCTCGTAAAGAAAAGTACAAAACAATGGGAGTTTAAGGACTAGCATTAGGATGGACCGGTCTCAGACCCCTAAGGCTAAGTTTAATCTGAAGTCCAAACCAAGTTTGGCCGGTTAAAAATTCACATATGTATTTATTACAAGCAAAACGACGTCGATCGTCTTGAAAAAATTGCGTTTCAATTCCGAGTTCGTCTTGAATCCCAGTCAAAACCGATTTCGGAAATGAAAATCCTAAGAACATGTTTGTGTTTAACAAAAGCTGGCAACTGAGAAAAAATCTATAGAAGAGCTTCAGAAATTGCAGTTCTTGATAGAAAAGCGAAAGGCTTTAGTTCCTCTTTGTCTTTTGCCTTCAAACCTACTTGATGTAAAGAGATCTTACTCTTCTATTGTTGACTTCTTGACACGCCATCAAAGCTAGGCAAGCTACAGGAATCTGAAGAAGTGCAGGAAACTTCAAGTTTCGTTGCTTTATTAGACACAGAGCTCATTGAACTACAAGATCCTTTGAAGCTTTCTGGCTCTAGCATAGCTGCATTGGAAATAAACGGTGGTTGCTTTGGAATTGGAAGATTGTAGTCCTCACTGCCTAGCACCTCAAGAACTTCCGTCATGGCTGGTCTCAAGGTAGCTGAAGCTTGTGTGCAGAGAAGACCAACTTGAAGCACACTTGACGCTTGTTGTTCTGGGAAATCACCTCTCAGCCGAGGGTCAACAGCATGAACGACCCTGTTTGATCTGTAGAGTTGCCATACCTGGAGGCCAAAAGTTTTAAAGAATGATCATTTCAAAACTTCCTTTTTGTCAGGAATAGCTTGATTGGAGAAACATTTTCCTGGAAAGTTTTTGATAAAAGAAAGTTTCGTGGACTTACTGTTTGTAATAGTGATGCAGATTCATCTACCAATGCATTGCACCTCTTACCAGTTACAATCTCAATAACGAGTACTCCAAAACTATAAACATCGGCCTTGTCACTGAGTTGTCCTCGTGTTAGATACTCCGGAGCCATGTAACCTCTGCATGAACCAAATGATTAGGTGCTGGTTGGAACTTTCAGATATGGATTGGATAAATGGAACGAATGGAAGGCTTACAGTGTCCCTGCAATTCCGGTGCTGAGATGAGTTTTATCAGGACCAATGGATCGAACAAGTCCAAAATCTGCAATCTTTGGATTGAGATTCTCATCAAGAAGAACATTGCTGCTTTTGATGTCTCTGTGGATTATTCTTATTGGAGCACCTCCATGAAGATAAGCAAGCCCCTCTGCTGTTCCAAGAATGATCTCAACCCGTTCCTTCCAATTCAGACTTCTGTTTCTGTTCTTATCTGAACAGTTAAGCATTTAGAAAGCCATCACCAATCTAAATTTCCAACAGTAAATGAATCTAAAATGATGACGAGACAAAAAGATTTACCAAAAAGAAATCCATCGAGGCCCTTGTTAGGAACATACTCGTAAACCAGGAGACTCTCAGGACCTTCAATGCTACAACCCAAAAGTCTCACGAGGTTCTTGTGTTGAATCCCGCTGATCAAATTCACTTCATTGAAGAACTCATCTACCCATTGCCTGGTATTAAATATCAGTCTCTTCACAGCTACAGTTTCTCCATTTTGCAGTGTCCCCAAGTAGACAGAACCAGCTCCTCCATGGCCTAATATCTTGGATTGACTGAAGTAATCTGTTGCTTTCTCCAGGATCTCATACTTGAAACACAAATTCGAATTCCTTAAACTGATAGAGATTTTACCAAGATTTTTGCGCTCTGCATTTGATAAATCAGCAGTTCAGAACAATAAAGAAGTTAAGAACTCCGTAGATGGAGCTCTTACAAACATAGATGGAGCTCTTACAATCTTTTATTTGCCATTCATTTACCTTCTCTCGTCCTGGATACTCTTGCGTGGATAGTATAAGCTGCAAAGATGGAAAGCATGAAGAATGCAGTGGTTGCAAGAACAACAGCAATGGTGACTCTTTTACCAGAAAATCCTGAATCAAAGTAAAGAAAGTTCGTTAGTTACTTCACCAATTTCTGCAATTTCTTGACAAAATAAAACACTTCAGAAATGGAATGGAAACTCACCTTTTCCATTTCTTGAATCTCCTCCTTCATTGTAGAACTTCTCAGTCGAGTACCTCAAGTAACACCCTGCATTCATACCTCTTCCTTCTCTTTTTGGCAGACAACTTTTCGCAGCTTTCCCCGCCATTTCCAAACACTCTCTGCAGCCTTCTCTGTCAATACTGTCCCAACACTGAGCCAAGGCATAAACTTTCTCAATCCCCGCAACCCCGAATCCTCTTCTCTCCACAGCTGTACTAGTTGCATTACCAATCGCATACCCAACGTTGGTAACAAACGCCGACTTCTCAATATCATCTCGTAAACTCGGAACACTTTCATTACTGCAATTTGCAGTATCCAAAGCAGAGGACACAGACTCATGAAAGAAACTGTAGTTGTCATAACGTAAGAAGCAGCCATCGAGATAGATGCGAGCTGATATAGAAGGGAGGCAACGAGGAAGATTGGTCCGAGTGGTAGCGTAGCAGAGGAGACAATCGGTTTGGGAGAGATCATAGTGACACTGCGCTAAGGCATACATGGGAATGGTAGAGTTAACATGGGAAGTGGCGAAATGGGCATTGGTTATGAGCTTCGCAAGATCTTCCATTCCTCTGACAAAAGTTGGGAAATAGACAGCAGTAAGTGATGTTCTTGAAGTGCCACAGTAGAGTCCAGATTCTGTAATTCTTGGATCAGACAGAGAGAGTGGGACAAAGATGGTGTGAACGAGAGCAAAAAGAAGCCATCTTTGAGTTGTGGGATGCATGAAAGCTCTTATCTTCTTAGTGAAGAAGCTTCACTCTATATGTTTCCGTCTTTGTGGACTTGTGGGTTATGTGAAGGAGCAGAGCAAGCAAATTGGTGGGTTGATAGAAGAACATGAAATGATTCCCATCAGTCTCTATATTTTTTGAGTAGGGCCTATAAATTACAGATGAAGGTGCAGAACAGCCATAGACGTGGTCCAAATCCAGCCACCATCCATTGCCACATTCCTCGCATGCAATCCATTAACAACTAATATCCTCCCACTTACTTTGACCTTTCTCCTTGTTTGTACTCAAATCTTGATATGTCTCCATCTTCCCTTTAAGACTTGAGTATTGGAGACTCTTATGGAGAGCCCCTTTTCTTGGTTCAATTTCATATTTATTAGTTTGTTATGACTTTGGTAGCTATACCTTCTCCTTCTTTATTATCCTTCATCATCTTGAACACCAAAATTGAAAAGAACTAAACCAAGAAGAGAAAACAGTCAATTGATATGATAATGTTTGAATCAATGAGGTTCAGTAAACTATGAAGAAACCCTTCAAGCAAATGGTCCAAATGGTGAAGTCACTCCTCTTAAGAAGCTTCTAATTTAAATATTAAAAAAATGTGATGAGTTGGAGTCTACAAATGTTATTTGAATCATTGATTCATTAAATTATTTACTCATTTATTAATTATTAATAAAAATCCTTAATTTGGTTGGACTAAGTCAAGTCCAAAAGATATGGTTATGTTAGATTATCCTTCCTACCTAAGATGCACTAAACGCCCTATTTGCGGCTTAAAAAATATGCTTCTAGATTGGCATCCATTTTCTGCCTCTAAAAGTCAGCAGATTCTGTCTTTGTTTGAGACTTTTTTGTGCTGTACTAAATTTGCATTGTCTTTGCCATTTTTCATTGGGCTGGGGCCGAGCCAGACCCGGCCCATTTCCATCTTTATCGAGAGCAACTCTAATAATGAATTAAGTTCGATTCAAGCCTTAAATGTTTTTAAATAAGATTCAAATTCAATCGAGTTTGAATTATTGATCTCAAGCTCGAGTGTGCTTTCAATCGAATCAAAAAGTTTTAAATTTTGATGTAATGACTGAAAAACTTAATCGATTCAGTCGATTTAATTGTAAAAACTTTGAACCGTTAATTTTTAACTTTCTGGTCCGATTTACTTTAATAATTTTTGTTATTAAAAATTGATTAGTTTATTAATTAACAAGTCATTTTTCATAAATTAATAATTTCTAATAAACAAAAATAAATCAATTAGTTTTTATTTAATAATATATTTATTTAATTAAACTTTAAATTCTTTGATGAATAAGTACGATATCTTTCAATCATATTTTAAAATTTTAATTTTATTCAATTTTTAGCAAATTTTATGACGGTCTAATATCAGTTGAACCTTTTAAATCTTAAACTTTCGGTCTAGTTTTTAAAACATTTGTTTGATAGATCTTTGAAATTTTTTAGGTTATAGAGTATTTTTACTTTTTTTTAATTAGGTTCGGAATGAAAAGAATTTATGAATTTAAGTATGATTTTTTTTTAAATTTAGAGGCAAATATAATCGAAAATTCAAACAACTCAATTTTTATTGATCAACTTCGACCGAATTGAATCAGACCAAAATGCTGACTTAGAGAGTTATCACCAAAAGAGTTATGATGAGACTTCATACAACAAAAAGTCTTATATGTCATTCCCATTTAGGTTAGAGTTAGACCATTTATTGCAAAAGACTAAAGCTTTATGGTAAACGGTATTTATGATTGTCAACTTTCCTTATCTAAGGACTCGTTCTCATTCAAAAAGCAAAACCCAACTAGAAATGTCAATCTATCTACTTAACCCCACCTTTGAAATTGAGGCAAGAGATTCAGAAACTTCATATACTTCCAAAGATACAAGAGAATGATACACTTTCCATGCTTCTGTCGTAGATATGCCCTACTTCACCTAACAGTTAGTGGTTCTAACATCTTAAATTCATGGCTCCACATAAATGGTTGAAACTACTTGTCCTTAGAATTCTGGGTTTCAGAGAAACCAGCCATGGAATATCCTTGCCCGTCTGAGCTTAAAGAACGAAGTTCCATGTTCATGCCTGTGAAAGGAGGACTGATTGGTCTAGGCAATTCAAGCTCATTTTTTCTAAGTATTTGAACTACTTCTGCCATGGAACTTGGTGACTCTTGCGTACACAACAGACCAATTTGAACGACCCTTTCAACTTCTTCCATGTGTTCAACCACAATACTCTTGTCAACAAGTTCTGGTACTGCTTTCGACTGGAAGTGTTTCCATGCCTGCAATATTTGTAAGATGAATAAGGAAACAAATGCAAGTGAAAAAGAAGATAAGGAAAGAATTGTACAGATTCTTACAGAAGTAACTAAGGTTTCGTATGAATCCTCGGACTGAAACTTAGTGTTTTCGATGCCGGTCACGATTTCCAGTACAAGAATCCCAAAGCTATAGACATCCACTTTCTCTGTTAATCTTCCCTTAGCAATGTATTCAGGAGCCATGTAACCTCTTAATAAACAAGCAAAAAACTAAGTTTTATAAGGTTCAGTAAAGTAGTAAAAATTATGAATGTTCAGGACCTGCAAGAAGGTCTTACATGGTTCCTGCAATGGCGGTATTAGTATGAGATTCCATGGAGGAACAGAATTTTGCAAGGCCAAAGTCTGAGATTTTTGGTCTGTGTTTCAGGTCTAAAAGGATGTTGCTTGCTTTGATGTCTCGGTGGATGATTCGGAATTGACAGTCCTTGTGAAGGTACTCCAACCCTTCAGCTGTTCCAATGATGATCACAAGCTTCTTTTTCCAATCGAGTTCTTTCTTCTTTCCCGGATCTTCCTTCCATTGGTAGCAGAAAAAGTTTCAGAGAGTTTAGCAGGAAGTTAAATGAGAAAAAGCTTGATTGTTCTTAAAAAAACAAACTTACTTCTCAGAACTACATGCAAATATACTATTAAGCTTTAAACACGCCCTACAAGTGTTGGACCCCAAACTCTACACCTCACCCTTCGGTGTTTGAAGGTTATACTGTGGCATGTGTTTGGGGGTTATATCTCGATGTGTGTTTGCGGGTTATACCGCGACATCCAACACAAATCAGTATTGTCCTCTTTAGTCATGAGTGGAATCCACGATTCGAACCCATGCAATAACAAGTTCATGCAATACATTAGTTATTTAGCGTGTAACTTGCACAAATATCTAATAACAATGCAGTTAGCTAACATATCAGATTATTATATCAAAATGTACTATGAAATTTTAATTTATATTAATGATTAAAAAATTCAGCCGGTTCAACCGTAAAATTTTTGAATAGTCAAACTTTTCGATTCGGTATTCAATTTTATAATTCAATTTACTTTGTTAAAAATTAATCAATTTATTAATTAATAAGTTCTTATAAATTAAAATTAATCAATTAATTTTCATTTAACAATTTTTTTCATTAACCTTCAAATTTTTTAATGAGTAAGAACAATCTCTTTCAATAATATTTCAAATTCATTATTTGTATTCAATATTTAGCTAGTTTTATGACGGTATGATATCGATTGAATATTTTAAAACTTAAACATTTTATTTTACAGGTTTAACTTCGGATCTAATTTTAAACAATAATTTAGATTGAGGTGATACAAGTTGAGATACTAATTAAAAATATTGAGTAAAATTATGAATAAAAAAAGTTAAAGGGTTAAATTAAAAAGTAAGTTACTAATTTCCTAAATTATCTCTATTATTTAGTTTTTTTCTCAACATTTAATCTCAAATTCAATGAATTTGTTACTATAAACATAAAGTTAAGAATAACTATATTTTAATAAATTTATATCAACTGTATGGAAGTCTAGATATTAAAAAATAGAGAGCAAAATTATGAATAAAAAATTTGAATGGCTAAATTAAGACAAAGTTACCAATTCATTAAATATTTCATACGATTCAAATTTTTTTCTCAACATTAAATCCCTAACCCAACAAATTTCATACTATAAATATAAAGTTAAAAATAGTTAAAATTTAATATGTTTATTATTAACTATAATAAGAAAATAAACTTTAGTTATATAAAATTAATGAATTATTTTACAATTTTAAAAAATTACGTAAAACGATAACAATATCAGTCGATATCAATATTGTACTCTTTCTCACCTTCTCTATTTTCAGTGTCCACTAATATTTTAAAAATCAGACTAGAAGTTAAATCAGTAAAACAAAAGGTTTAAGATTTAAATAGTTCAACGGTATTAGACCGTCATATCATAGATTAAAGATTGAATAAAATTAAAGAATTTAAAATATGACTAAAAGAGATTGTTATTATCCATTGAAGAATTTGAAATTAAAAAAGAGATTGTTAAATGAAAAATGATTAATTTATTTTAGTTTATAAACACTTATTAGTTAATCAAAATTGAGCAATTAATTAATAAATTAATCGATTTTTAACAACAAGAGTCATTAAAATAAATCAAACCGAAAAGTTGAAAATCGAACTAAAAAATTAGATGGTTCAAAATCTTTAAAATTGAACCAGTTGAATTTTTTAATCATCGGTTTCGACAATATTTAAAAAGTCTTTGACACAAAATAAATAAAAGATTTATTCATCATTCTATAGATTAAAAGACGAAAGAAAAGAGTTAATTACCAAATAAAGTGAGATCTAGGCTTTTGTTTGCTAGGTATTCATAGACAAGGAAGCTGCCTGAATTAGTGAAGCAGCAACCCAGGAAGTGAACCAAGTTCTTGTGTTGAGCTTTGCTAACAATGTCCATTTCACTGCAAATCTTCTCAATCTGTCTTCCGCTGCGAATCAATAATCGCTTTATTGCAAATCCTCCTCGTCCGAGCCTATGAACTTGGTTGAAATTTTCAGTTGCTGCCTCTAATGTTGCATACTTGAACTGGAGAAAATGATAGGCTTCACCTACCACCAACTCCTCCTCCATCCCTTCACACCAATACATTAAAGAACCCATCAACCTAAGTATTATATATCAATTGGATCAGTACTTTCATACCCTAAAAGTCTGAGAAAGTTCATAAAAGACTTATTCTTAAACTAAATGGAAGAGATGTTAAAAGTCTTGTTTTGGTTACCTTCAGGTTTTGTGGAGCGATTACGTTTTATGTGAACAAGTCTACCCAGGTACACGCCAAGGCCAATTGCCACTAAGCAAAACGCAGCCATGCCAATGATGTATATCACGTAGCAAACTATCTCATCTACAAAAAAGAGCAAATCACTTCAAGAATAATTGCTGTAGATTCCTTCTTTGAACCATTGATTGAGACTTCTTTCTGTTAAGTCATATAAACTGTTTGACAACTCGAACCTGTGATGATGTTTGTTATGGCCTGAGTATAGACGAGTAGGTGAAATAACTATGAAGCTAATCAATAGAAAGAAGAAGCAAACCTTTAGTTTCGAGTGAAGAATCATTGGCAAATGGATTGCTAGAATAAAGTAGAAAGCAGCCTGTATTAAGCACACGCGCCTCCTCTGCCGGAAGGCAAGATACGACGGAGCTTGTTGCCTGAGAGAGGCAACTGGAGCAGAGTTGTTTTTCCACGGCCCTCCAGCAAAATGCCATACCATAGGCTGTTGCGCCATGCCAATTCTCTTGCCTCGCGGCGAAACCTCTGCCTGTTTGGGCCTCCCTTTGCAAACTACTCACCAGATTTTTCACGGCGTACCTGAATTCTTTTCCACCGTTCGCTTCATCATCGGAGCATTTCTACTTAAATAGGAAATGTAATCACTTGTTAAACAAACTTATGTTATGGTTTAGAATCTAATAAGCGATCAAAGCGGATGGAGAAAACTTATAGAAGTAGAAAATACAAATTAAGAACTGTCCTATAAATAATAATTTTACTTTCCTATAAATAATAATTTTAGGCGTGAAAATATGTTTTTCTTAGTTTTAAAAATTATTTTAAAAATTCCTTTTAAGAAAATTCCTTTCTTTAAATTTTCTTTTTAAAATAAAGACAAAATAATCTGACATAAATAATACATTTTAACTAATCAAAATACTACTAATATGAAGATTTGATTTAAATATTAAATTTGATTCAAATATTTAATCTAAACTAACAGTTTAAAATAATTACAATAAATTAATAAATTTATTTAGTTTATTATTAAACCAAGTTGGATTTAGTGATGGCAAAGATCGCCCCAGCTTGGCTCAACTTTGGCCCTAGTTGATTGGGCCATGGTCCAAGATTTCCTAGTTCGATGTAAAGATACAAAATGATGTCATTTTTTAAGGGGTGTTTGTTTTTATTGTTGTTTTTTTATTTTTTGTTTTTGCTTTTAAATTTAGTAAAAAAGTTTGGTTGAGTTTTTAGTTTTAGTTTTTGATTTTGGTTTCTTCCGGTTTTCAAAAATTATGAAAACTATAAAAAGTGATTTTTGTTTCCTGTTTTTTTCATAATCTGATTTACTATCATTTAAATATATATTACTTCATTTTTAATTTTTAATTAAAATTATAAATAATTTAATTCAACATTATATTTATATATTTAATAAATTAAAATTAATC
>JAOSBP010000001.1:21881854-21894384 GCA_027563825.1 Erythroxylum mucronatum | reverse complement strand
TTTGTCCCAAAAATTTCAAATGGGCATTTTGAATGAAATTACAAAACACAGGGGCTAGATTGAACAAATTAAAAATACAGGGGCTAATTTGAATAGTCAACTATAACACAGGGGCCATTTTATGTTATTTGCCAAGTTTCATCGAAGGTTCGTGATTTCAAGTGGCGAACAGCCAAAAATGTGATACCAATAAAGACGAATTTGAGAAGCCGGAATGTTGCAGTTGATGAGAATTGCTTATTTTACCCTATGCAAGAAACTATGGATCATTTATTCCTATATTGTCCTTATGTAATGGAAGTTTGGAGAGTTGCTGGTTTGGATGTGCTACCTTTGAACTCTTCTTTTGTTCATATATTTTTGCAGATTTGTTTATCCTTGAGCAAGGAGAAAGCTGCCTATTTTGCTATGATTTATTGGTACATATGGCAGAGCAGTGCAGCAGCTGGTTCAAGCGGCGACTGCTCATCTGCAGAACTAGCAGGACTGGAATGTGTTGAAACTTGCTGCTGCTTCTTTGCACCAAATTGGCGGACAACAAGGTGCTGGAAATGGCATCATTAATCTGGACAATTCTCATTAGCAGGCATTTGTTGATACCGCAACATTTCAGCAGGGAAATTTCACAGGTTTTGCGGTGGTCTTCGAAGATCCTGAAGGTGGTTTTATCAAAGCTATATCTGGTTACCAAGAAGGTCTTAAAAGTGCTACTGTGATGGAGGCAATTGCTTTGCGTGAGGCGTTATTACATGCAAAGTCTCACTTTCATTACGAAGGCTTTATTTTTACAGATTGCCAACATTTATTTCTTGCTTTGTCCTCTCATTCTTTTGATGTTTCTGAGCTAGGATTGATTGTTAATGATTGTTTGCTTATTCTTGAGTCTAGACCGAATATACAAGTTCGGTGGATTCGAAGAAACTTGAATGGAGTTGCTCGTCAACTTACTAGAGCATCCATTAGATTCTCCCATTTTGCTTCTTGGGAGGTTATTCCGGATGTTATCATTTAATTCTTCATTTGATTAATGAAATGGTTCTATTGTTTCAAAAAAAAAAAAATTACAATCGGGTGTTTGGTTCCTATTTTTTTTAGTTTTTGTTGTTGTTTTTGTAAAAAATGAAAAAGTCTCGCAAATTTTGTTTGGTCAAAGATGTTTTAGTTTTTTGTTGTTAAAAATAAAAAAAACTACAACAATATTTTGAAAACATAAAAATGATGTTTCGATGTATTTTAAAAGCAAGTTTTTATATTTAATGAAAACAATTTCCCTTCGCCAACTCCATCTTCAACCTCTTCTACTATTTCTCCGTCACTACATCTTTTGTCGTCTTTTGCCTTTTTCTCCGTTTTCTACCGGCTATTAATATAAATTAATATTTTATATTATTTTAAAAATATAATGTATTATATTATAATTATTACACATAAGAGTATAATTACAAAAAATATAAACATGATGACAAAATCAAGCATGTTTTTGTTTTTAGTTTTTTATTATAAATTTAAACCAAACACAAGTTTTTATTTTCAGTTTTTATATTACAAACCTCAACCAAACATGTTTTTATTTTTTTAAGAAAAAACATAAGTTAAAAACAGGAAACAAAAACAAAAAACAATAACAGAAAAATAGAAGTAGAATCAAACGATCACTTTATTTTTTTTATTTTATTCTATTTTCTTAGGATCCTATTTACACAAATCATAATATATAAAATTATAAAATTGTAATTAATTTAAATATTAGTAAAATTTCAGGTTTATTTTTAAAATTTAAATAATTAATCAACATTATTCTTTTAATTGTAGTTTTAGTTTAAATAATAAAAATTAATAACAATAACAATAACAACATTCCACAAACTCTAATAAAAAAGTCATATCTAGAGAGAACTTGTAGTGCATAGACTTACTCTTAATTATTATTACTGTAAAATAAGGTCCTTTCTTCAAAAATTGTATTGTTTTGCAATTTTTTTTAAAATAATAATATTTCGGGGCTGTGCCCGATTAAGCTCATTACTATCCTTAATTAATAGATAGGTTATTTTCAAAAAATTTAATAAATAGATACAAAATTATATTTAAAAATAAGAATGCGTGCATCAAACTATATAATATTTACTTACTTTCTTACTTTGCCCTAGTGCAAATTTATAATGTATTTTTCTTTCAAAATAGACTTTCATTATTAATTAGAAAATACAATTTATAAAATAATAATATTTTATTATTATTTTAATAAATTATGAATTCGTAAATTATAGATAACCATTATTCAATTAAGTCCTTACTAATTATACTTGTTTCAATGGTATATATATAGGTTTACAATGAAATTTATGTATGATAATAAATTAGATTAAAATAGACTTTTTTTAATGTACAATCTAAAACTCGATTAAGTATTATACATCTGAAAATTTCGATTAAAATTTGTTTCACTTAATCGTAAAAATCTTAAACTGACTACCTTTTTTTACGGTTTATAACTTTCCGATTCGATTTACTTTAATAATTTTTGTTGTTAAAAACTGATCAGTAATTAATTAATCGATTTTTGTAAATTAATAAATCATTATAAACTCAAATGAATCAATCAATTTTTATTTAACAAAATCTTTTTTAATTAAACTTCAAATTCGTTGAAAGATAAGACAATTTTTTAATCACATTTTAAATTTTTTTAATCATATTTTAAAATTTTAATTTTATGCAATATTTAACTGGTCTTACGGTGGTTAAATCTTTTAGACTTTAATCCACTTACTTTATAGGTTTTACTTTCGGTATAGTTTTTAAAATGCCGATATAATGTCATTTTGTTAACAATTTAAATCTGGGCTGAAGGATGAAATTTGAATCAAAACTTAATCCAATACTTAAAAATTATATATATATTTAATTTTCGATCAAAACAGATAACTATTTGATGAATCCAGGATGAGTCCATACTGTTTTGCTAACAATAATGGAACTTGATGTACCCTAATCAAGAACAGCCCTTGGGACTGCAGGAGCCTGACATGGGCTGGCATCGGTAGTATATTCTTGTCAACAATCATAGAAAACAAAAAAGAAGAAAGAAACAGCATCAGATCTCTATGTATCTAGCCCTCTAGAACATTCTACTCCAAATTCAACAACTAATGACTGATTTAGTCGAATAACCAGTCTGCAAGCAGCTGATTGGAGGAGTGGTTGAAGTTCTGAGCTCCCCGTACGTGTTCAAGCAGTAAGGTTGGTAATTTGATCCCGTTGAAGTTAGCTCTATAGAAGCCATAGATACGCCTGTGCAAGGTAAACTGTCACTGCACGCAAAATGAACTGGCGAAACTGTGTATGTGCCTTTTATGTTTTCGTAGTTTATCCCTGATACGGCCACAGCTGAGGATTCATTCTGGCACTTGCTCTTGTCACAGTAGAATTGGTCAATTACGATGGGAATCTGAACTCCAGATACTTGAATGTTTGAGAAAGTGATTCCTTGTACCAAACCTGACCCTCCCTGCGATATGGTTTAATCACTCTAAATCCGTTTCTGTTTATGGATGGTGGGTACTGGGAGATATGGAGATGTTTTATTACCGTACCTGCCATGTCTTAATTCTGATACCGGTTAATGTGTTGTGCATTGTAACATCTCGGACGGTGATGTTCGAAACGCAGGCTTTTGTGTTGTCTCTTCCAAGCCCTCCAATGCTAATTCCATGCCCAGGTCCACAGTTCACGTTGTGAACGTAGACATTTGAACACCCAGTCTGTATTGAAACACAGTCATCCCCTGGAAATGTAATATGATTCCGATAAGATTATAGTTGAATGTGAAGATTTTTTTTTTCCTGATATTGAATTTGTGATTCTAGAATTACCACAAGCAAGATCAGTGTTGTAAATGAGCACATCCCTGGAGTTCTGCAGGTGGATTCCGTCTGTGTTGGGGCTGGTTTCAGGTGAGGCAGCCATGAAATCTGAGACATCGACATTTGTGCAGTCATCAAACTTGAGGTGGGTTTGTGGGCTGTTGCGAATAGTTATGCCGGTGACTGTCACACCTGTAGATCCATAGAACCTTAATACCTGCAAATTCAGAGCGTTTAGACGGTAAAATACAAGCTCAATCTCAAATTCTGCAAACAACATTTAGTTTCAAGAAATGGTCGTTACTGTTGGTTTCGTCCCTGGAAGTTTGGCACCAAGTTCACTGTCTATCTGCTAAGTATTGTTGCTCAAAAAACGAGTTAAAGTTAGTCCTGGTAGAACTTGACATAATCAATGGTGTTCAAGAATGTTAATAGTTTCATAAGTACCTCTGATTCCGAACTGTACGAGGACAAGTCATTCCACCACACTGATCCTCGGCCATCGATAGTACCTTTGCCTGTAATTGTAATCCCTGTTAATTTAGAGAAATCGATCCACTGTAGAAGCCCAGACCCCCATGGACTGGCAACATTAGGAGCTATGATCGTACCATCCAACTGCAAGAACAAAGAATAGAACATCTTCCTGGTCAAGAAGACATATTAACCAAGTAAGCAATCATTTTCTCTAATGATCTCTTATGGAAAACTTTTACCTGGAATATAATGTTAGGTTGACAATCTGGACCAGAAAATGTTATGGGAAGGACGAGGAAGATAGAACCAGATGGGACCATAATGGTCGATGCCTCCACTTTACAGGCAGCTTCCCATGCTGCTTCAAAGGCCTGATTTTACATAGTACCAATCAAATTTTCAGCTTAAACATAGAATGCTCAGCTAGAACCTTAGAATTTGTAAAGGGTCCTACGAAACATTCGAATCATGAATATTCTTGATTGGTTGCTGAGAAAATTTATCACCTTTGTATCATCAGTGCGTCCATCTCCTTTAGCACCATAGTTTAGTACATTAAAACTGGTGGAGCTTCCACGTTTCGGTGTTGCATTACTTTCATAATAATTCCCAATGTCTGTGAATTTTGACAACCTACGACCATGGTGGTGGTGGTGACGACGGTCGAAGTTGTAACCATTGTCTTTTGCAGCTTGGCAAGTCTCAAATGTTGTAAACCAACAAAATGAAGAAGCCATGATCAGGACTGCAGGAAGGGTTCTAAGATTGAAGCTAACCATCTTAGCTGGAGAAAGTTTTGTGTCAGGGCTTAAATATACGTATCTATATGCCTTTTGTTCGTTAAGAATCAAGTATTTATAGTAAATTAGTATGCACTTATATACTATAAGCCGCATAAGAACATGAACTGGACTTGTCAGCTTCCATCTGTCAAAACCTTTTTCACTCTTCCTAAACACTTACTGATAAAACTATAGCTGTTACATTAATCATTTTTCCAAGTCCAATGACAAAGTAATCTTCCTGTAGGCATTTAGAACTGTTTAATGGTTGATGCTCAGTTTTTCTTTTCTGAATTTTCAACTTCTTAATTTCAAAGCTACACAGGTTAGTTGCAAAAGTTGACAAGTTAAAACTTGCAGTAACTGTTACAAGCATGACAAACTGAGACAAAAGATGAACTGTCGCATGGCTCGAAATTCTACAGATCAAGCTCCTCTTCAGAGACTTTCGTGTTCTGAAGCTGTTCTGAGGATGTATAAAATTTAGTTCAGTACTCATTAGAAACCCTCCTAATAAGGCAACAAAACAGTTTCTCAGAGAAATCAATTTTGAAGCGAAACCAGAAAAATGCAAAAGAAGCATGAGATCACGTATACATGAGCATGAGATCATGTGGAAAATGTTTATTCACTCTTCATTAGCGGCCTCCTCAAATCCAAAAGATCGTGCATCCCAGTACTAAAATGAAAACGTGAAACCATCTAATTCTAAACTCTATACGACCGCAACAATAGTCTCTAACATGTTCTTCTGGTCCACAATTGCTGACTTGGTAAACCCTTGTAGAAAAGCCATTAAAGGCGGCTTCAGATCACATGGCAACAAAGTCTTGGAATTCTTTTAACTTCTTATTATCAGATCAGATATTACAAGATGAAACACGGCTGGCCCATATATATTCTCTTCTTATCAGATAGACTGAAAGTGATAGTTGCATGTGAAAGTTGCTTCCATTCATAGATATTGAAGAAATTTTCGGTTAAATTGGTTGATCCCAGATTTCATGCCTTGCTTTCAGGGATTGTCTGCTAGCTAGCTCCATGGTTAAGCTATAGGCTAAACCTGTCTTCAGACAGGATATGAAGCCTGGTTCTGTTATTAATAACTTATCATTGTGGAAAACAGAACTAGAATACTAAAACAGTTCCTACTATTCAGTACTTTTGAATCTTGGCGTGGCTTCTGATTCAACATGAACTCCTCTGTTGTGCATGTGATATTCATTCTCTGGTGTGACAGGTTTGTCTGTATATGATATTATTTGATGGATGCAGTGGATTCGAATCCAAGTGATGTAAATACTTCATATATTATTAAACGAAAGATCACTCGATAATATTCTATACTTGCATTTAAATTAGTCAATGATATTTAATATTTTAATTCAATTAATAGATGAATAATAAAAATAATAAAAATATCTGAATTAAAAGATATAATTATTATTTTTAAAACTTGTAAAATTACCTATTATAAATATTTGAAATTTAGAGATGACAACATAAATTTGATCTTGATTTTGTTAGTGAATATATAAAACCAATTAAGTTAGCCTCACACAATAGCTTAAGCTGTTGTGTGAACTCACATTTAACATGGTATCAGAGCCTTTATGATCAAGTGGTCGTGAGTTCAAATCCTATCACCCACCTATTATTCAGCATAAGGTAAAGTGGGCTGTGCAAGTTTTAAGCTCAAAGGGCTTTCACTTGAGGAGGTGTGTTAGTGAATATATAAAACCAATTAAGTTAGCCTCACAGATTTTACTTCATTTGCTAATTTAAATTAAATTAAGTTAATTTTTTCAGAAGAAAAGCCAAAGAGTTGGCTTCTTTGAAATTGGTTTCTCTACTAATTAAGGATAATATTACATATTATTGGACTTTCTTAAACTTTACGTGTCAACGATATTTTTATTGAGTATTGTTGTTGTTTTAATAACTAGACTTTATTGTTAAGGTGTTTTGATAATCTTATACTACACTCAAGAAACCTATTTTAAAAATAAAATTCATATCAATGATTAATCTCCACAGACAGCTTTATGGATCATTGATTCTTTAAAAATTGTTTAATTACGGGAAAAATCTTATTTAGGTTAACATTGGATGCAGTTAACTTTTTTCTCTATTAAATCGCCCTCAAACTTTAAACTAATAACCATAAAACCCTATTTTTGTTGGTATTAAAAAATAGACTCCATAGGGTTTTGGTTTCATTTCTATTTTTCTATGGTAGATATTAGTTTTTATTTTCTTTTTTTTTTCAAATAAAAATAAAAACTAATTTAGTTAATAATAAATCAGATTTTGAAAAAGACAAAAATAGAAAACAAAAATCACCTTTTGTAGTTACGAATAATTTTTTTAACTATTTAAAAATACAAAATATAAATAAAAACAAACAAGCCATCATTTTTGTGTGAATTAAATTAAACCGGTTTAAAAGATAATAATCAGCTGGGTTCAAGATAGACCCAACTTGATCTTTTAAATAGATTGTTCAAATTTGATTCAAAGTTGGATTGAGTTTGAATTATGCAACTTGATTTAAATTATTTTAAAATAACGTCTTTTTAATTTAATTTTCTGAGTTGTTATTGGTTTGATTTGTTATTGGTTTGATTTGAATTTTAAGAAAGTCATAAATCAAAATATGATAAAGATAATCGAAACAGATATTTTTAAAAACAAGGACAAAGATGTCAATAATCTAGTAGCGTCGCTTTTGGCTTAGCTAAAATTTGAACAGACTCGAAATATGTGGCTTGAGCCGGAATTTGATTGAATTTGGGTTTTCTAAAATCTAATTGAGTTCAGACAAACTTCAATTCTTTTCTTTTTTAATTTAATTAGCAAAATGACATCATTTAGGTAAAAGATACAAACCTTTTTCTTGTAGTTTAAAAAATTTGAAAAGAACATTTTCATCTTCAAAATTATCAAAAAAACTCCTTTTAATTTTTAGTTTTTCAAAAAATATCTTTGGCCTTGTTTATTATTTAGAGGATTGCATTTACTGTTATCAGCTAATTTAACTAGCGGATAACAACAACTATTTATTTAAAGATGTTTGATAAAATTAGTTGTTTAGTATTAGTTATTTATGAATAGAATGACATGAATATTATACCTATAAGGATACTGAAATAGCTTCAAGGAAAAGTGCGTCTGTATTACGAAATGTACATGAAATATATACAGAGAGTTGTTGTAACAAACCGTACGTTAAAGTATCTACGAGGTTATACATGAATAATAAAGTATCTGTGTGGATGTGCATTACAAATATACACTAACTAGGCCCTATTACGCTCCCGCAAGATGAAGTCACGAGACGTAACATTCATCTTGGTCCGAAAAGCTTCAAACTTGTGTCTTGGACAGTGGTTTAGCCAAGGCATCAGTTGTTTGATCCAGTGTGGAGATGTGAGGTACTTTGAGATGTTGTTGTTGCACCTGTTCTCGAACAAAATGGTAGTCCAATGCAAGGTGTTTCATTCGGGAATGAAAGACCGGATTAGAGCATACATACATAGGCCCCAAGTTATCACAGTAAATCGTTGGTGCAACCTGACATCTAACATGGAGTTCTCGTAGGAGATTAAGAATCCACATGATCTTTGCAATGGTGTTGGCTACTGCACGGTATTCGGCTTCGGTGGAAGATCTAGTAACAGTACGTTGACATTTCGAGCTCCAGGAGGTAGAATTGCCTCCAAAATAAATAACATAGGCCGACATAGATGTTTTGGTGTCAGCATCTCCTTCCTAATCGGCATCACTGAAGGCTTGAAGTCGAAAATGTTTCGGTCGATGCAGTTAGAGACCAAAGGCATGTGTATGTTTGAGATATCGAAGTGTGCGTTTCAACTGTTGGAAGTGAAGTGCAGTGGGTTTATACATATACTGAGACAGCTTGTTTACAGCGAAGTTAAGATCGGGTGCGTTAGGAGAACATATTGTAGTGCTCCTAAGATGCTGCGATAGAGATGCGCATCTGTCTGTTGAGGCTGAACCGTCATCCAATTTGAGGGTTGCTGATGGAAAATAAGAGTGGCACATGGATTGCAATATGCCATATGAAATTTTATAAGTATATTATGGATGTAACGCTGCTAAGAGAGAAAGATACCATCTACGTTTGTTATTAGTTCAATGTCGAGGAAATAAGACTGTGTACCCATGTGTTTGAGTGAGAATGTGCTTGAAAGCTCTTTAATAAATCTATCAAGTGCAGTCGGGGGAGTTGTCAGTGAGCAGCAAATCATAGGATTGGAGCACCTGTCTTACTTAATCTAGTCTATATATTTAAGTAGACATACTTAAATATGTAGATAAGATTTAATAGAATAGGATAAAAATTAGTTAATAAAAAAAAATATTTGATCCCAATATTTTAGCAATGGGCTAGTTCAAATTAAGATAAAATAGCATTATTTTATTTAATAAATAAAAATTAATTAATAAAAATGAAATTATTTTTCAAGAAATTTGATTGAATCTTCATATCAAATGAAAAATTAGATTCAATTAGATTCATTATTAATTATAAAAGTTCGGACACACATTATTCGCACACTTTAAATAAAGATTTAGTAATAACAAAAAATTTTAAACTTTCTTCAATTTTATAATATTAGTTTGAATTTTAGAAAGTAATGTTAAATTATTTTAACTGCGACATTAAATTATTTGCTAATATGAATAACTAATATTTTTGTTTCGTAGTATATTATATTTTTGTCACATAAAAGTTTTGTTATTTAATAATTTAAAAATATGAACTCTAAAATAATTATCAAGTAAAACATATAAAGGAGTATATAACTATTTAAGAGTTTTTAGTATTTTAATTTATTAAATAAAAAATTCATATGTAATACAAATATAATATATGATAGTCAACTAATAAAAATATTAATATGATGTAATGCAGATTAATGGAAAATTTAAAGTTAGATTATTTTTGTTAAAAATTAAAAATTATAAATATTTTAATATCACTTTCGAATTAGTATTTTAAAATTAAGTATAGTTTAAGATTCTTTTCTGCCATTAAACCTTAAATAACTAGAAATAAAAAGGAGACAAGTTGAACATTTATTTAATCTTCAATCTTCAATCTCCCAACATTTGAGGATTACTTTAGACATTAAAATATTAATGTCGGAATAACTTCTAACATTATTATTGTAAGAACTTGTCGAATGATCATACTCTTTCAGACAGTCAAAGAAAGAAAAAAATTGAACTATCTAATTTTTAGTTTAGCTTTTAATTTTTCGGTTTAATTTATTTTAATAAATTAGATTGTTAAAAATTTGTCTATTTGTTAATTAATAATTCAAATTTTGCAAATTAATAAGTTTTTATAAATAAAATAAAATAAATTTTATTTAACAAAATTTTAATTAAACTTCAAATTTTAAAAGTGATTCTTTTAATCATATTTTAAAATTTTTAATTTTATTTAATCTTTAATTTACTTTATCATTATTTAATAACAATTTAACCTTTTGAACCTTAAACTTCTTATCTTGTCGGTTTAACTTTGTGTATTATTTTTATAATATTGGTTTTAAGGTAATAGATCTTCTTTGAAAGTTAGTTGTTGTGTAATGATTAAATCATTATCTACCATTTTTATTAAATTAGTAACTGACGCCATTTGACAAAGGTCACTTTCCAATTAAGAACACATGATCCACAAGCCTTGAACAACCTAGCAAAGCTCCTACTCATGCACATGTTCCTCATTCAAAGTTTCAGAATTCTCACTACTCTATTTTTTTTTCTTCTTCTTCAGCCTGAAAAAAAGATGCAGAGTACAGCTTTAGCTCTTTCTCCTTCTACCCCATTTCTGAAACCAGGACGACACGCCAGTTCTAACCCCAGAATAAGGCCAACAGTGCACTTGACTTGTATAAAGCCACGAAAAGCTCTAGTTTCGGGCTCTTCTTATGGATCTATCACTGGACCAACAGTTCTGCTTCTTCACTCAAATGGTGGATTTGGTTGCAAAGCTGGAGCGGCCTCAGTTCCGGAGAGTGCTAGTGAAAGTGAGAAATCAAGAACCTTGGTCCGAACACTGCAGCTGGGGTCTATGTTCTCTATTTGGTATCTTTTGAACATCTACTATAATATTTACAACAAGCAGGTTCGTATCTCCTTTCCTTGATCTTCTTTTAATAGTATTGTACTGAAATTTTTGTGGTTATTATTGTAAATCATTTATCAGATCGAATGATCTTGAGCGCACCAGTATCCATGCTTTGTTGTTTCGTTGGATGTTGATTTCTTTGATAGAGTTTTAATTTCCTCTCGTCTTCTTCCTCCAATGATTTCCTCAATGGTTTAGAATCATATGATTCAATAAGTTGTTGCAACTTATATATCATCACTAACGGACATGTCATTTGGTAATTGGAAGAGAGAGGAAAAGGGTCCGTGACCCATTTGAGACCTTTTCTATAATACCCAATAACTATTATCTTGGGTGCATCTCGTGGGACTCAAACCTATAAGTGACATGGGACATAAAATAGTCTTACAATCTCCCACTTGGCCCATGTTACAACTTGATGATCCAACAACTTTAAGTGCACACAATACATGGAATCGATCAAATCATCCTTAATTGAATTAAGTTGATGGGATCATGGCGGTTACAAGTTATATAACTTGATTCCTTCCATGTCTCACAGAATCAACTCAACTCAACAAACTTTAAGTGGGTAATTCGGTAATTGTTATCTTATAAATAATAATTATCGTATACAATATAATATGGATAACCAATAAGTGAGCAAAAACATATGACTATAATTGAATTCACAAGTGTCATGACAATTCGAGCAAGACAATGATATGTATTACATGTCTGAATACTATGTTAACAAGGACTTATCTATAAAGCCCATCTGTTCAACATGACCAATAAATGTTTTGGGCGATAAGCCTTTCGTTAACGGATTCTCTATCATGAGATCGGTACCAATATGCTCAATTGACACTTTATGTTTTTGCACCTCTTCTTTCACAGACAAATACTTCAAATCTATGTGTTTCGCACCCTTTGAATATTTGTCATTCTTATAGAAGAATACGGCTGTAGAATTATCACAATAAATTCTTAACGGTCTGGCAATACTGTCGACAAGACCAAGACCTAAGAGAAAGTTACACAACCATAATCCATGAATCGTGCACGCCACAAATTCAGCCTCTATAGTGTAAGTAGCAATGACGGACTGCTTTCCACTTTTCCACGAAACTACTCCTCCAACTAATAGGAACATGTAATCGAATGTAGATTTTCGTGAGTTTACACAACCGGCATAGTCTGAATCCGAGTAACCTATCACTTCGAGATGGGTTGATTTGCTATATGTGAGCATATAGT